>CM042547.1:13628867-13676367 GCA_023630585.1 Cranoglanis bouderius
AATAAATAAATAAATATTTAAAAAAAATTTTATCAGAGACAAACTCAAGCGAAATAGTGAAACAGTTTCATGTTAAACTCAAATTTGTAAATATAGACTATCTCTGCTTTTTTTTTTTAAATATTAGTTTGTGTGGCTTAATGATGACATGGAGACAGGATGAAGATTTGGCCATGGATTTACAGAAAGATTTTTGTCTAAGACAGACTACATTAAGCTTCATAGCTGTAATAGTGAAACATGAAGCAAATATCAGACACCAAACACGTGTGACACGCATTAGTAAAGAAACAATTAAACAAACAGGGAAATAATAAACAGTGACACCAGGAAGGGCTTGTCTTTATAACATCAGTGTCTCTATTTCTCTCATACTCTATGTGTGTATTTTTCTGCACTGGATGTAAGGAGTCTTTTCCTATTAATGATAGAAACGATAAAGCAAAACTATATCTCCTCTCTCCCTCTCTCTCTGTGTGTGTGTGTGTATATATATATATATATACACACACACACACACACACACACACACACACACACACACACACACACACACAGACACACATATATATATATATATATATATATATATATATATATATATATATATATATAGATAGATATATATATAAATAGAGAGAGAGAGAGAGAGAGAGAGAGAGAGAGAGAGAGAGAGAGAGAGAGACAGAGAGACAGAGAGACAGAGAGAACAAACAAAGTTGCAAACACACAACTGTATAAGATGACCTGCACAAAACCCTGAGCTCAACCCCACTGAACACTTTTGGGATGAACTTGAACCCTGACTGCACCCCAGCCCTTCTCACCCAACATCAGTGCCTGACCTCATTAATACTCTTGTAGCTAAATGGACAAATCCCCACAGCATCTACACTCCAAACTCTAGTGGAAAGCCTTCCCAGAAGAGTGGAGGTTATTATAACAACAAAGGAGGAATATATCTGGAATGGGATGTTCAAAAAGCACATGTAAGTGTGATGGGCAGGTGTCCACATTGTGGCATTGGTATTCAGATCTCAGACATAAATACAGATTAAGTGCTATGCAGATGTGCTATGTTATGCGAGAGGTACGCACATGGGGTGGAGTTTGAGTAAAACATGGCTCAGTTACGCAAAATTTTGACCTGAGATGTAAGCCCATTTTCTCACTTGATATCCTGCGCCACTCTCTGAGAGATTTATATAACCACAATATGTCATGCTAAAGTCGGTTTTGGATTCTTATTACACTGAAACACTATAATGCCATTTGAGGCCAATATTAAATACATAAATATGACACTATTAATTGACTATAGTATTGTAAGTCAATGAAAAGGTACATATAGAGGACACTGGCAGAGACAACATCCCAGTAAGAGACACTGCTTATCCCGAAGTTTTTATGGATAATATGATGGACTACACTTACACTGCAAAAAAATGACATCTTTGCAAGCTAAAATTATTATTATTTTTTTTATTATAGGAATAAATGCACTTACACTTAGCAAAAATATCTGCCAATAGAACAAGATTATTTCAAACATAGCATTAGTAAAAACATCTAGAAATAGGTTTAATAATCTTATATATGGTTTAGCGCAATCTTATAATAGGAATATTATATTATTATAATATATATTTTCACTTGCTAAGATGTCTTTTTTTGCAGTGTACTTAAACAGAGCTGTAAGCAGTTGATTTAGTAGCCCGTGGCTTCATTATAAATGTTTTATTCATTATAATTTAAAATTATTAATCTAATTACAATCATACTAAATGTTGATAAACTTGAGTTATAAATCCTGGTATTTATCTACCTAGTCTCACATCAAATGATTTCACACACTCCTCCCACTGAATACATTATGTAAGGATGAAGCTCAAGACACGTACAGGACAAATTTTCAGTCTATAGCAAACTGAAACAAGGAAAGGGCAAGGGGTTTAAATATAACCTGTGTGTGGCTATAGAGATGTGAGAGAGATGGGAACTGATTGTGTGAAAAAATTATGCAAAGAGAGTGGTGCAAAATACATGGATAGAAAAATATCATGAGAAAATAAAGGAATGCACACATTAGTGTCTATAGATACATTGAGTTCTGTATATGGAATGCAGTAAGCTGGATCATTGATAACATTTATGTATGATCACTGTAGACAATTCATAATGCACAATAAACACATATGTAATGTAATCCATTTTCATAAATAATTATAACAATATGTATAATGCCATTTTATACATATATGACCTTCACTATTTTTTGCAAGTAGGTTTTATCGAATTTCTGGCTCTATTTAAAATTTGTTTAAATTAGGTAGACCGGAAAACCCCTATTATTTATTAAAATAAAAAAAGGAATAAATAACAACAATTCAGGCTTAAGTCGCTGAAATGTCACTGTAATTTTGCCACATGCTGAAATGATGAATGTCATGCAGTTCTGGACGTCTTTTACTGGCAACACACACTACATCAGTCCCCTCCCCCCCCCCCCCCCCCCCCACCCCCCCAGACATTAACACACAAGTTTGTAACTGCTTTAACACAAACACACACATACAATCTCATATCTCTGAGCTCTGTAATAGACTATACTGATCATGAACTCCATTTATCCAACTCTGAATGTACTGCACTCAGAAGGGGAAATGCTGAACAGAAATACTAAAGCAGGCGATAAGCAGTGTTTGGTAATAATGGACTTAAAGGAGTCATATGATGCTTTTTAATGTTTTCCTTTTCCTTTAGTGTGTAATGTATCTGCTTGTGCATGTATAAGATCTGCATAGTCTCCCACAAAGGGTTTTTTTTTTTTTTACCCTTTTATCTAACAGAGAACACTGCTCTAGACCTGCCTAAAATGCCTAGAAAAGTCCAGATATTACTTCCACAAACGTCTACGTCACTATTTGAAATATTATCATAATCCCGACCAAAGGCATGCGCGAAAAAAGAAGGTGAGGCTTCAGTGTATTGTGTTGGTCACATGTCGTGGAGACGCTGTGTGTTTCGATACGAAAGCAAAAAATCCCTTTGTTTGGCCTTCCAAAAACTGACAAAATTAGGAATCAGTGGTTAACATTTATTTATAACGTTGTTCCTCAGCAGTACAACCCAAAAGTTTGCAGCGCATTTTACGGAGGACAGCTTCTTGAAGCTGGGAGAGGACAATGCAGGGGCAATTCCCACTTTGCTTGGACAATCTTGTGCTTCTGAATCAGAACCTGTAAGTATGTTTGATTATTTTATGAAGTATCTGCTATTGTTAAGCGCTTTGAGTGTCTAGAAAAGCGCTATATAAATGTAATGAATTATTATTATTATTATTATTATTATTATTAATTATTGACAGTTCAAATGCAGAGTTTTGTGTAGTGGCCCAGGGCTCAGTTGTAGACCTCTGCTAATGTGCTAGCTAAAGTTATTGTGCTGAAGTTGTTTTGATATTCAGCTGCAGGAATTTTTTTTACCTATAAACATGCAGAGTAATGCACATTCCCGTGAGAGTTACCTGTCTGTATTTTGTGTCTTTTTGTCTGTTGATTTTATAAGCCAAATTAAACCGTTATAAAGGTGAAAGGTAAGAGAGTTACAAAATAAAAACTTACCACTGTGAAACGTTCTGCTCAAGTGGTGCTTGCAAAGTTGGTTCCAATTGATCTGCTTGATCATCCACATTTTCTGAATCTGACACGGGCTCGAACCGATACGGTAAAACTGACGACATTATTAACTGTTTTGCTTAGAAGCTTAGAATTGCTTTATAACCCTTGGAAGCTGAAGCTCGCCATTATGGTAAGGGGTGTTACATTTCCGACACACGCTTGAGGTTTTTGGCCAATCACAACGCAATCGGTGTTCACAACAACATTATTCACATGTCTTCGAGGAAGCACTTGTTCCTTGTGCCTTGCACCTTCACCCTTCCCAGCTGGTAGCTGTCATATGATGGGAGAGAGCTGGCTTGTGGGTGGGAATTGGCCAAGACCAAATTAGGGAGAAGGGGTGGATGGAGATGGGGGAGCAGAAAAAAGTGGCAGCTTGGCAGTGCCAGGATTCACCATCCTCCTATTGATGGCTTTTAGATGAGCATTGCTACAGCGGCCTCATTCAGAGACATTAATAAAAAATTTCTCTGGTGAGCACGTCACATTATGTCTTCTAAGATCGCCGTTGTAAATTCACTACCAAAGAATTCTTGTATGAGGTGAGATTTTTGTCTGCGACAGCAATATTGGGCAGAAAATCATACAGTGTAAAGCTGGCTTTAGAAAAAAATACCCTAGTGCTTGGAATAGAGATATTTAAAATATACTGTATATCACAAATAAGACTAATTCCTTTTTTTGTAGATTACTTGATTAGATTTTTAGTGTCAGTGAAATGTAGTTTATTGATGCGTCACTTTGTTGCTTGAACTCATTAACGAACTCACAGCATTAACGGCTGTGTTACTGTGTTTTATTGTGCAGTCACTCTTTTATTATAAACTCCAAGCTTGTTGCAACATGAAACATGAAATATCTTGTTTACGCTTTAACACACACATTGCCGTTAGGAGTCTCTTATTTTCAGCATATATGTAACGTATCGGGGTGCCCAAACTGATTTCTACATTAACCCAAGTGAAACATATAAAGTTTCACTCCTTTAAGTGACCCAGAATAACCCGAGAGGCCTTCTTTGACCAGATGCAACTCTGGAATTCAGGAGACTCTTTGGGAACCCACACAGGACCTACTCCCGCAATAAAAGAAACCTTTGATGACTGAACTCTGGGAAACTTCAGGATTAGTTCGTCAACAAGGATCCACCATTTCCCGACCCCAGGGCCTGTAAATCTTCGATCTAATCTCAGTTTACGACCTCAGAGATTAACATCGGAGCCAACCGGTCTAGCAAAGAACCTCCTCCCTAGAAGGTCACCCTGAGGTGACCAAAGGACCATTGTAACTTTAGAAGAACGCCAGCCCCCTCTTCTGGACATGCACACACTCACGCACACACACAGTGAACATGTCTCTTGAATGTAACCTGTAATCATATCCCTAGATAGTTATGATTTATTCGTATATGCATGTGTTGTATGTCTAGATAACCTAGTTGTAGCAATTTTATATAGTTTGAGCGAAAAGCTAATTTTTAAGTTGTCTGTAACTATGTCTAATGATCCTACACTGTCCAAGATATCATAATCTCCTTGAAGTTTGGTACCAAAATCATTGTCTCACAATATGCCAATTAATGATGCATACTACAGGACGATAGGATGTATCATTCTATACTTTTCCATGTTTTATCAAATACCATATTGATCCAAACTTAACACAAACCCCGCCCTGACATGCGACCCGTTCTGGGACAGACCAAAGAAGTTTTCCCCCAGAACTTTCTCATCTCTCTTTGGATTCGCCAGCAGCTCAAAGAGGCGTGTACATTGGCATTGTCCATAAAAGACCGTGACACGCGTCCCCCGCTGGCTCGCTCCTTCGCTTTTTCTCACCCTCTTCCTACTTCTCACCTTGCCGCTTTCCGTTTCCGGCATTCCTCCGGACTCTCCTTTGTCTCGTGAAACCACGTGGCAATCACCATATTCTTCATCCTCGGGCGAGACTCAACTCCGTTCACCCCTACTCTACCGACGCCGAAGAACCAGCAAATTCCTCGCTCAATCTGCAAATCAAGGACCCTCGTGAACTGCATTAAATTAACGCAAGTATAATTCCAATTGACCTTTAGAGGTGTCCTTTAAGCCAGAGCCACTTTTGTTGAAAAAGTTGAATTCAAATTCCTTTGCTGATTCTCGAGGTTAAACTGTGTTCTGCCATTGTTACTTCCATCACTTTTCCTTCTGTTCCTTTCACTTACCCTGTATATATATGTATTATTTGTTTGTACCTAGTTGTGTATATCTGTAGTTTTTACGTAGTTATTAAAATCCATGGTTATCACGCTGGATCGTCTGTTTTTACTTATGACAAGGTTCACTTTTAACGTTGCTCCTCGCTACGCGCTGGATTTCTGTAACGTAGAATAAACTATGCTTCGTGGCCAGAAGGATAATTTATTCCTTTAGAGTAATACGAAGACTGCCCTGGTAAGTTTGGTGGACAAACAGATCAAGCTGCTTCGCATTTAATTCTAGAGCTAGGTTACAGTAATTAATATAACATTCCCTTTCATGGTCGATTTATATCCATACTTAATCAGAACACGCTTCGATTCGAGCTATAGATATATTTCACCCATTTGAGCTAGATTCGCTACATATTATGGTGGAGATTGTGCGGGCACGTTTTAAAAACCTTGGTTCATGAGTGAATGCGCTTCGAATCCGGCGCGACTTTGTTCGTCCCATTCTTAAATCCGTATTGCGCGCGCTCAGCGAGTGAGCGTCCCGAGCTCGCTCCGCTGATAACTGAAAGGCTCTAAGCTGATTTTCAGTTCAGCACGTTAACAGCGCTATATATTTGTCTGACAAATTTAGCCGCGGTTAAGTGCTTAAAGTTAAAACTGCAGTTCATAACATTAAACTTGTGTCTGAAGACGATGAAATCGCAACACAGCACATTTTTAATTGCGTAATCGCCTGGTAAGAACGAAGAAACCTTCTTCCAGCGCAGTAAAGATTGATTTGAGCGATGTTCCTCTTATCTTTCTAGAAGGCCTTATTATATTGCTAGACTCGATGCATTGCGTTGAACCAATGTTAATTCGACAGGCAATAAGTCTCTTCTGGCAGAGCTAAACCGGCGTAGCTAACCGTAAGACGCACTGCATGTAGAAATCAGCCTCAAACGGTGATTGATATATAAATGAAGAGCCCGACACTCTGATCAAGTGTAAATTCAAACAACGGCGAAGAAACCCCGTTGTGATTTTATGTGCATGGCAGCGAAGAAATCCTGCCCACATTTCTTGTGCGTGAACAGCACAAAGGATCCCTGAGATCTCAAAATTTCTCTATTCTCGTGATAACACATGAAATCGCCATTAAAGCCGTCCCCTAGGAAACGCGCGCTGATTTCATTTCACGTCTGAGTTAGGGTAGGTTGCAGTACCTCTGACTGAACACCAGAGGGCCGCCAGCTTGAGGGCTAACCGCGGTAAAACCAACACCCCCTTTTTACTCACTACTGGGTGGCTCACTGCCGCCACCTTGTGGACCTTCTCTGTTAGGTCTATGCTATTCTCATTTCTGCATTCACTGTTCCTTGTCTCAGCCTCTCGGTCCTTTCTAGCTATCCTACTCTAACAGGATTAGTGTTCTCAATTTTTTTTTTTCCTTTTCTCTTTCTTTTCGGCTTGTTTGTTTTATTACTCTTTTGTTTTATTGGCTGGTTTACAATTTATTTCTCTCACCACTTTATTTTTCTTTATTGGCGCTATTAGTTTCATTTTAATTACTATTATTATTATTTTTTTTTTTTTCCCTTCTTTTTTCGCATTATTATTTTTAATTTTTGTTTATTGTTTATTTTTATTCACTCATTTTTCAATTTTTTTTATTTTTTTTATTTTTTTTCGCTTCTCCCCTCTCTTCTTTCACTTTGTCATTTTACTTATATTTTGACTCCCTTTCTCGTCTCTCCCAATTGATAACACTCTTCCACTTAAAGAATTCCTTACTGTGCATGCTCCCTTAGTGTGAACTAAAACCAAGCCAAAGTAAGATTTGAATTCTAACTGTTGTGGTAGCCATTGGCATCTGCCTATTCATAGGACTTCCACAGATAGAGAAGGCTTTCTCCTTACCCCCTTCTCTTGTTTTCATTAATTAGTTCAATTTTATTTGTTCTACTTAGCTGTTGTTTGGTTATGACTTGTCTCTTCAAGCTCACCTAAAGGCATAAGCCTACGGGAACCAGCAAGGAAAAGCTAAAACCCTAGATTGTATGACCCAGGCAGCCAGTGTCATTAGATGACCCACTAGGCTACCGCCTGTCCAAATCTTCTAATTCAGATCTGGCGCATACCCAGACCATTTGGCCCTTCCTGGCCACCTACGGCCAAAGACAATAAGTGTCCGGCCTACATACCACTAACTGGCTGTACCAGTTAGCCAAATTGAGACTCACCGCGTACCTAATTAAGTACGATTGCGACTAGCTAATTTGCGTAGACTTGCATTGGCGTCTGTGTTGTTCTTCTCTCGTCAACAGTTGCCATGTCCCGAGCAAGCAGCCCCACTGCCCATTGGTACAACCTTGAGACCTGGCTGACTACCATGACGACTACGTTCCTGCCCGGAGCAGCTACCGACCGGCAGCGCTTAAGCAAAGAGCAGCTGGACGAGGAAGTAGACAGGCTGATGGCGCATGATCCCACCCAGAACTACAGCTACAAGGACTGGGCCAAGATCGTCGGAAGCCTCGCTCACAACCTCCTCATCCAGGCATGGCGCAGCGAAAAGAGCAACAGTGACCTGGAGCAAACTGTAACGACGCTCCAGTTTCAAGTCGAAGAGGCCCGGGCCAGCCAGGCCCTCGTTCAAACCAGCCTGGCTCAGTCATCACCCGAGACCACGGACCAGCACAGCACGGATTCCGAGCTACAAGAGGAAGTGGAGAAACTCCAAAAAGCCCTGCAAGACCTTCAAGCAGAAACAGAGCGAAAGGAGAAGCTGGAGAAAAAAAACAGGGATGAACTGAAAAACAAAATCCAACAAGGTGACACTCTCCTGACCAAAGCAGGTAGAGAACTGGAAGAAAGGAACGCTAAGCTCAAGGCATGCGAGAACCACCTGCTGAGGGCCCGAACTGAAATCGAGACCTTAGTACACGAAAAAGACTCTCTCAAAGATGAACTTGACACTGTTCGCCGAGAATTGAAATATTCCTACTCGTTCCAGGATGACCAGATAAGGGAAACACTCACCACAGAGTTTCCCACGACCAGTGAGCCGAGGCCTCCCGGCCACGAGCTCCTAGCTCGAAAGGGGATTGAAAGCCCACTGCTCAAGAAGTCACCAAGCGACCATCAAGAACCCCCGTCAGCCACAAGGGGGTGGAAGCCTTTCCAGAGCATTCTTGCCCCCAGTCAAGGCATAGCTCACAAAGAACTGGACAAGCTGGCCAGGAACGTTCCTACGTTCACTCCAAACCTGGCGGGAGACCATGACATTCATGCCTATCTACAAGACATAGACTTTCTTTTACAGACTTTAAACAATGTGACCATGTGGGACAGATTATACTTGATCAGGATTACGTCCAGTCGTGATGTGCGGAGCTTCTTAGATCGACAACCAGAGACTGTCAGATCGGATTACCAAGAACTACGACGGGCGCTGATTAAGGAGTACTCTGACCCTGAATCAGATCAAGGGATTATTGCAGCTATGGACTTAAAACAGAGCCGGCTCGAAACCCCACAGGCCTATTACCACAGACTCCGACGGGCCTACTTCGGGGCACGGAACGAGCCAGGAATGGAGGAAGATGTCAACTTCAGGACTCTGTTCCTCCGAAATCTGCATCCTACAGTGAACCATCACCTAGGAGTCCTAGCCTGCCCGCGCAGCATGTCCACTCAACAGCTGCGGGACCTGGCCCACAAGGCCTACACTAAGCAGAAGGCCGCCTCCGAAAAACCTGTGAAAAACCCAACTATTTACCCTGTCTCCGATCACTGCTCAGAACTGGCCCTAGAGGGTGCACAAACACACTACAGTAACCGACCCTTTTCCAGCAGAGAGCACTACAACCGAGGTGGTGCGCGTCCCAAACTCCAGACTGGGCGCCCTGAAAAATTCCGGGACCAGCCACGTCCAGCTAACCACCCAAAGGGCGGAGTCACATGGGAACCCCGCCGATGGCTTAGAAACAGCCGACCCTCATCGGCCCGGGAACCTAACCCAGACAAGCCTAAGTCCGAACCTTCACTAAAACAGGACGACACGGCTACGTCTGAGTCTGCAGAGATCCTGAGAATGCTGAAGGAGATCATCCGGAATAAAGCTCGCAAATATAATGACAGAGACAAGCCAGAACCCTTATGACTAAGAGCCAGGCCTGAAACCAACCTCTCTAGAGGGCCTCCGACTGAGCCAACAACACAGACTCCTGCTGATCAGCCACGAGAAACAGAAGAAACTGAGACATCACCAAGTGACAACGTAATCCACTCACCCCCGCTGACAGCTGCGCACCCAGAGCAAACTGACCCACTGCTTCACACTGCCGAAAAAGACTCCAAGGTACCAGAAAGTGCTGTTTTAGTTGTCTGCCTCTCCAACGCATCACCTGACACCAGCCCCAACTGCCTATCAGTCACTACACAAGCCCCAGTGCCAAAGCTCCTGGGAAATCTGATTGAAAAGGGAGTGGCCCGGAAACTCTACCTAGCTATTACGCTGGAACATGCAGTTGAACTGGAAGCCCTGGTGGATACGGGAGCAGACCTCACTCTGATGTCATCCAAACTCTTCGACAGACTCAGAGTTGAAACTAAAAGACAAAATCGGACTGTAACATCACAAAGGTGCGAGCTGAATGTACAATCATACAGCCAAAATGAGGTACAGCTTGAGCAGATAGCACCTATTCACCTAACTATCGGTCCTATGAGCCTGGTGCACCCCGTGTACATCTCACCAATGGACACTTATCCCCTTCTCGTGGGAAAAGATCTCCTAGACCGCTTTGAGCCCTTATTGGACTTCAGGGAGTTAAAAATCTGGGCTCAAGTTCGAGAACCTCTGCCTCTCCAGTCACACAGGTCACATGAGCCAGACTGCCATGCCACAGAGGCCACGGGAAATCCTCAGGTAACAGAGGTCACGGGAAATCCTCAGGTAACAGAGGTCACGGGAAATCCCACGGTCACAGAGGTCACGGAGGTCACGGGAAATCCCACGGGCAACCGCGGGAACACGAGGTTAGCACCAGAACAAAGTTCAAGTCCACTACTCTGCACTCTTGGACTCAACAAAGACTCCGAGCCCTTTTGCCCCAAGGTCATGACCGACCTGCAACTAAATGATGTGAAAACCACAGACATTGTATTGGCATTATGGGCAGACAACTCAGCCATCAGCCTCACGCTGTTTAACACCCTCCTTAAAGGCATACCCGACCTTCCATTTGTCAACAAACGCACCCGTTTTCCCTGGAACCCCTGTCTGTCAACAATGACAACTGCAAAGGGGATCTGTGCATTGAACGTGAAATGGAATAATCGGCGCATCACCCATTACTTTCTGGTCTTACCAGACCCACCACATGATGTTTACCTCGGAGCAGACATCCTGATTCGTCTTAGGGCTCATGTGGACTTTATAAATGAGGTGGTGTGGGCACCAATGATCTCACAGCCCCCTGTTGTTCCTGTCAACCACGAGAACCTCATGTCAGGGCAGACCATTCCAGAAGTCTGCACCCTGGTCAGTGAACAGGATACCGTAGTCCCAGCTTACACCAAAGGGGTCACTGTTCGGCTCAACCTACGATGGGGTCAAACACTAAATCACACGCTGGGCTTCTTCCAGCCTTCACCTGAATGCTTGGAACTGGGACTTACTTTGGAAGCCACACCCCTCACTGAAGTGTCATCCCGTGCAGTTTACATCCTGTTCAACAACTGCACAGCAATGGACATTACAATTCCCAAGGCCTACCGCCTGGGGTGGCTAGTGAGCACAGACTTTCATGACTTTGAACTGAGTTTACCAATCATTGGACCAATTCCAGCTCCTATGGTCCCAGAAGGGAGCTCGGATGACACAGTATTGACAGCCCCCTTTAAGCTTGTCTCCATTACTTCAGTCATGCCAATAACCACAGGAGTAGCATGCAGAACGGAGCTAACAAAGGACCAATACCTTGCAGTCTACACAGTCTCCAACCAGCCGACCTATGAGACTGATGAGAATACTGCCCCTCTGGCTGCTCACAAGACAAGAGACACTAGCACAGAGGAGCCCTATCCTGAATTCGAGACACAAGTCCAGCAAATCCTGAGGGATGCAGACGCCATACAAAACGATACAGACCGTCAAAAACTCAGACAGGTCTTGTACAAGTTTAAAGCGTCATTCGCAAAAGACTCTCTGGACTGTGGCCTCACGGGCCTCCACACGGTGCGCATCCCGACGCACCCAAATGCTCCTCCCACTTTCGTCAAGCAGTACAAGATTCCGATCGCCTCACACGAACCCGTGCAGGAGATTATCGACTCCATGCTTGAGAAAGGTGTCATCCGCCCATGCAACAGCACCTATTCTGCTCCCATCTGGCCCGTCCTTAAGCCAAACGGGAAGTGGCGACCCACCATTGACTACAGGAAGCTGAACCAGCAGGTGCCACTGTCACGATGGCCCATGACCCAGCTGGAGCAGGAAATACCTAGAATACAGGGAGCCACCATTTTCTCTACGCTTGACGTGGCCTCAGGATTCTGGACTATACCTGTACATCCAGACGACCAACACAAGCTGGCCTTTACCTTCGGCAACCGACAGTACACGTTCACAAGGTGCCCATTCGGCTACGCCAACTCACCAGCGGAGTTCAACATCTTCTTGAACAAAGCATGCCCGGACGCCAGAATGAGAGGCAACCTCATCTACGTAGACGATGTTCTCATGAAAAGCACAACGGTAACTGATCACCTGAGAGAAATAGACTATGTACTGGACCAACTAACTACTGCCGGTGCCAAGATCGCCCTCCACAAAGGACAGTGGTGCCGAACCAAAGTCAACTATGTGGGCCTACTCATCGGATCACGGGGCATTGAACCTCAGACCAGCCGCATCCAGGCCATCCAGAACATCAAGCCTCCCACTAATGTCACAGAGCTGCGGAGTTTTCTGGGCGTGTGCAACTACTCACGACAGTTCATCGAGAACTACGCAGACATTGCACGACCATTAACTACGCTTCTCAAAAAGGACTGCCCATTCGCCTGGACAGAGGCTCAAGCGAACGCTATGAAAGAACTTAAAGGTCATTTGTGCACAGCTCCATGCCTGGCTTACCCTGATCCACAAAAAGAGTTCTATTTGGAAGCTGGATTCTCCAACCACTGTCTCAGTGCGGGTCTTTACCAAAAGCACGACCAGGACAAAAGAGTGGTTGCATATGCCAGCAAGACTCTCCTTCCACCGGAAACTAAATACTCGGACTGTGAAAAGGCGCTGCTTTGCACTGTATGGGCCATACAACGCTTCTCCAACTACATCGGAGCACAAAAGGTCATCATAGAAACTTGCCACCAGCCTGTAATGTTTCTCAACAGCCAACGCATCCGAGATGGCGTGGTCACCAATTCACGCATAGCCATGTGGTTGATGGCCCTCCAAGGGCGCAACGTTGAGGCACGATACGCCCAGAATCACAAGTCTGCGCTGGGCAACGGCTTGGCTGCATGTCAAAACTGCTCTGATGACACACCTGCTGCAACACTGGACGCAGAGGGACCCCAGCAACAACAACCGACCTGTCACAGATACTTTGAGGAGAAGGTGTGCCAAGGGATGCCTACTGCCTACGTCGACGGGTGCTCCTACAACCACGAAGGCACCTTAAAAGCCGGCGCAGGCGTGCTATGGCTAAACAACCACCCCTGCCCACCACAACATTTCCAGCTGGGCCCTCAGTCATCACAACATGCTGAGGTAGCAGCCATCCTGATAACCCTCCAGATCGCTGCAGCCCATAACATCAGAGAACTCCTCATCTGCACAGACTCTAACTACGCAAGACTCAGTTTCACATGCCATCTTTCGGGCTGGAAACAAAACGGGTTCAAGACGGCAAACAACAAGCCGGTCAAACACCAACACCTGTTCCAAGCATGTGAGGACATCACGAAAACACATGACATGATCATCTATTGGAAAAAGGTGAAAGGACACTCAAAACAGCCAGGCCTGGATAAAGACCTGAATGACCAAACTGATGCCCTTGCCAAAATGGGCGCACTACATGGAGACCTATGGTCACCTCCAGCTCAGCCACCCATCTTGAATGTGGCAGCAATAACCCGCAGCAAGCGAACCCTTCCTGCAACACCACAAGCCTCGCAGCCACTTTCGCTGGCACCACAAATCTCTAACAATGACATAGCTGATCTTCAAGCCTCAGACACCTCCATCCAAGCTATGCTACACCACCTCTCTGACCCCTCCAACCACCCGATCACACCGTCTGACCTCACGGCTGCCCCCTCCCTCAGACGGCTGCATGAGATCAAAGACATGCTGCGCGTGACGGACAACATTCTGTGGTATGTCCCTGATGACCTCACAGCGCCAAGGCTCGTGGTGCCACAGGGCCAAAGGGGGGTCATGTTAATGTATGCCCACGACGCACCATGTGCTGGACATCACGGCACCAGAGCCACTTACGACACACTGAAGCAAGTGGCATACTGGCCCGGTATGCAGCAAGACGTGGCAGAGTACGTCAGAGGGTGCCTGGTTTGCTGCCAATTCGAACCAGCAAACCCAAACCACAGAGCCCCACTGCAACGCAGAGGAGTCACGTTCCCATGGTCAGACCTCCAAATAGACTGGGTGGGACCTCTGCCCAGGTCAACAAGGGGCAACAAGTACTTCCTCACAGTAGTATGCCAATTCACCAAGTGGGTAGAGTGTCTTCCAGCACCCAATGACACTGCCCAGACCACGGCATACCTACTGATGAACCATATCTTCTCCAGATTCGGACTGCCACTAAGGGTCAACTCCGACAGGGGCACGCACTTTACAGCTGAGATCATGCAGCAGACTTGGAAGCTCTTGGGTGTACAGGCTCAACTACACATCAGCCACCACCCCAGATCCTCAGGCCAAGTGGAGCGAACCAATCGGACTGTGGTCAGCATGCTGAGGAAATACGTGTCTGCCAACCAAAAGGACTGGGATGCAAAACTTCCCCTGGTACTCATGGCCATCAGAGCCACCCCGCAGGAATCAACTTGCGTGTCTCCCTTTGAATTGATGACTGGGAGGCAAATGACCCTACCGCTGCACCTGCTGTACCAACCGGGAGACTCCAACCTCGTCACAGCCTACACCACACACCAATACCTGGATGAGCTACACCGGCACCTAAGGACGACATTTGCTTTCGCCCAACAACAGCTGCAAAGGAGCGCTGAAGGCCAGAAAGCATATTACGACCGGAAAGCATCACACCAGGAACTGAATGTGGGTGATAAGGTCTGGTACTACAACTTCACACAGCCACTCCAGACAGCCTCCAAACGACTGTCGAAGAAGCTGCTCCCCCACTGGACAGGACCGCACGAGATCGTGGACAAACTCTCCGCAGTCGCGTACAGAATCCAACTAAAGCAGGGACAGAAAGACCCGATTTTCAAATGGGTCCATCGAAACCAAATAAAGAGACACGTGGCTGCTGGCAGGGAAAAGAAAGGGGGGGGGACTAATATAAACTAACCCAGTCACAGTCTGCAGAGCAAGGAAAGCATCCTGACCAACCAGGGACATCAACCGCTTACCTACTGCCTCTCTCTTTCTCTCTCTCCCTCTTTTCCTACACTAGGATGCTGCTGTGGCTCACCATCCTGTACCTCCAGACAACCGGAGGACAACCGCAACCAGAAATCGCCACGCCGGGTCCAGCATCAGGCATTGTACTGCGAGAACAACCTGGACTCCTCATCACCAACTGCAGGACCCACACCCAGAAAGTGTACGTCCGACTCAACCCTCGCAACGTCTACCAAGCACACTACCCACGCACCGTGGCACAATACAGCTGGGCAGGCGCCCGATGGACCGAGAACGCCCTCAATCACGCAGAGGCTGACGTCAAGTACATGCTCACCCAACTGGAGAAAATGACTGTCACCCAAGCAGAACTAAGCGGACACAACCGCCGTACTAAGCGGTTCTTGGGAGCTTTACTTGGAGCCGCCGCTGCTGTTGGAACCCTGTTCAACATCGGCATGTCTAGTGTCAATGCAGTGAGCCTAGCCACCGTAAGACGACACATGGCCGAAATTCAAACCGAGATTCCACAGCTTAGAGAGCAGCTCGCGACCCAAAGTCAAACCCTACAGACCATTGGCAAAACATTAAAAGGCACTGTGGTTGTTCTCAATACTCACAGCGTCCTACTGAACCAAACTATAAACTCAATGAAGCAGTTATTTTCAATCTTCCAAAATGATTTTGCTCAAACGCAACTGGTCACGTCCCTCATGACAGACATGCTACGAGAGGTGAGCTCCTCCATCGACAGCTTAGCAATGGGCAGGATTCCAACGTACCTGGTACCCCTGAGCCTCGTGCAATCGGTGCTGGCCTCCGCTACTACTGGCCTAACCGACCCTCTGCAAACACATCTCGCTTACTCTCTGGGTAGTGCCATACCCTTACACGTCGATCCCGAACAAGGCGAAGTGGCCTTCCTCCTGAATCTACCCATCATCGAATCGAACAACATTTACAGACTCAAAGACGTTGTCAATGTCGGGTTTTGGCAAAGCAACACCCACATTAAGATACACACGCCAGATGTGGTGGCCTACCATGACAGCAATACCCAGCTGTATCTGACCCCAAACCTACGCATGTGTACTTTGACAAAAGATATTCACTATCTCTGTCCCAGCAAGCCTTTCCTCAGGGATAACACCGAAGGGATCTGTGGATTACAGCCGATGAGAGGCGACACCCGCTGCCCCGCCGAGGCCAAGCCGCGCACCCAAGTCATCGAAACGCAAGCCGAGATTGTGGGCAATCGGTGGCTGGTCAATACTCCCTCACGTACGGCCACCCTGACCTACGATCAGCATGACACCGCCACCCGTGTCAGCCTGCCCAACCAGAGCCTGTGGATTCAAGTACCGAAAGGTGCCATCCTCCACCTCGATAACCTGGCATTGTACCATCTCCCGAGCGAAGAGTACTGGTCAGAGCTGGAAATCCCGGCCTTCTTCAAGAACCACAACCTCACACTGGATCCAGAACTGGAACTGAGGATTGAGCAAGAGGGGGCCCAGTTAATCGACCTCACTCCCCTCGAGGCGACCCTCCAAGCGCTATCCCGTTCGCCCAGCCTGACCAGTTCAACAGTGGTTCAAGCCTGGACAACCGCCGACACGGCACTCTGCCTCTCTACAGCCATAGGCTACGCCCTGACGCTAGGCCTGGCCTTCGCCCTGTCAAAACGGATCAACGCAACACGAGAATCCATGAGCAGATGCGTGGCCGCCCTTCCTCGAGGTTTCAAACGGAGACCACGGGGAGAGGAAATTCAAACCGAGGCTACACCCAACCTCATCGAGATGGATCCCCAGCCAGGAGATCAACAAGCGGAGGACAATTAGGAACCCCCGTCAATCAACCAGTTTGATACACTCGCCACCCGATCACCATGACGACTGTCGCCCAACGATGTCCTCACAGGGACATCATTGTCCGAAAGAGGGGGAGCTGTAACGTATCGGGGTGCCCAAACTGATTTCTACATTAACCCAAGTGAAACATATAAAGTTTCACTCCTTTAAGTGACCCAGAATAACCCGAGAGGCCTTCTTTGACCAGATGCAACTCTGGAATTCAGGAGACTCTTTGGGAACCCACACAGGACCTACTCCCGCAATAAAAGAAACCTTTGATGACTGAACTCTGGGAAACTTCAGGATTAGTTCGTCAACAAGGATCCACCATTTCCCGACCCCAGGGCCTGTAAATCTTCGATCTAATCTCAGTTTACGACCTCAGAGATTAACATCGGAGCCAACCGGTCTAGCAAAGAACCTCCTCCCTAGAAGGTCACCCTGAGGTGACCAAAGGACCATTGTAACTTTAGAAGAACGCCAGCCCCCTCTTCTGGACATGCACACACTCACGCACACACACAGTGAACATGTCTCTTGAATGTAACCTGTAATCATATCCCTAGATAGTTATGATGTATTCGTATATGCATGTGTTGTATGTCTAGATAACCTAGTTGTAGCAATTTTATATAGTTTGAGCGAAAAGCTAATTTTTAAGTTGTCTGTAACTATGTCTAATGATCCTACACTGTCCAAGATATCATAATCTCCTTGAAGTTTGGTACCAAAATCATTGTCTCATAATATGCCAATTAATGATGCATACTACAGGACGATAGGATGTATCATTCTATACTTTTCCATGTTTTATCAAATACCATATTGATCCAAACTTAACACAAACCCCGCCCTGACATGCGACCCGTTCTGGGACAGACAAAAGAAGTTTTCCCCCAGAACTTTCTCATCTCTCTTTGGATTCGCCAGCAGCTCAAAGAGGCGTGTACATTGGCATTGTCCATAAAAGACCGTGACACGCGTCCCCCGCTGGCTCGCTCCTTCGCTTTTTCTCACCCTCTTCCTACTTCTCACCTTGCCGCTTTCCGTTTCCGGCATTCCTCCGGACTCTCCTTTGTCTCGTGAAACCACGTGGCAATCACCATATTCTTCATCCTCGGGCGAGACTCAACTCCGTTCACCCCTACTCTACCGACGCCGAAGAACCAGCAAATTCCTCGCTCAATCTGCAAATCAAGGACCCTCGTGAACTGCATTAAATTAACGCAAGTATAATTCCAATTGACCTTTAGAGGTGTCCTTTAAGCCAGAGCCACTTTTGTTGAAAAAGTTGAATTCAAATTCCTTTGCTGATTCTCGAGGTTAAACTGTGTTCTGCCATTGTTACTTCCATCACTTTTCCTTCTGTTCCTTTCACTTACCCTGTATATATATGTATTATTTGTTTGTACCTAGTTGTGTATATCTGTAGTTTTTACGTAGTTATTAAAATCCATGGTTATCACGCTGGATCGTCTGTTTTTACTTATGACAAGGTTCACTTTTAACGTTGCTCCTCGCTACGCGCTGGATTTCTGTAACGTAGAATAAACTATGCTTCGTGGCCAGAAGGATAATTTATTCCTTTAGAGTAATACGAAGACTGCCCTGGTAAGTTTGGTGGACAAACAGATCAAGCTGCTTCGCATTTAATTCTAGAGCTAGGTTACAGTAATTAATATAACATTCCCTTTCATGGTCGATTTATATCCATACTTAATCAGAACACGCTTCGATTCGAGCTATAGATATATTTCACCCATTTGAGCTAGATTCGCTACATATACAATGCTTGAAGTACATCAGTACAACTTTATTGTCATTGCATTGTAGGTACTCAGCAGTTTAGCATCTACCAGAAGTGCAAATAGTAGCACTGTGCAAATTAACAGGTTGAATTTATAAATACAGTGGGTATAGAAAAGAATCACCCCCCTTTAAAATAATCACATTTTGTTGCTTTTCAGCCTGAAATGAAGACGGACACAGTGTTTGTTTTATCCAGCTGTATTTACTCAGTGCAACTTATAACATCCAAGTGAAAGATATAACACCAACATGTAAAAATAAATAAATAAATAAATAAAAAACTGAATCACTGATTTGGAAAAAGGATCACCCCCCTCCGAAAAATGACTTGTAAACTCAATAAGGTATAGCTAATCACCTTCTCAGTGGCACACAAAGCCATTTGACTTTCAACTGTGATCAGCTGTGGTCATTTTGATTAGCTCAGAATGAAAAGAGCTTTCCTGGAGCTTTTTGTAGTGCAACTGAAGCAAACAATCAACTATGGGTGGCAAGGCATCCCTCTTGTCCTCAAGGCATCCCTCTATACTATCTCTCTAGGATAAAGTTGTGGACAGGCACAGGTCAGGAGATGGATAAAAAAAATTGAAAGGCTTTATCAATGCCTAGAAGCACAGTGAAGTCTATTATTAAGGAGTGGAAGGTGTTCGGTACAACAGAGACCCAGACCCATGAAAGAGCCAGGAGGAAACTGGTCAGAGAGGCTACCAAGAGGCCTACAGCAACTCTGAAGCAGTTGCAGGAATTTATGACAAAGAGTGGTCATTGTGTGCGTGTGACAACAATATCACAAATTCTCCACAAATGTGGCTTGTATGGGAGGGTTGCAAGAAAAAAGCCACCCACGACTGAGCTTTGCCAAAACGTACCTTGAAGATTCTGAGGCCACATGGAAAAAGGTGTTATGGTCAGATGAGACAAAAATTGAATTATTTGGCCTCAATACCAAACAATATGTCTGGCAGAAATCCAATACAGCTCACCATCCAAATAACACCATTCCTACAGTAAAGCATGGAGGTGGTAATATTCTGTTATGAGGGTGTTTCTCTGCAGCAAGGACTGAAGCACTTGTCAGGATAGCAGGAAAATGGATGGGGCAAAATACTGTCAAATTCTTGAGGAAAATCTGCTGCCCTCTGCCAGAAAGTTGTCAATGGGAAGAAGGTTTACCTTCCAACATGACAATGACCCAAAGCACACAGAAAAACTGACCACACAGTGGTTTAAGGAGAAAAAGGTGAATGTCCTTGCACGGCCTAGTCAGAGCCCAGACTTAAACCCCATTGAAAATCTGTGGAATGACTTGAAGACTGCAGTCCACAAACGGTCACCATCAAATTTAACTGAACTTGAGCAGTTCTGCAAAGAAGAGTGGGCAAATATTGCAAAGTCTAGATGTGCAAAGTTAGTAGAGACATATCCCAACAGACTAAAGGCTGTAATTAAATTAAAAAATTAAGGCAAATTAAAGCAAGGGTATGATCCTTTTTCCAACTCAGTGATTCTGGTTTTTAATTTTAAACATTTTTTTCTGACATGTTGGTGTTATATCTTTCACTTGGATGTTATAAGTTGCACTGAGTAAATACAGCTGGATAAAACAAAAACTGTGACCATTTTCAGTTCAGGCTGAAAAGCAACAAAATCTGATTATTTTAAAGGGGGGTGATTCTTTTCTATAACCACTGTATATACAGTGGTGCTTGAATGTTTTTGAACCTTTTAGAATTTTCTATATATCTGCATAAATATGACCAAACACATCATCAGATTTTCACACAAGTCCTAAAAGTAGACAAAGAGAAACCAGTTAAACAAATGAAACAAAATATTATACTTGGTCATTTATTTATTGAGGAAAATGATCCAATATTACATATCTGTGAGTGGAAAAAGTATGTGAACCTCTAGGATTAGCAGTTAATTTGAAGGTGAAATTAGAGTCAGGTGTTTTTAATCAATGAGATTACAATCAGGAGTGTGTGTGTGCCCTGTTTTATTTAAAGAACAGGGATCTATCAAAGTCTGACACAACACATGTTTGTGGATGTGTATCATGGCATGAACAAAGGAGATTTCTGAAGACATCAGAAAATGAGTTGTTGATGCTCATCAGGTAGGAATAGGTTACAAAACCATCTCTAAAGAGTTTGGACTCTACCAATCCACAATCAGACAGGTTGTGTACAAATGGAGGAAATTTAAGACCATTGTTACCCTCCCCAGGAGTGGTCAACCAACAAAGATCACTCCAAGAGCAAGACATGTAATACTCCACGAGTAGTCTGTCACAAAGGGACCCTGGGTAACTTCTAAGCAACTAAAGGCCTCTCTCACATTGGCTAATATTAATGTTCATGAGTCCACCATCAGGAGAAAACTGAACAACAATGGTGTGCATGGCAGGGTTGCAAGGAGAAAGCCACTGCTCTCCAAAAAAAAAAAAAAAAACATTGCTGCCCTTCTGCAGTTTACTAACAGTCACATGGACAAGGACATTGGAAAAATGTCTTGTGGATGGATGAGACCAAAATAGAATATTTGGTTTAATTGAGAAGTGTTATGTTTGGAGAAAGGAAAACACTGCATTCCAGCATAAGAACCCTATCCAATCTGTGAAACATGGTGGTGGTAGTATCATGGTTTGGGCTTGTTTTACTGCATCTAGGCCAAGTCGACATTCCATCATCGGTGGAACAATGAATTCTGAATTATACCAGCAAATTCTAAAGGATGTCTAAATCCTAAATGTCAGGACATCTGTCAGTGAACTGAATCTCAAGAGAAAGTGGGCCATGCAGAAAGACAACGAGCCTAAGCACACAAGTCATTATACCAAAGAGTGGTTAAAGATGAATAAAGTTAATGTTTTGGAATGGAAAAGTCAATGTTCTGACCTTACTTCAATAGAAATGTTGTGGAAGGACCTGAAGCAAACAGTTCATGTGAGGAAACCCACCAACATCCCAGAGCTGAAGCTGTCCTGTACTGAGGAATGGGTTAAAATTCCTCCAAGCCGATGTGCAGGACTGATCAACAGTTACCGGAAACGTTTGGTTGCAGTTATTGCTGCACAAGGGGGTCACACCAGATACTGAAAGCAAAGGTTCACATACTTTTGCATCTCACATATATATAATATTGGATCATTTTCCTCAATAAATAAATGACCGAGTATAATATTTTTGTCTCATTTGTTTAATTGGTTCTCTTTATCTACTTTTAGGACCTGTGTGAAAATCTGAAGATGTTTTAGGTCATATTTATGCAGATATATGGAAATTCTAAAAACTTTCAAGCACCACAGTATACAGTAAATATATAAATAACAAGGCTATGGGCAGTAAATATGTGCAGTAGCTATTGAGTAGATAACAGTATGAATGGTAAATTGCACTATGTTATAATAGAAAAGCTCTAATAGTTATAAATATTAAATAATATAATATATGAAAGTATCAGTTATAAATATATGTAAGACATGTACATATCGCACATACACCTATGCTTTTTGTCATACAAGAAGACTTAATGTAGAATTTTAGTCGCCATAACGTTTGTCCTGTCTCTGAAATGGCACTTCTGCACCCCCTACTGGTGTAGTGTGTAGTTTAGTGTTTCCCCAAACAAATCTCTTGTTCTTTGACTTCCTTGTCTGCAATAACGCCTAAACTTTGTACATAACGTATATCTTTTCAAAGCCTTGTACCTGATGAATATATGACTCACACCAAGCATGTAATATGTTTCTATTCACTGTGCAATATTCAATTAAACTAAAGTAATATGCATGTCCAATATTTCTTCATTTGCATGAGAAATACGCATTATTAACTCCCCACCTCTATTTCTACCTTGTTCACAATTAAATATGCAATAAGTCTTGCATGTTTATGATGCTTAATATCTTCATGTGCTGTCATAGACTTTCTTCGTAGCGCACACATTACACACACTGATAAAGTTAAAATATGTATACGCAACATTTGTTGGCTGATTAAATGCAAACAAACTCATTGGTTATAAGGGAATGTCATCTTGCTATTTGGATGGAGTGAGCTACTCCCTAACAGCCCTTATCTTTTTTTTTTTTTTTTTTAACGAAACAATGAGACAAAATCTGGTGTAAGAGCTACCTAATGGTGGTGTGAAATCAGTGTTTCTTCCATAAAATAGTACATTTTTGAGCGGAAATTGCTTCAGCCTTATCATTCAATGAAAGCTAGAATTTTTTGGAGGGATGCTATATGATATGATATTATTTATTATTTTCCCCCACCCACATGTTCATGATTACACAGTCAGAAATCAGAAAATGGAAACTTGAAAGTGGAAAAAAAAACAGTTTAGTCATTTAAGTGGTTGATACTGATGCACACTATGACCAGGGACATGAATAATAATGTAAAAAGGATCATATTTGATTTTAGGTTGTCTTTAATAATCATTTCATTTTCAGAAAGGATTGACCAATTTTATTGGCTCTTGCTTCTGAGGTTCTCAAATTAGAAGTTCACCTAAATGAACAGAATAAACTGACAGCTCAGTGTACTCAATTTCACTCCATATGTGAACGTCACATCATGTCATCCCTGACATCTTTAATGTGTAAAATGTTAAAACTGACTGCATTGTATCCAATGAAATGTAGAGAAAACTCTCAACTATTCTCATCCTTGTTTGCACACAAATATATACACAAACACAGAAGCATCTTATGAGGTAGGGTACGTGAGCAGGTGCAAGTGGCTGCAAAGCAGACAGCAGTTGGACAGGATGTGGTGGGAACGGAAAGCAGGAAGCGAGTGTGAACAGGAAGTGGGAAGTAAACGTGGCCGTGGCTCTTACCTTGGGTGTTGGGCAGGAGGCAGTGGAGAGGCGGGACGTGGCTTGAGCTCGAGGAGATTCGGACGGCGTGGTGCTGAGAGATGCCGTGTCCCGAGGGAGGACCTGAACACCCCGTGAGATGATGGAGTCTGGAATCTAACACACACACACACACACACACACACACACACACACACACACACACACACACACACAGTGAGAAGAAGAGTGAGAGGAAGAGGAACATTTACTGTACCTTTAATGACACAGTCAGTCTGAAGATCTGTTTTTATTTTTTTATCAGATAATCTGTTTATCTGTTAATCTCAGATAAACTTTCCATCCATCGAATTTATGCAAATTATAAAATCTAAATGGAAAAAACAAAAATTGTATAAAAAAGAAAAAAAAATGCGACGGAAACTTAATATATGATGACACCTGGAGCCAGAATCATCTGATAAATTTACAAACTGAATATTAAGTTTTCTTACACCCTTCCCCATCATCCTGTAGATAGCAAAAAGTAGAAAATATATGAGATGGAAAGGATGAGGAAGAGAGAAATTAGAAAATAAAAAATAGGGAAAAAAGACAGTAAAACTATAGCAATGGTAATGAACAAAAATAGACAATAGTAATAACAGCAATGACAATTATAATAATGATGAACATGGTTTAGTCTCCCTGAGTCAGAGATTTATGAATTTGCTATAAACTAGTAATAAAAATAGTCAAAAATGCAGCCAGTGGTGTGATGCTAAAATTGGACTAGGATGATCTCATTTTGTGTTAATATTCTCGCTGGTGCATTTTGCACAAGTTGTGGCTTATCTGTTGTAGTTTTAGATTAGTCTATAGTTACTAAAAACTGAGGAATCAAGCTTCGATTTCCTCAAAAAATCTCTCACAACTGCTGTCTTCAGCGTGTCTGTCAAATTGCCTGCTTCCAAAGAACAATTTACAATATCCAACACAATTACACAATTATTTTAAACTGGAGAAAATAGGTGGACTGAATGTTGATTGGCTGAGCATACCTGTCAATCTGTGGAAAGCATGATGGTAAAATGAGCGTGTGGATGGAGATGGTCTGTTCACAGCAACAGTGGTATAGACACACACATACACACACACACACACACACACACACACACACACACACACACACACACGTAGTGAAAAAATAATACACATGCAGTAACACATAATGTGGATGAATTCATTTCATGAGATGGTTCAAACAAGTGGGGTCATATAAGGCAAAGAACACAAGGCACCCAAAGCACAGGAAGAACATGCAAACTCTGCGCATACAGGATGGAGGCAGGATTTGAACCCCCAACCCCGGAGGTGCGAGGCAAACATTAATTAGAAACAAGGATTTCCACATATGACTGGTCACTAAAAGTTAATTGGTTTAATATGATGCCAGTTACACAACACAATTCTTATGGAAAGTTGTTTATTTCTTAATCTGAAGCTCTGTAGCTTAAAAACAAGTGCAAATAAATAATGCCAACTAGCTTTTTTCCCCCTTAGTGGTTAGCATGTTTGCCTCACACCCCTAGAGTTGGTGGTTCGATTCCCGCTTCTGCCCTGCGTGCACAGAGTTTGCATGTTCTCCCTGTTTTTGGAATATTTCTGGAATACAAGTGCTGAGATCATGTGAGGTAGATGGTAGATGGGAGAGCTGGACAATCTGATGGTATAATATCAACATTGTGCACAATACATTTCTCTGAGATCGTTTTCAAACATTTTTAATAATAATTACAAACTCTTATAGGAATCAGCTGATTATTTAAAATTTTCAGTGATTTTCAGCTTTAAGAATTTTATTTCTGCAGACATGAAATTTTTCACAGACAAATAAACTTTATTACAGAAGTGCCTTCAAGCATAGTGATATGATTTTTGAAACATATATTGCCCAAACCTAGTCCCAAAGCCATTTTTTTATTTATTTAAGTCTCCAAAAAAGTAAAAGTAGAAAAATACCAAATGGCTTTCTATTCCTATTCTTAGTCCTAGTTTCTAGGAAGTTGAAGAGGGTGCAGGAATACAACATTTGAATACAGGGACATTTAAAAAAATATAACCTCGCCTCCTTGTTTGACCATGCCCGCTTACCTTGGCAGCGATAGAGGCAGCAGTGATATGGGAGGAGGAGCTGTCCTCAGCCGAGGCCACGCCGCTGTCCTTCTTCTCCTCCTCTTCCTCCTCACACTGCACTCCTTTGTCTTCAGTCTGGCGGTGAGCGGGGCTCGAGGAAGGAGGCGGGGACAGTGGGGGCGGGGGTGAGGGCAGATCCTCCAGCTCATTGGCTGCTTCCTTCACCTTGACGACGGCCTCACGCAGCAGGTCTATGGCGTGAGGAAGGGCAGGAAGGATGAACTGGAAACACTCCTGTGGGGGAAAGAGTAAGAATAGAAGAAGAGGAACATTTGAAGATGAGATCAACTGAATGAAGAGGAAAGAGGAGATATGAGAGAAGAGGAGTCTGGTTCCTCTCAAGGTTTCTTCCTCATATGTCTCAAGGAGTTTTTCCATGTCACCATCACCTCTGGCTTGCTTCATTAGGGATAAATCTTTAAATTTAAAATTTATATCCTGAATTTATATATTTCTGTAAAGCTGCTTTGTGACAATGTCCATTGTTAAAAGCGCTATACAAATAAAATTGTATTGAATTGAAGAGGATAGAAGTGTGACTGTTTTGCTAGCAGTAATTTGTTTCAATCAGTTTATAGGCAAATAATACCTGAAATTATTATTAATTAAATTATTTTCTGAACAGTGATTAAAGTGAGTTTAAAAGTATTAAAGAATTTTTGATTATTTATTATTAGCAGAGGAGATGACAGCAGTCATGAATGCAGCTTCAATGTAGTGCTGCTATTATTTATTTATTTACTTATTTATTTTTTACCATGAAACAATTTCTTTTAATCAGATACCCCAGGTACCCCCCCCCCCCCCCAAATAAATAAATAAATAAATAAAAAAAGTTAATAAAAAAAAAAATCCTAAATTGAAGCTGCATTCATGACTGATGCCATCTCTTCTGCTAATAACAAATATTGGGAAATCAGAGGAAACCTTAGGACACTTTGTTCTCATTGGTCAGTACCTTGCCTGAATTATTTTGTTTCCAACCCAACAGCCATATACCATCTATAATTTATGGATTAATTATGGATTTTGTGCACATTAAGGAAATGAGACATGACATTTATCAGCTCTACTTCACTGTTGCTTTGATCAAATAGCTTAAATAAATTACAAGCTGCTTGACTTCACTACCACCTCACTACTGGAAAATAGAGATAGTTACACCACAGTGCTGTTGAATTCTTCACTCTGGTTGGTCAGAAGGTTTTGATTAATATTGCTCCAATAGTATTGCCAGCTGTAATTTCATTGATAGGATTATATTAATGCACTTGTTCTAATACATTATTGTTTATATAATAACAACTGGTTCACAGGGACTTGTATGGCAGACACTCTGCATAATCTAAAGCAAATAAAACAGATTTTTTTTTAAGTGTCATTACCTAACAAAGAAAAATGCATAACCATTGATATGGTGAGGTTTTGTAAAGGAGACATTTATTTAACCTTTATTGAAGGGGTCTTGGGTGTCAGGGATTTGTAACAGTTAAGAAGATTTTTGCCATTTAGGACAGAGAACTTTGTGCTGTCTGGTTTCTCTGCAACATGACAAGCTACATTTTTTTTTGTCTTATTAAATTCAAGAAAGAGGGACAAAAAGAGGCTTGTGAAGGCCTCTTTATAGCAGCTATAGTGTAAGTGATAACTAACTTGTCTAATGGACATTCCACAACATTGAATATAATTATAAATGGTTAAAAGGTATCACGTGTCATTCATTAAAAATGAAACATTGTAATCATTGGAAAATTGCTGTGGTATAGTAGGAATAAAACACTCTCTTAAACTCGAGACCTGAGGCTATATTTTGACAAAAGGAATCTTTGTATGGCATCAAGTGTAACAGCTCAACAGTTCAGCCTCAGAGAGGATCAGAGAGATCAGAGGGGGTAAAAGCTTAGCTCTGTGGGTCAAATGCCTCACACGGAGCCCATTTCTTGTATCACACACAAACAGCCATGAATCGTATCAGAACAAATCAGTACTTGCTTTAAATGTATATTGTATATTTTCCATATCAAGTTGTGCATTGTCTCAGAATCACACTCTAACTCCCAGTGCCTTATCTGCTATAAGAGGCTGTAGAACACTTCCTGTGGAGAGCGACAGTGAGCAGGAAGTTCTGTGTGGTTTGTTTTCCTGCTTGAATTCCCAGCCACATTATATGCACAATACTGAATATTGAATTCCATACTGAATACTGCTTGGCTAAGATATTACGATACATAACACCGATTGGTTGTGCAGGACAATGCTATATTAAATATTGATTGGTTGTACAGGACATTACTATACAGCATACTAATTGATTCGGTAGGATCATACAGATTGGGGTGCAGGACAGTGCCATACTGAATACTGATTGGTTGTGAAGAACAATAATTAATACTGATTGGTTGTGTAGAAAATGAAAAACAGAGCAGTTGGGACATGCCACGTGAGCTACATATCTGCCCGCCTGCTCCAACCCACATGAGAAAACCCTTGCTCTTGAAGCTTTTTTTCTGTACTTCCCGTGCACAATATTTTTCATATTTTGTGGACACAGGGCATAATAAGTAACCCAATAGTAATTTCAGGATTTGAATACTACTCTTCAAACAATTAACCGGATATTTGAGGCCCTGCTGAATGTGCCAAGGACCTTAATCCTTTTTGGTTCAGGGGTGCTGTATTATGGCTATTAACCCTGATCTCTGACCCTAGCTTACTAAAAAGCTAGAACATGTGAATAAATATTTGTGACTGTACGGTGAAAATTATAAAGCTGGCTTCTCCTTGTGCAGGACAGTAGTATACCAAATACTGGCTGGTTGTGTAGGACAACGCTATACGGAATACTGACTGGTTGTGCAGAAGAGTAATATATTGAATACTGAGTAGTTGTGTCGAACACTGCTGTACTGAATACTGATTGGTTGTGTAAAGTAGCTGGATGCTGAATAATAATTAGTTGCGTATACACAACTCTTTAGTTTATTCACTTAGCAGTAAACTTTCTTGTGTTTGGATTAGACTTTCAAAATGAACAATGATACGATGTTAGCGATTCTGTTTCCTTTGTTGATTGTTGCCTTTAAATTGAAATGATGCAAACAGGAAACTCACATTCAACATGCCAGAATGTTCCAGAAGAGAGGAGCCTGCATTCCTGGATAGTCAGGGTGTAGAAATCAATAACATGGAAAAGCCATTAAGCAGTGGGTCCTGCCAAACCTGATCTCTTACACTCCATTGGGTTTCATACCATGTAGGGTCTAATAAAAGTCAGAGTGTATAGTCTTTACACTTGTAACTTTAATTGCTCCAGGGACTGAAGGTAATATGGCAGCAGATGGGTGGAGGTACTGTAACCGATTCATGAAGAAAAAGAGATTATATTAATGATGAAACTTGGTCTGTAAGCAGAAACAGATGGGAAAGAAGCTGGCAGAGAGAGAGAGAGAGAGAGAGAGAGAGAGAGAGAGAGAGAGAGAGAGAGAGAGAGAGAGAGAGAGAGAGAGAGAGAGGAGAAAGGACAGTCAAGATGATTGAGGAGAAAAGGAACCACCACTTGCACTCTCACTCTCACACACACACACACACACACACACACGCACACACACACACACACACACACACCCCTTACTTGTGAGCCTTTCTTGCTTCCAGGCAGGTTGATAATAAGCGTTTTCCCACGGATGCCACATACCGGTCTGAAAAAAGAACATTTCAAAGTGAAAATGTTACATCTCAAAATTTATAATCTAAAAAAAAAAACCACACAAACATTTGTATGTCCATGTTTTGCTCTGAAACTGTATATCTCTATGCACAGGTAAACAGACCTGAACAAGAAATACTACACACCTGTACACACCTAAGGAAGAGATACTACACACCTGTACACACTTGAGAAACAGGTACTACACACCTGTACACACTTGAGAAAGAGATACTACACACCTGTACACACTTGAGAAAGAGATACTACACACCTGTACACACCTAAGGAAGAGATACTACACACCTGTACACACATAAGGAAGAGATACTACACACCTGTACACACTTGAGAAAGAGATACTACACAACTGTACACACATAAGGAAGAGATACTACACACCTGTACACACTTGAGAAACAGGTACTACACACCTGTACACACATAAGGAAGAGATACTATACACCTGTACACACTTGAGAAAGAGATACTACACACCTGTACACACATAAGGAAGAGATACTACACACCTGTACACACTTGAGAAACAGGTACTACACACCTGTACACACATAAGGAAGAGATACTACACACCTGTACACACATAAGGAAGAGATACTACACACCTGTACACACTTGAGAAAGAGATACTACACAACTGTACACACCTAAGGAAGAGATACTACACAACTGTACACACTTGAGAAAGAGGTACTACACACCTGTACACACCTAAGGAAGAGATACTACACAACTGTACACACTTGAGAAAGAGGTACTACACACCTGTACACACCTAAGGAAGAGATACTACACAACTGTACACACTTGAGAAAGAGGTACTACACACCTGTACACACCTAAGGAAGAGATACTACACAGCTGTACACACCTGAAGCAGAGATACTATACAACTGAAGAAGAGATACTACACAGCTGTACACACCTGAGAAAAAAGGAACTACACACCTGGGAAAGTGGTACTATACACCTACACACATGTGGGCAAAGACTACACAGTACTACACACCAGAAGAGGAGATGCTGACCACCCGTACATGCAAGGACAACAGTTACCACACACCTTGACATAGGAGGAGGAAGGAAGCTTGTTTTTTCATACTCACCTGGACAGCATGCCCAGTGGAGTCACATTCAGAGACCCCATTAACATCGCCAGAGACATTCCTGGAGCCTCTCTCTCTATCACTTCTTTAGTGGCCTGGAGAAAACGAAGAAAGACAGAATTATAATCATGTAATTATTATTACTACTACTACTACTACTAATTATTATTATTACCGCTGCTTGTGTTACTAGCTACCTAACTCTACCTGACTTGTTGGTATTAACTGTTTGTTTTTTTCCGTCTCTTCAGCCACAAATCCATACATTCCTATTTATAGACAATACTGCACTTTTTATTGGAAAAACTATTCAGTTTTGCTAATAAAGGTATTTTAAATTGATTTGAATTAGTAGAAGAACACATAACACTGCCAAACAGAAAGCCAAAGAGAGGCTGTGTCTGAAGCCACACTCGATCTGCTATATGATGCATTATTTGTAGAGGCATTCTGCAACCATGTCCGATCCACAATACACCATAAAAGATAAGTGTCCAAATGATGCACTCGAGCAGGTATAGAATACCCATAATGCATTTACCTTTTTGTATCATTCTACATTGCGACCCAACTACACTAGCATCATATAACTTGTTACAGTTAAACAATAAAATGGCCTAAAAGGCAAAACAAAAATGTAACAAGACAAAAGTCAAATTTCTTTTGCTTGTACCAATTTTTGGTCCATTAACATTATTAAACACAGCATAAATCTGCTATATAGAAACCAAACCTTAACCTAATCAAGTCAATCTAATAGAATTCAAGTTGACTTGATTTACTCATCATTCTTCTTATGTTGAATGAATCATTCCTCTCATCACAGACAAATGTAAGAAATGAAATATAGTTTCCCCTCAGTGCATAAAATGGTTAACATGAAAACACTCCAAAACACTTGTGTTTGAATTATTATTATTATAAATTTATTTATTTATTTATTTTAAAAATGTGAACCCTATCACTATTCATTTATGAATGATGAATAACACACACAATATTAGGTTAATGTTTTTACAATTAATTAAATGATTATTTTTTTGGAGAGCCACATAGAGATATGATGCCCTGTGCACAGCAGCGGGTGGCATGGTCTATATGAGTAGCAGCTCAACATATAAAAGCCCATTTCTTTTGGTTGCCAGAAATAGAGTAGAAATACAGTTTTATCTTAGAGTTCTGTATGGCAGTGTTTAGGTTGGAATACTGGAACAAACCACTGATAAAAAAAATGTGTATAGTGGCTCTTCTATTAGTATCATGTTAATGCACTTGGTCTTGGTCCCGCAATCAGGGTTGACAGCTTCCAAGTACAGTATAATGTCTGTGTATTGCAGATACTGCAAATCAGAAATGTGCACCACTGTGAGCTGTTGACTGAAAAATAAATAAATAAATAAACAAACAAACAAACAAACAAATAAATAAATAATATTTGTGAATTTTGATGAAATCTGTCAAATGTTACCCAAGCTTCTGCAAGCTGACCTCTTTTGTCTTGCGGGATCCCAGTCCCGAAACAAAAGAACAAAAAAAAAAAAAAAAACCCAAAGCAAACACACCGCTCCCCTGGTCACTGAGGGGAGTTGTGATCCTTACTACTGCGTCTATGTTGGAGAGCTGTAGAAGTCATTTAACATGTCTCAAGGGAGGCATAAATGGTGCACATGGGGTGATTCTTCCTTCTATAATCGGTGATGGTTTGAATTTCCTGGCACATGTATTATGAGTCATTGTTGGTGAAATGAGGTTGTATCCTCTGTGTAGGAGGCTGTAGCTCTCTTGATGTTGTTAGTTAGGTTGGTCATTGCTGCCCTGAGTGCCTTTCTGTCATCTCCACTAGACACACCTGATCCCATACGTTTGGTCTGGTCAACTTCCTGGCAGGAGTTTTTTTACGCTGTGCCCCCACGTTACATCAACTTTGTGAGGTCATAACACCATAAAACCACAAGCTACCTATAATGCTTTAAAACACAGCTTGCTCTGGGCAAGAGCTCCCTATTATCTGTATTTTTTGTGTTTTTCCTGCTCAAACAGACCTCCTGAAGGTTGTGGTAGTGAGCTGATGAGCTGATCTGAAGTGCAGAGTGTAAGATACTGTACATGTTCATGTATCAGTAACAAAAACTAAGTTTCTCCCTCTGTAGAGTAGGCTCTTTGTCCATGAGTTGAATGACACTTCAAACATAGAAAGCATGAGGGAGCACATCAAAGAAGAAGTAATGAGGAAGGCAGTGAGCTCAGGAGAGAGAGGCAAGGGGAGAAACAGAAAAAGAGATGGAGAGAAAGACGGTGGAAGGTAAGAAGGAGACATAAAAAGGCATCCTTATAATTAATAACTTGGCAGTCCAAACACACACATTCACACCAAGGGGAAATTTATTGCAGCCAATCCACCTACCAGCAGGTTTTTGGATGGTAAGAGGAAACTGGAGAACCTGGAGGAAGCCCATGTGGACAGAGCATGGATCAAACCTGGCTACCTGTTGCCTGACAGCCCACTTTAACTAAACTTTGACAGCTTTCTTTGACCAAACCCACAAATGAAGCAACTAGTGTGGCTTTCAACATGACCATACCATCTCTCCATTGTTTAAAAAAAACAACAAACATACAAACAAAAAAGTAATAGTAACTCTAGTTTCATTTATCATCGCTTCAGCTAAAGATTAAGTAGAGAAATACTTGCATGACCACATGCTAATGCAAATGTGGTTAGATAAATTAAAGTATGCTCTAAATGTTAGGCTGAAAATTTCAGTATAAAGGCTTTTAAGTCAGAATTCTCCCAAATGACAATAATGCTGCATTATTGTGGTTAAAATAATATACCACCTCTTCATTCTGTTGCCCTGCCTCTACTAATGCACCAATCAGAAACCACTGCCCTCAATAGCCACCCGAATGTGTTTCATACACTCTTCTAGGTGTTACGTGTTATCGTCCTACTACTTTCAGTCAGTAAACATATACTGTACTGGACTTATGTTCGTAAGGAATAGGATCTTGATTGAAACATTTTTAATAAAGTTTGTTTATGATAATTGGTGAAATAATATCCTCACTGCTGTTCTTTTACCTCTGGTGTGACATCGCGAGGGGCAAAGCCGGTGCCCCCAGTGGTCAGGATGAGGTTGAGCTCTTTCTCATCGCACCAATCCACAAGTGTCTCCTGAAGAAGAAGAAGAAAAAAAAAAATACAGGCATTCTTGATAACAAACATGTTTTCTCATTTTTTTAGTGGTGACGAACTAGAATGTTGGCCAATAAGCTTGCTCTATAGTGTGTGTGTGTGTGTGTGTGTGTGTGTGTGTGTGTGTGTGTGTGTGTATATATATATATATATATATATATATATATATATATATATATATATATATATATATATATATATATATATATATATATATATATATATAAAAAAGACACGCTCACCTTGATCTCATCAATTTCATCTGGGACTATTTTATAGGCTGAAATAGTCCCTCCCAGCCTGCAAAAAATAAAAAGAAACAAAAAACAAAAAAATTTACACCAAGCGTTTTAAGGTCATGGACAGCAACAGGGCAAACTCTAATAGTTATTTTAACAGAGGAACTTCACATCATAGTTCCGGCAATGTTTACAAACCGCCGAGCAGAAGTGAAGCTGTGTCCTAAATTGCAAACTATGACCTAAAACACGAATGCATCAATGCCATTTTTTATCAGAGTACAAATACAAGCTCACATTTTTAGTACTTCCCATTATACTGCTAGTAACCTACTTAGTGGTTCTCAAAGTGGTGTCTGGGATGCACAGCCAAGGAGTACGTGATTAAAAAGAGGTCTTTTTTTATACAGTGGTAGAAATCACAACCCAGAATTATCAAACTTTTTAGATTTATTACTGAGATCTTATAATTATCAGCCTGAATGTCTGGTCACTTAAATTGAATGGATTTAATAAAAACCTCAAAAACAAGTCATGCTATAAATCAGTCGTCACCAACCCTGTTCCTGGATCTACCTTCCTGAAGACTTCAGCCATAATCGTGTCCACCTGACCATCTAATCATTGCCTTAAGAAGTTCTTGATCAACTAAAACAGGTGTGTTAGATTTTGGTTGGAGATGAAACCTGCAGGAAGGAAGATCTCAAGGAAGAGGGTTGGTGACTGCTCCTATAAATAATGCCATATGGAAATTCAGGAACAGAAAGCCTTTATGGCTCCAATAAATAGACTAAATATTACTGTACACATTCAAATAATGTTCATGAAATAAACCTGTACTGAAGCAGTCTGTGGAATTTATTGTACTGATAGGGGCTGATTGTCAAGAACAACATACTGGGAAAGTGCTGTTATTTTCACACATCTAGCACTGTCTGTAGACATTTTTTCTCACTTAGCGCTGTAATGTACTGATCGTGTTTTATCAGGTTACTTATATTGTAGGAAGATGTTGTAGGAGGTCCTCTTGACGTTTTCCAGAGCACAGTTTGCAGTCTGCTTTGCTTTGAGTGCCATCATTAATCGTGAAATATGTCCAGGTCGCTGTCATTTTATGTCATCTGTTCATTAGCGTGATTACATACACTACATACATACATGTCACATAGTACCATGTGATATCGGAGCAAGTTTTACGAGTATGTGTAAATAAGCCAGCTATCGGACTGATCACAGTACCAGTGCTGATATAAATCCATCTCTATTTAAAAAGTTATTAAAACAAACTCTTCTACGAGCTTAATGAATAGGATATGCTCTTAATTAGCTTTGTACATGAAACGTTTGGACTGACAAGAAATGACGCTAATATTGAGTGGTGTGTATCTGTGTTTGTGCAGATGTAGGAGTGTAAATGCCCGTGTACACATACAGATGACTGACAAGTTGAAGGAAAAACCAGTGGCTCAGCTATGCTGTGCGGGCATTTATTTATTTTACTGGCATGGTTTTGGTCCACCTCTTTCCATAGAGAGAAAAGTCATCGCAAATTATTATGAAGTTCTTCTGATTGATCACCTTTATCCTATGATGAACCATTTCTATCATGATTGGAGCAGTGTCTTTCAGGATGACCTCGCCCACATCCACAGGGCACAAAGGGCTCACTGAATGGTTTGATGCGGATGAAAATGATGTAAATAAAATGTTCTAACCTTCATTGTCACCTGATCGCAAACAAACTAAACACTTATGGGCAATTATGGAACGATGTGATAGACAGCCCTCTCTATCACCATCATCAGAACACCAAGCAACCAATCTTCTGTTTGTGTGTGTGGGTGTGTGTGTCCGTCTGTGCACACGCACGCGTGTCTGTTGCATATCATGTCGCCCTCTAGTGGCCTGATCACAGAGTGTGTTAAACTGAAGAAGGCCTCTAGGGCTTAAGGTGTAGACAGGTCTTATGTAAAGGCTCTTTTTTCTCTAGTGTGCACTATTTTAAGACATGGCTCCATCGTGTGCCCTTCTTCCAAGTCAGACTGTGTTGCTTTGCATCATTATTTTGCCATTTTGATCTTGTCAGATTTTGAAGCTCACTTAAGTAGGACAGAGATATTACTTTGTTATTTCTGTGTTGTTTCTCTACTTTTTTCTTTTTTGTCTTTTTGTATACGCACTTTCTTTTTCCTTAACACACATCTTTCTTGCCTTTTCTCTTTTTCATTTTAATCCCACCATCACTTATTTTATTTTTCATTTTCATCTTATTGTGAGAACTATACACAGGATTTGCTTCAGGAAATACAAATCTATTTATATTTTGTCATACCCATTACGCTATACCCTATGTAGCGAGCATATAGTATATAGCGAACAGAAAGCCATTTGGGATTTAACGTCACTTGAAAATAGCAGATTTTACATAGAACACTGGTAATGTAAGAAATATGATGATGTTTAATTCACTGGCGTAACAAGGTCTGAAGTGTTTCTTAAATTTTATTCTAAAGCATTTTATTTTATTCCCATGTGTCTTATTTCCAACCTGTTATCAGGAAGCTCAATGAACATGGGAAGGGGACTTTGGAACACAGTATCCATCAGGGTTGATTATATTGATAATCCCTAAGATGATAGATTGGGGAATTTAGATATAAATATTACAGGTGGGGGTTAGTGGTTAGCACATTTGCCTCACACCTCTGGGGTTGGGGCTTCGATTTTCGCCTCCTCCCTGAGTACACGGAGTTTGCATTTTTTCCCCGTGCTTCGGGGGCTTCCTCTGGGTACTCTGGTTTCCTCCCCTAGTCCAAAGACATGCATTGTAGGCTGATTGACATCTCTAAATTGTCCGTAGCATGTGAATGGGTGTGTGAGTGTGTGTGTGATTGTGCCCTGCGATAGGTTGGCACCCCGTCCAGGGTGTCCCCTGCCTTGTGCCACGTGTTCCCTGAGATAGGCTGTAAAAGGTATGGAAAATGGATGGATGGATATCATAGGTTTATTGCTGTAAAATCTAAAGTGATGGCCTATGGCAATGCGGCAGAAGATGCCAAGAAGTAAACCAAATGTACTTAAGTCACCCTGCTGTGCTAAGAATGATCCACAAGTATCCACAAATAATATCTTGTCAGTGGTGGTACCTTTCCATTGACAGGTGTGTAGAATGAGACTGTTACCCAATCTACACACCAGTAGATAAACTATGCATTTTAGATGCCATTTATTCCAAGACTTTTCAAAAGGACACAGTCTTTTATGTTCTTCTTTCTATCCTCTTTTTTGTGATGGCCCAGTTCTGTTTGTCCTTCACATACACCAGATGTGGCCTAGAAGCCCTGGTCGTTGCCCGTGAAGAAAAGAGAGGAGATAAAGAGTGAGAGAGGGAGTGAGTGAGGAGATGAGAGAACGTGATGGAGAGGGGATGAGAGAGAAGGGCTGAGACAGTGAAAGCGAGAGAGACAGGGAGGTGAGAAGATGTGGCAGATAGGGAAAGAGGTGTGAAAGAGAGATTGAGCGCTCCCTTTCTCTCTCGCTTTCTCTCTCTTCCTCTCTCTCTCTCTCTCTCTCTCTCTCTCGGTCATGTACACAGCTGTGGTGCAGATGTGGATTCCTCTTTCCTCGGCTCTATAACAGCCCATCTGCTGCTGTACCGCTTATTAATAATGCAGAGCGTATGTGTGTGTGTGTGTGTGTGTGTGTGTGTGTGTGTGTGTGTACTGGAGGATTCAGCACAACTCACACACATAGTGGGGACACGACCACACCTCCCTCTGTCCTTCCTCTTTTCCTCTTGCTCTGTCTCCATCCCTCTTTCTGTATCTCATTCTCTCTCTCTCTCCCACCTTCTCCTATGTCCTTTGTTCAGTCTTGCCTTTTATCTCTTGCCCATCTCTCTCTGTCCATCTTCTATCTTCCTCTTCTTCCTGACCCTATTTTCTCTCTTCCCTTTTCTCTTTATTGCTCTCTCATTTTTTTCTCTTAAACTCTAAAAATCTTTATCTTTCTTACATCTCTATCATATTTACTCTCCCATAAATATTCCACTTCCTCTTTCTCAATTTTTCTATTCTTCTCCCTCTTACTCTCAGACTCACTACCTCTTTCTACCATCTCTCTCTCTTGCTCTCTCTCTCTGATTAGACTCATGTCTGTCACCTGATTTTTCCTCACATATTTTTAGTGCTGTTAATTTGTAAAATTCACAAAAGCTTCTTTAACCATATTCACTTGGGGGTATCAGAGAAATGTGCTACCTGACCCCAGCCCAAATACTCAGTCCAATTCCCAACGCCCTCACAACTAAAGAATCAGTGTTTACCCCAGGTGTCCCCCTGCCCCTGTCAGAGTGGAACAGTCTGAATTGATGCTTAAGCCTGATTAATGCGTTCTTCCAAACAACCTACTGAAGCCTCTGGAAGGTCAGAAAAGTACTACTACTCAATTAGTACAACACCAATTCCGAAAAAGTTGGGACAGTATGGAAAATGCAAAAAAAACAAACATTTGAAAAATTAAATTCACCCTTTACTATATTGAAAACACATTATTAACACATTATTTGATGTTTTACTTTGCGAATTAAATTTGTTTTTGAAAATATACACACATACACAAATCTGATTTACCGCTGTGTAACATCAACTTTTCTTTTAATAACACTTATTAAGCGTTTGGGCACTGAAGACACCAGTTGGTTAAGTTTAGCAAGTGGAATTTTCCCCCATTCATCCATTATGCACTTCTTCAGCTGCGCAACTGGACGGGGCCTTCGTTGCCTTATTTTGCGCATCATAACGCGCCACACATTCTCAATCGGAGACAGGTCAGGACTGCAGGCAGGCCATGCTATCACCCGCACTCTCTGCTTACGTAACCATCTGGGCAGAATGTGGTTTGGAGTTGTCCTGCTCTGGATGGCAGCATATGTTGCTCCAAAATGTGTACATATCTTGCTGCATTAATGGTGCCCACACAGATGTGCAAGTTACCCATGCCATGGGCACTGACATACCCCCATACCATGACAGACACTGGCTTTTGGACCTGACGCTGATAACAGCTTGGATGGCCCTTTTCCTCTTTGGCCTGGAGAACATGACAGCTGTTTTGTCCAAAAACTATTTGAAATGTTGACTCGTTGGACCACAAAACATGATTCCACTGTGCTACTGTCCATCTCAGATGAGACCGAGCCCAGAGAAATGGGCGGCGCTTCTGGACAGTGTTGATGTATAGCTTCTGCTTTGCATAGTAAAGCCTTAACTTGCATCTGTGGATGCAGCGGCGAATGGTGTTGACTGACAAAGGTTTACCAAAGTATTCCCGAGCCCATGTCAGGATATCCATTACAGACTCATGATGGTTTTTAAGACAGTGATGTCTGAGGGATCGGAGATCACCGCATTCAGAAGTGGTTTTCAGCCTTGCCCTTTACACACCAAGATTTGGCCAGATTCCTTGAATCTTTGAATTATGTTGTGCACTGTAGAAGGTGAAATGCCCAAAATCCTATTGATTTGTCTTTGGGGAATGTTGTTCTCAAAGTGTTGGATTATTCGCTGATACATCTGTTGGCAGATTGGCGAGCCTCAACCCATCCTTGCTCTTGAAGGACTAGGCCTTTTTTGGAGGCTCCTTATATACTATGATTAGACGATTGCCTCACCTGTTTCACATCACCTTCTTATTTCAACTTGTCACATTGCTATTAGTCCTAAATTGCTCCTGTCCCAACTTTTTTGGAACGTGTTGCATGCATCAAGTTCAAAATAAACGTTTATCATCAAAAAACTATGCAGTTGATTAGGTGAAACATCAAATACATTGTCTTTACATGTTTTTGTTTAAATACAAGTCAAAGTACATTTACAAATCACTATTCTTTGTTTTTATTGGCATTTTCCATACTGTCCCAACTTTTTTGGAATTGGGGTTGTATATTTACTGTATATTCATGACAACAAATTTGTAACCAATGTTGAGGACTAGTTAGCTACAAGTAGTGCTGCTATTAGTTTCACTAAATTTTTAGTAGCATGACAGCATCTGACCTATTTTCAAAATTAATGCAGCTTTTCCAGTAAGCTACTTTTTCACCGAGGTCCTTTTTCTCTTTTCACATAATCAGTGCAATGTTATTTTTGAATCAAACAAACTGCTATGTGCAAACTATTGCATCCGTCAGAAAATGAATTCCATATTTCTAATTAGTGTACAATGCACACTCTTGTGTGCCTCAGGTGTCTGGAGAATAACAGGATTACGCTACAGCTAAAGAGGATACATTCTCCTAGTAATGAAAACAAGAGGATTGAACATCCATGGCTGTATTTATCAAGGTTTATGATTCAAATGGCAATGGATACACATTTGTTTGTAATCAATACGTTAAACATGCATATAAAGGTGGTTTGCCACTGTTGTTGATTACCTAGCTGGTTAAGTTACAAGGGTGATCAGGAGTGATAGTATTAAGTGTTGAGTATTTTCTGTTGAATGAATGTGATGAAGCAGTGAATTACCAAAATAGCTAACTGTTTCGACAGATCATGACAGCTGACATGTTGACTCAGATGTTTAGTCTAATAGCTAGCATCAGCCAATATGAAATAACAAGTAATGATGATAAGAATTATTATTCATATTGTAGCAAACACTCAAACATAGCTATTTAATTCAGTGTTATATGGATAATTTTATGCCTATTAACATTAAACCAGCTACATATTTTCACAACAAAACTTTATTTTTTTTTAAAGTCGTCTTTCTAGATGTTGCGCAATCGTGGGGACACATGCTCATTACCTCATTTAGCTCCATAGATTTATTATTGCATCTTGTGGTTAAAAATGGGAACTGCAACAAGAGGTAATAAAGGCCCATTTGGGCAAGAGTCACGCTGCCCCATGCTTGCTCTATGAACATGGACCAGTGGACAGGACAGTTAATGACAGGGTTGCCAGGGCCACTATTTTTAATACCAAATTGATGAGTAATATATAGCATAAGTGTAAAAGCCTCGCAACCTTAGTTTGGCTGTAACATTTTAAATCATGACTAGCTTGTAGCTTCCCCAAAAATGGTGGTAACTCTTTTCCTCGATTTGTTGAATGTTTGAATGAAACGATGTAGCATTTATGAACACTCTACTCTTCTACATGGCTGATGGAGCTGGAGCTGAACCTGTTGGGCTTCACTCCCTCTACAACTGGATCCTGGACTTCCTGACTGAACAGACTGTTTGGATCAGACATAACATCTCCAGCATCATCACCCCTCAAGGTTGTGTGCTCAGCCCATTGCTGTTCACACTGATAATGCAGGACAGCTCAAATTTCATCTCCAAGCTTCTGGATGATATCACAGTAGTGGGATTCATCAGTATCAACGATGAGAAAGCACACAGAGCAGAGGTGGAGCAGCTAATGGTCTGGTGTCAGCTCAACAATCTTTCTCTTAATGTTGACAAGACAAAGGAGGTGACTATAGACTTTAGGAATTACTCCTGAATTACTCCTCACTGCTTATCCATGGCTCTCCTGTGGACTGCAAGTTTCTAGGACTGCACATGTCTGATGACTTTGTCTGGTCTCACAATCCCACGTCCCACTTCCTGTGCCGACTGAGGAGAGCTAGACTCCCCCTCCCAATCCTTACCACATTCTACAGAGGAGTCATTGAGAGTATCCTGAGTAGCTGCATCACTGTCTGGGATGCCAATTGTAGTGTATCAGACTGCAAGACACTGCAGCAGATAGTGAAGTCAGCAGAAATCATCATAGGGGTGTCTCTGCCTCCTATACAGGACATGTACCACAAGTGCTGCCTTAGTAAAGCCACCATGCATAGTGGCTGACACCTCCCACCCCGCCCATAAACATTTTGTCCCTCTGCCATCTTGCAGAAGATACCAAAGGATCCAGACAAGGTTGATCAGATTCCAGAACAGCTGTCAGGAGCTTTAATCAAGAGGTCCTCACTTCAGCCTGTCATCACCTTCAGCGTGATGTCATATTGGATTAGATCCACTACGTACTGGATATTGTAACACACATGCGCCGATGGTAGACACAGTATGCCACGAAGTAATTCATCTACAGTTATGGTTAGGGTTACAACATCCAGTACGTAGTGGATCTAATCCAATACGTCATCGTGCTACAGGCTGCAGTGATGACACACTCGCTTTAATAGCAAACTACTTCCAACCATCTGGCCATTTCTATCCACAGAGGCCTCTCAGGTGTTTGTTCAGTCCTTTGTCATTTAGAGTCTGGACTACTGCAACTCGCTCCTGGCAGGTCTGCCTAAGCACGCCATACGACCTCTGAAACTAATCCAGAATGGAGCTGAATTACATTTTTTTCTCTCTCAAAATCTCCAAGTTCTCTCACACCACCCCACTGCGACACTCCCTCTACTGGGTTCCTGTAGCTTCCTTCATAAACACTGATGCTTGCCTACAAAGCCAAAAAACGGACCATATTCCACCTACCTTAGAGCTCTTATCACACCATACTCTGCACCACACTCCGTCTGAGCCTCTAGCACTGCTTGATTGGAACCACCATCTCTCAGGGCACAAGGAAGACATGTATCAAGGCTCTTTAGTAATCTGGCACCCAGGGGGTGGAATGAACTTCCACTGTCTGCCCGAACAGCTGAGTCACAGGCTGTCTTCAAACCAAAGACTAAAGACCCACCTACTCACCAGGTACTTAAATTAGCACTTTGTTATTTATTTTAAAAAAAATCCTTGTCTTTTTTTTTTTTTTTTCCATGTTCTAACCTCCTTTACAGGGTTTTAGACTGATGGCATCTTTAGTCCCTGACCTAGTGAGAATGTGTTTTTGATAGAGACTACAAAGCACTTCTCACTTCTGTAATCTCTGGGTTAGGGCATCAACCAAATGCATTAAATGTAAATATAAATTTAAACGTCAGAATTCACAGGGCACAAACCCCATCACCATGCACTAGTCACTTTAATCAGTAGTCATCCCTTCTGGCAAACAATTCATACATCATGTCATTATTCACACCATATCTTATTCATTATCATACCGTGCTTATAGATATGTACTTAAATAGGTTATTGTGCACTATTATACAGCAACCACACAACAGACACTTTACTCATAAGTTTACTTATGGAAGGGAATGTTAAATTTGAACATTTACTTCTATACTGGTAATTGATAAGACCTTACTCATCACACACCATTCCAGTTACAACGTTGCTGTATACTGTATGTACTCTATGTTCCACACTGTTACAAAGATTGTGTATATATTGTGTGCTTATTGTTTACTTGAGTCCACTTGCACAGTATCCATTTATTGACTTGCATTGTGACTTTTTCTTCTCCAGTGATTATGTTGTACTGAACTGTTGTCACTTTCTATAACATAATGCACCAAGGCCTTGGAAAATGCCATTTCCAATTAATGCAGTTGAATTAAATCTACAACATTATATCTAAGTAGAACCCATTAAAATGCATGGTGTTTCGTACATTAATAAATTAAACATTGTAATTGTTGGCAAATAGATGTGGTATAAGTGGAATAACTATATAAAAATAATGCACTTTGGGGGGTAGTTCCGCTCTGCTGGCGGGTTGTGCCGCATCACACCACCCTGGTCTGCATTATTTTCGTATAACAGGATGGTCTGGAGTATGTTATTCCTTACTTGCTGAATACTTGTGTATGGCTAGAAGACAATAAAGCAATCTGAATGTGTGTACAGTGCTGTGAAAAAGTATTTGTTGATTTCTTCTGTTTCTGTGTACATCTCATACTAAATTGTTTCAGAAATTAAAACAAAATCTAAGATAAAACAAAGGCAACCTGAGTAAACACAAAATACAGTTTTAAAATTATAATGTTATTTATTGAAGCAAAAAAGTTATCTAATACCAACTGGGCCTGTGTGAAAATGTATTTGCCCCCATAGTTACTAATTCCCCAAATCTATGAAACTGCATCCATAATGGGGTTCAGCTGGACTAGACACAGGCCTGATTACTGCAAACCCTGTTCAATCAAATCAACACTTAAATAAAATCTTTTCATCAGCATGAAGTTTGTTAAAAGGTCCTACCCAGTAACACACTATGCCAAAATTGAAAGAAATTCCAGAAATGATGAGGAAGAAGGTGACTGAATTACATCAGTCTTAGAAGGGTTACAAAGCTATTTCAAAGGCTCTGGGACTCCAAAGAACCACAGTGAGAGCCATTATCTCCAAATGGAAAAACTAGGCACAGTAGTAAACCTTCCCAGAAGTGGCCGACCTTCCAAAATTCCTCCAAGACCACAGCAACAACTCATCCAGCAAGTCACAAAAGACCCTAAGACAACATCAAAGGAACTACAGGCCTCTCTTGCATCAATAAAGGTCACTGTTCATGACTCCACTATCAGAAAGACACTGGGCAAAATGGCATCCATGGAAGAGTGGCGAGGCGAAAACCACTGCTAACCCAGAAGAACATTAAGGCTCGTCTGAATTTTGTCAAAACTTACCTTGATGATCCTCAAACCTTTTGGGAGAATGTTCTGTGGATTGATGAGTTGAAAGTGGAACTGTTTGGAAGACAGGGGTCCCGTTATATCTGGCATAAACCAAACACAGAATTCCACAAAAAGAACATCATACCTACGGTCAAGCATGGTGGTGGAAGTGTGATGGTGTGGGGATGCTTTGCTGCTTCAGGGCCTGGGCAACTTGCAATAATTGAGGGAAAAATGAATTCTGATCTCTACCAGAAAATCCTAAAGGAGAATGTCCGGTCTTCAGTCCGTAAGCTGAAACTCAAGCGCAACTGGATTATGCAGCAAGACAATGATCCAAAGCATAGGAGTAAATCCTAGTCCTAAAAGTAAGTGAAAGAACAATCTACAGTTATAGGAACTATTTGGTTGCAGTTATTGCTGCCAAAGGGGGCATTACCAGATTTTAATTTTAAGGGGGCAATCAGTTTTTCACATGGGTGATAGGTGTTGGATAACTTTTTTTGCTTCAATAAAAAATAAATAAATAAAAACTGTATTGTGCGTTTACTCAAGTTGCCGTTGTTTTATGTTGTATTTCAATCTACAACTATTTAGTATGAGATATACACAAAAACAGACGAAATCAGGATGAGGGAAAACACTTTTTCACAGCACTGTACCTTTTTACAGGTGTTATAGGTTGAATTTTTCATGGTGTGATAGCCTAGTCTAAAAATATCATTACATATTGTATTTATCGAGCATTTAAAAACACACACATGCCAGTATTGAAAACGAAAGGATATAGTTAATATGAAATCTTTGTACAAAACCAAAAGGATACAAAAAGACAAAATCCCCTAATTGTTCTCCTTTCTGTGGGAAGAGATTTCTGGACATAAAGTATGGCTATTAACTAATGCTGCCGGAGGACATTTGTAGTATTTATTATCACTTCACATGGGATAAGCGATTTCTGTATAAATCACAGAGAAACGTCCATGAGTACTAAATACACCTCATTTTAATACAATATTTTACCTTTATTATAAGCACTTGTGTAGAGCTTATGGCTGTACAAATTACTAAATCATAACACATGGCCATAACATCAATGTAGGCTGTACCTGTGCTGGAACATATCTAAAAAAAACCCTGGAAGTGTTAAGTCCTTTTAAACTTTGTATATACTTTATTATTCTGCATTTTAAACTCAGTCAATGCTTGGTCAATACTAAGTGTGTCTTTATGCTGAAGAAAAAGTGCAAAAACGCTATTCCCACAGGATATAATGAGTCGTCAATTTGGACAGGATATATATTACCTAGGGTTATTTCAGCTTGTCATTTTATAGAATGTAAAATATGGTATGATCTTTCCAGACGCATTCACACACAGTCAGCGAAAAATGACTGACATGACTGATTTGGAATGGACTAAAATCCCAGAGACACTGCAGTAATAATCACAGTACCCACCTCCCCATGTAAATTTCTGAGAATGGGTTCTCCATAAAATCTCTTATACTGTCCGTATTTATCACTTTGTCATTATAAGATGGAAGAGAGAGCGGCTATGCGGGGAAAAAAGTATTTGAATCAGTATATTGAAAAAACTGCTGCTTTAATCAGTATATTGAAAAAAACTACTGCTTTCATTGTGAGAGAAAAAAAAAGAAAATAAAACAAAACTGAAAGAGCCAAAATGTCACCTTTTGGCTGCTGAGGTTAAAGTTTAGGTTAGATTTAAGTGTGGGTGTGGCATTAATTAGCTGCATTAATAGAAGATGAAGCCTTTATTTGTCACATATACATTACACCACAGTGAAATTCTTTTCTTTGCATATCCCAGCTTGTTAGGAAGCTGGGGTCAGAGCGCAGGGTCAGCCATGATACAGCACCCCTGGAACAGAAAGGGTTACGGGCCTTGCTCAAGGGCCCACCAGTGGCAGCTTGGCAGTGCTGGGGCTTAAAACCCCAACCTTTTGATCAGTAACCAAGAGCCTTAACCGTTGATCCACCTAGCCCATTATTATGTCAATGTTAGGTGACTATGGGTGTTTTCAGATCTACCTCGTTTGGTGCGGACCAGTTAAACATCTTTTGTTTGATCTGTTTTGACATTTGTGAACACCCCACCCAAACTCAGATGCAGACCAAACATCTGAACCAGGGGTCTTAGTACTCATTCAAGTGAACCATGGTTCAGTTAGACACTAGTGAGAACGCAGTTTTATGATGGTCCACAAAATGTAACACCGTATCACCATGGCAAAGTTTAATTTAAGTCATTCATGTTTGATCTGAATGGACTGTGGAAGCTACCCGATCTACACCTCCTGCCCCATTTGCACCATCTGCAACAGCATGATCAGAGACAATGATGCACACTAGCTGTTCCACAGGACCTGTGATATTCATGAATCTGTGTTAAAACCAAAAAATAAAGAACACCTTTCCCCACAGAACATAATGTATTTATGTCTAGTGCATATGTAGATCAATACACAAACTGTTGTTTTCCTTTAAATGGCTAAAACAGATTTTAAATCACTTTTATCATCTCAATGAAAAATCGAAAA
>CM042547.1:13681367-14168867 GCA_023630585.1 Cranoglanis bouderius
ATAAATACTGCATGTTGGCGTTGCTGCAGCTCACACTGGGCAGCGTAGCACAGACACGCAGGTCTCGTCCAAGACGCATTCAGAGTGAGCACTTCGCTAAGTGCCTTCCTGCTGCTTCTCCATCTGCACAGTAACAAGGACAAGATGGAGGATCCTGACCTTAGACACGACCCAGACTTTCCAGACACGTCCTCACACACACACACACACACACACACACACACACACACACACACACACACACACACACACACAATGCATTAAATATCTGGCTGCTTTAAATAACGGTTCCTTCTCTTACACAGACTAGTTAAGCTCATGAGTGTCAGACTTCAGTTGGATTGTGCTGCTCCACTTTAACACACCTGACTCAGCCCGTACAGGGTGTGTTACTGTAATCAGTCCGTACAGGATTTCACAGAGTTTTTTTTGTGATTGTTGCAGCCAAAAATGCTTGATTTTGCTGTGGCTTTTTAAAAAATTTGCGGTGCAACTTGCAGAGTTTTTTGTGCTTTTCTTTTTGTGGAAAAGTACTTAAATTGGTGAATTTGCAGTCGCACGAAATTATTTTGCACGGCCTTTTGCAGTGATGTTTGGTGGTAAATGAGACCTTTTAGCTGTACTCATGTTCGACGCACTTGAATCGACGCGGGCTTTGCCTGAATGCGCGTTGTGATGACTCGTCTTGGCCCAAATCTACGGAAAATCGGCGGTAATTTTGAGAAATCGCAAGCTTCTCTGAATATTATGGAGTTTGCTTGATTTTGCGTTAATTTCTGTGAGCGCAAAACCGCAAAATCCTGGAGGCACTGGTTAATGAGTACATGAGTTGAATTAGAAGTGTTAGAGCAGGAAACGCTTTTAATCTGTGCAATGTTGTGGTCCTTACTGGCAGATTCAAATCACTGTCAACAACACTACCACCACCACCATCTCCATCATCATAATCTTCATCATCTAAAGAATAGCAAGCTCAGGGTACAGTCTATGTGCGTGTGTGTCAGCCAGACATTCTTTTGCTGATAGAATTTGTGTTCATTTTATAGCAGTTCTGCATCCCGCACTGTCCACTGATATGGTAGTGTTTCTGTGTGTGTGTGTGTGTGTGTGTGTGTGTGTGTGTGTGTGTGTAAGATAACTGTAGGATTGTATCAGGTGCAGCAGTGTTGATTGGCTGCAGTTTACCAACCAAAAATGTCAATGCTGCTGTGTTCAGAAACCCAGACTGGTAAATGGGTTGAGGACAGTTAACACATTGAGTGTTAAAGATGAATTGATAACCAACAAGATAGGTGTTTAATAAAGTGGCTACATGGTAAATGTGCACTGTAACTCTTCTGTGGTCAACCACTGAAATCTGGTGAGTACTGCTCTTATGATGGTCTGGTTATGATGGACGAAGTAGAGTAGGGCTGATGAACTATACAGAGCAAAGATGGGGTACAGTCAGTAATATTATACCTAGTGTGTGACATGGAATGGCCAATATGTATATATCCAAAGTAGATGGACGTATTCACCTGGGACGTTAGCATAAATGGCATTACAACTGTTAAAAATAAAAAAAATAAAACTTGAAGTGAAAAATCTTGGCAACAATTTGCATTTGTTTTTATATAATTTCAAGTATGATGTACAATTTACAACTGTAATGTGTAAAATATTACACAAATAAAGCAAGTAAATCAAACCTCTATTGTTCCTTTCTTTTGAGTACATTTTACTGATTTGCTTCATGCTCCAAAGCAACAACTATGTGGAGCAGATGAAGTTTAAGGAACTTGCTCAAGGGTCCAACAGTGACAGCTTAGCAGTGCTGGGACTTCTACTCACAACCTTCCGATTACTAGCCCAAAGTCTTAACCACTGAGACACCAACACCTTCAAACTAAACTTACAGCCAAAAGTATGTGGACACCTAACCATAAAACCACCCATACAACCTTCCCCAAACCATTGCCTCAAAGATTATAGCATATAAGCATAACAAGCACATATTTTTCTGTAGTAGACAGCTGCTCCCCTTTTGGGGTCACCATAGCAGATCAGTCACCTGTTGGTCCGCATATTTTGATTCTGGCACAAGTTACGCTGGAAGCCCTTGCCCATTTTCTGGGCTTTGGATCAGCACTGAGAGTGCACCGGCTCGTGCTCCAGTGGCTGGGGTTTGTTCCCTGACCGGGAATCCCACCCAGGCCATGGCAGTGAGAGCACTGCATGCAAGCCACTAGTCCAACAGGGAACCATATATCTTCTAAAATAGAAAAAAGTATTAACTCACATGCAGCACTGCAGCAACCTCATGGTACTCTTCTGGTCGGCATACGCAGATTTACACAAGAACTCAATTGCTTCAAGTAAATATTAACATAAACTTTAACTTTCTTTTTCTTCTTGTTTTGTGAATACAAAACAAAATAATTGTAGATTTCAAATACACACTTTGGATTTTAGCCACATATTTTTACATGAATTAATTTAGTACAGAACTTAAAGCATTTGAGTAATCCAAATAATTACTTATTCATCCTAATAATTTTTTTCAGATTTGCCATATTTGAATTTGTTGATCTGAATTTCTTTCAGTGTAAATCTCACATTTCTCACACCCAAAAATCTAAAAAAAAAAAAAAAAAAAACCCAAAAAACCCCAAAACAAAACACCTTGGACTCGCTTTTGCGTAATGAATTTTTGAATAAATTGCCTCTCTATTGCTATCTCTGTTTGAAAGAAAGTTTCAAGTTACTTGCAGAGTTTTTTTTTGTTGTATGTGGGTTGTGCTTCGACACTGCTCCTGATGGTTTGAGGTACTTGTATGGTGTTGTATATAAGCTCCAATACTTGGTAACGAAGGTTACGTTTTTCTTGGAGTAGCGGTGAGTTGCTCTCTCTCATAGCTAGCAGAATATAAGCGCAATTTACCACAATGACCATAGCAAAACAAACAAACAAAAACAAAACACAGGAAACTCGATAACTAGCTAAATCAAGCGAACAATGAACTAATGTTAGCTAGCTTACCTGTTCAGCAAAATAAAAGCCATATCTGTGTCAGTCTTCAATCCCTTCAGATCTCTGAGTTGTCGCCACCTTCCAAAAGCCATGCTGATATTTATTCTCATTTTAGCACAGGCTCTTTCGCTTTCCCTTTTTGACTGCAGGCTCTCCGCAGTTTGAGATTTCTTGGTTTTGACAACAGCTGATTCCCAGATGTCAATGATGATTGCGTTTAGAACTATCCAGATTAAAAGCAGCTATAGTGCCCTCCACTAATATTGGCACTCTTGGTAAATATGAGCAAAGAACGCTGTGAAAAATTGTCACATATATTGTCACAGGTATTGTTTAACCTTTTTAAAGGTTTTCAAGAAAAAAGCCTCTACTCAGATCCAAAAACAAACTCAAGCGTCTTCAGTTTGCCAGATACTACTGGAACTTCAAATGGAATCCGGTTCTATGGTCAGATGAAACCAAAATAGAGCTTTTTGGCAATAAACACCAGAGGTGGTTTTGGTGCACACAGAGAGGTAGCCATATGGAAAAGTACCTCATGCCCACGGTTAAATATGGTGGTGGCTCTTTAATGTTTTGGGCCTGTTTTTCTGTCAGAGGACCTGGACATTTTGTTAGGATACATGGCATCATGAACTCTATCAAATATCAACAGATATTAAACGAAAACCTGACTGCCTCTGCCAGAAAGCTTAAAATGGGCCGTAGTTGGATCTTCCAGCAGGACAATGATCCAAAACATCAACACAAAAATGGTTTACTGACCACAAAATCAAGGTCCTGCCATGGCCATCCCAGTTCCCTGACTTGAAAGCCATAGAAAACCTGTGGGGTGAACTGAAGAGGAGAGTCCACCAGCGTGGACCTTGTAATCTGGAGAGATTCTGTATGGAGGAATGGTCTCGGATCCCTTGCCATGTATTCTCCAACCTCAACAGGCATTATAATAGAAGACTCAGAGCTGTTATCTTGGCAAAGGGAGGTAGCACAAAGTATTGTCTAAAAGGGTGCCAATAATTGTTGCACACCTATATTTAACAAAGATTTTTTTTTGGATAAACCTCTGTTTTGTTTGCAATTGTTTGATATCCATGAGAGCAGAGTATTTTTTGTGAATTTTTTTTAACAAAAGGTTAAACAATAAAGACAATTTTTCACAGCCTTCTTTGCTCATATTTACCAAGGGTATGAATATTAGTGGAGGGCACTGTATCTAGATGACAAATTTAAATTCTGTTGTTAGAACAAGCTACAAACCACTCCACCATCCTCAGCACCCACACACACAATATAGTAGCCCGCTCTTCTTTCTGTTTACGGACACGACGTAACCACGCAAAGGCAAATGACATCAAACTGACGTTTCCCGCGAAAACCCAATAAATCATTATTTTAAGCTTTTTAACCAAAAAAGTTAATAAAATCATGGCTAGATTTTATAACAGACTGTGTGATAATGTTGGATTATATGATGAAGATCCCCTAACGACAGACCTGCCATTAAAGAAAGTTAATACATACATCACCAGGTGGTGCAATCCAGGCTCTTGCAGAAAACAGACTTGCATAAACAGAAACTTTTTTCAAACTGAGCTTGAGGTAATGACGATATTTTGCTCTTTCTATATTCTTAACATATTTCGTTTTCATTTCATTTTTTATTTCAATCAAAAATCTCTGACACTGCCAGAACTGTCATCTGCTGTGTTTGGTCACAATGGTACTAAATCGGCTATAGATGTGTTCTAAGACCGCCGATCTCAACTCACGACCAAGGAATTCCTTTATGATTAGCATTTTCTGTGTATTACAGAAAAATCAGGCAGAAAATCATACAGTGTAAAGCCAGCTTTAGGCTTGTGAGCCCCACTGTACACCCAAAAAAGCTTGAAACTAGATGTCTCAACTAGATGTCTCAGTATTGGTTCCTCTCTTTTAGCCAATCAGATGCAACATCATGAGGTATTTGGTCTCCTATCTAAAGAGTGTTTTTGGGAATGAAACATATCCAGTAGCTGTGAGGTTACAGATTACCCCACTGTGCATCTTCTCTCTTTTTGTCAGAGGGAGGTAAAGGAGGATGAGGATGGTGTGAAGACACACACACACACACACACACACACACACACACACACATAGCTTTTCCTTTAATCTGAGGCTCGGGTAAATTTCCAAATGAATAAAGGCTGCACGGTGCTGAGGGAAAATATAGTAACAGCAATAAAAGCAGATAAGCTGATCTAATATAAACCCTCCGTTTCTTAGCAACCCTGTTAATTCGGAGCGGAGAGGGAATGCAGCATCTATCAGCAAACACACACACACAAACCCACACACATCATAGAAGCAGCTCTATTACACATGAACTCACAGGGAAAAACCCAGGATACTCGCACAGCACACACACTTGACCACAAAGACGCCAATACTGTATGTTCGATCATACCTAGATATACACACATGTACACACATGGGGCATAGATCCTGAGCTCTCTGTGTAGCACTAAACTAGAGCCTCTCTCTCTTTACAACCCAATGTGATTGATAATGAACATAATGTGTTAATAAAACATAAAAATCTATAATCTTTCATTTCAGTCTCATTTGATTCTCCGATCTTAAATGAAGGGCCCCTTATTTAATGGGGTAGGTCGGCCGCACTTCGCTCCCTACTGCAGAGGAGCAGAAACCCAGAGTGCGCATGAGCTAGGCATCAATAGGGTGTAGTACAGAGGACAGAGTTTAGTATACCCCAGTGCTGTCAAATCCCTTTAAAAATGATGGTCAATTTTTTATGATTTATATTAGTTCATTGTCAGTAGCTTTACATTATGTGTTTGTATCACATAAACCCCAAAAGTCACTTTCTTTTAATTTCATCATTGTATTACAATATTTCAGAGTTGGTTTTATTTATTTATCTCTTTATTTATTTACCCACAGTAATGTCTTTGTCATCACTGATATTTAGCTACATTCTACAGCTGTGGCCAAAAGTTTTGAGAATGACACAAATATTAATTTTCACAAAGTCTACTGCTTCAGTGTTTTTAGATCTTTTTGTCAGATGTTACTGTTACTGAAGTATAATCACAAGCATTTCATAAGTGTCAATGGCTTTTATTGACAATTACATGAAGTTTATGCAAAGAGTCAATATTTGCAGTGTTGACCCTTCTTTTTCAAGACCTCTGCAATTCGCCCTGGCATGCTGTCAATCAACTTCTGGGCCACATCCTGACTGATGGCAGCCCATTCTTGCATAATCAATGCTTGGAGTTTGTCAGAGTTTGTGGGTTTTTGTTTGTCCACCCGCCTCTTGAGGATTGACCACAAATTCTCAATGGGATTAAGGTCTGGGGAGTTTCCTGGCCATGGACCCAAAATGTCGATGTTTTGTTCCCTGAGCCACTTCGTTATCACTTTTGCCTTGTGGCAAGGTGCCCCATCATGCTGGAAAAGGCATTGTTCATCACCAAACTGTTCTTGGATGGTTGGGAGAAGTTGCTCTCTGGGGAAGTTTTTGTACCATTCTTTATTCATGGCTGTGTTCTTAGGCAAAATTGTGAGTGAGCCCACTCCCTTGGCTGAGAAGCAACCCCACACATGAGTGGTCTCAGGATGCTTTACTGTTGGCATGACACAGGACTGATGGTAGCGCTCACCTTTTCTTCTCCGGACAAGCTTTTTTCCAGATGCCCCAAACAATCAGAAAGGAGATTCATCAGAGAAAATGACATTACCCCAGTCCTCAGCAGTCCAATCCCTGTACTTTTTGCAGAATAGCAGTCTGTCCCTGATGTTTTTCCTGGAGAGAAGTGGCTTCTTTGCTGTCCTTCTTGACACCCGGCCATCCTCCAAAAGTCTTCGCCTTACTGTGCGTGCAGACGCACTCACACCTGCCTGCTTCCATTCCTGAGCAAGCTCTGCACTGGTGATGCCCCGATCCCGCAGCTGAATCAACTTTAGGAGACGGTCCTGGCGCTTGCTGGACTTTCTTGGGCGCCCTGAAGCCTTCTTCACAACAGTTGAACCTCTCTCCTTGAAGGTCTTGATGATCCGATAAAGGGTTGATTTAGGTGCAATCTTACTAGCAGCAATATCCTTGCCTGTGAATCCCTTTTTGTGCAACGCAATGATGGCTGCACGTGTTTCCTTGCAGGTAACCATAGTTAACAGAGGAAGAACAATAATTTCAAGCACCACACTCCTTTTAAAGCTTCCAGTCTGTTATTCTAACTCAATCAGCATGACAGAGTGATCTCCAGCCTTGTCCTCGTTAACACTCTCACCTGTGTTAATGAGAGAATCACTGACATGATGTCAGCTGGTCCTTTTGTGGAAGGGCTGAAATGCAGTGGACATGTTTTTTTGGGATTAAGTTCATTTTCATGGCAAAGAGGGACTTTGAAATTAATTGCAATTCATCTGATCACTCTTCATAACATTCTGGAGTATATGCATATTGCCATCATAAAAACTGAGGCAGCAGACATTGTAAAAAATAATATTTGTGTCATTCTCAAAACTTTTGGCCATGGCTGTACATTTCTAACCTACCCATAACACAAATTTATAGCAAATCCCAAATGGCTTCCTATTAACTATATAACTCCACTCGATATGGCATAACATATCATTGTAAGCCCTATGTAGTGGACTATATGCCTACTGCAACACAATTTGGCATTCAGTGACAGAAATAAAGTGTTATTCCATTCAGTGTCACTTGCCTATTTATGTATAATAGATCTAATAGATGTATACAGATACTAATAACAGATACTGTTTGTAATACATACTTTATGTAAATAAATTATGTTTATTTAATCAGATCCCTTCTGAAGAGACGAAAGTGCCATATTTGTTTAGGAAATGTATGTCGATGAACAATAACATTACTAAAAGTTGAGCACAGGATATTTTTGTCTTCAAATATGTTTCATTATACAAGCAGGTGACATTAAAGGGAAACTACAGAAGTTCTTCTAACTGATCACCTTCTTATTTGATTTTCTTCCAGGATGACCCTGCCCACATCCACAGGGAACAAGAGCTCACTGAATGGCCTGATGAAGATTCAAATAATGTAAATCACATGCTAAGGCCTTCACTGTCACCAGATCTAAACTCAGTTGAACACATATGGGAGATTTTAGAACAGCAGCGCTCTCAACAAAACACCAACTGACGGAAAGAATCTGTTTTACTGATGGACAGGGTGGAGGAGGGCTGACAAATTATGCAGAGACATTCATTCAGCCACTGCACACCTACAGAGTTACTTATATGGCATGTTTAATTTTAAATAAATTATCCAGTGATTGTAGGAGCAAGGTAGCATCTAATAGGTTCCCTTTTTAATCTAGTTGTGATGCATCAATGCAATTTCATTTAGGATTTTCTAATAATCTATGTCATGATCTTACAGGCAGACACAGTAATCACGGACAAATCCCGAATCACATCAACAACAAACAGGCTGAGATTGAAACCAGAAAACACCAGAGAAATGAAGGACAAGAAGTAGGACGATAAAAAAACAGCTTAGAATTGCAAATAATACATGCACGACTTTGCAAGATGAAAGGACAAAAGACAAACAAAGGGGTATACGGGCGCATGTATACATATATACGCCTACATACATACATACATACACACACACACACACACACACACACAATATATATATATATATATATATATATATATATATATATATATATATATATATATATATATATAGACAAACACACACACATATAGTACTGTGCAAAAGTTTTAAGCACATGCAAAGAAATGCTGTAGAGCAAATATGCCTTCAAAATAATGAAATTAAATGTTTCTACATTAAAAAAAAATACTGTGAAGAGCAGTAAACAGTAGTAAATGAAACAAAGTCAATACTTGGTGTGACAAAAAAAATACACGTTCATCACTAATTTAAGCAAAATACGGCAAAATTCAGCCACCATCAGCAAAAAGAAACCTTGTAAAAACTGAGATTGTCTGAGATGGCTTAACACATTTTTTGAATTTTTAAATGAATGCTTTCTTAGATTCAATGTTTAAAAAAAAAAAAAGACTTTAAAAGAATTGTTTAAGAGATACAAGGGCTACATGGTATCTCAATCATGGAATGACCCTGAAAATATTTTTCTATGCTCAAAACTAAGACATAAGGGAAGTTTACAGCCTCCAGTTTTTTTTTACTGGGCATACAGCACTCCTAAATCATCACACACACACACATCTTAAACTCACTGTTTGGCTCAGTAACACAATTTTATAAAATAGTAGAAAAACAGAGTAAGGAAAATAGACTATCCAAATAATAATAAAAAAAAATATATACAAATCATTTGGAACCATATTATCATATGAATCAATTCAGTTTCAGTTCTGCCTTAGGAAATATGAAAACCGCCATAAAATTATGTCATAAAATATAGGAGCCTATCAGGTTCTAATATGCACATACAGGCCATGCAACACCAGATTTCCAGGACAAGAGGATAAGGCAAAAAGAATGTATGATGGGGACATTTTCCATTTTGTATAGAGCATATTAATTGAATCTCTGTATTTTAATGAGAGATTTTATGGAACAAACATTGGTCTTCAAAACAGACTTTCAGTCTTTACACACATCTGCACACCTAGAATAGTCTACACTCTATGTTGGACATCACAGCTCTGCTTCTTCCTCAGCCAATCAGAAATAATATCATAGCATGTTTGACCCCTTACCTCCTCACCTAGCTGCCTCCATTTTGTCTAGTGATGTTAATAATAATCCAGATGTTCTGCATGTCTGATATTACCGCATAATTCCACTATTAAATATTTGAACAGTTCAAAGCTGAAATACACTCCACCTGGCCATGAACTGGTGAGTTACATCAGAAATATTTACGGATATGCCCACGTGATTGAACGCTTTTATGGTCATCAGCTCAGTCTCGTCTTGTCATTTTTTCCTTTTTCACAACAGCGCTCCTTCACGCCATTCATTTAGCTGGCCTCCTTAGTATCTGCTGAAGTTCTGAGCAGCTCCACTCAGTGCCTGCTGTTGTATTGATGTTTTATTAACACCTCCATGAATACTGGAGGAACGCTAACTAATGAAGCCACTGCAACTATGTTCCACCCACCACTCTGAGCTGAGGATTAGACAGGAAGAGCTCTCCTTCCATCCCACTCCTTTCCTTTACCCCTGTCTGTTTTAATTTCTCTTTAATATATCCATCGCTATGACATTTTCCTCACTGAAATCTCATATATATACTGAAATCTCATATATAAAGTCCCCTCTGAAAGTATTGGAACAGCCAATTCTTTTGTTTTTGCTATACACTTAAGACATTTGGGTTTGAGATCAAAAGATGAGTATGAAATGACATCAGAATTTCAGCTTTCAAAAGAAAGCCTTCTCAGAAGAGTGGAAGTTGTTATACTAACAAAGGGGCACTAAATCTGGAATGGGATGCTCAGAAAGCACATGTGGGTGTAATGGTCAGGTGTCCACAAACTGTTGGCCATGTCAGGTATATATACTGTTCAGGGAAAAAAATAGGCCAATTTTTTTTTTTTTTTTTGCCACAAAAGTGTTGTAGAGGATTAAAATTTAGGACCCATTTCGTGTTAATACACCTAAAACAGCTTCTTGGTAGCATGTCACCTATGGGAGGCCGTTAAAACTGAATGGAATGACACATCCTTGTGTAATGCACTTTTTTATTTGGCTGACTTTTTAATTTTTTTTCCCAGCATGTCCCAGCATTTTCCCATATCAATTTTGTTTTGTAAACATATCATTGTTTATGCTTATGAATACACTTTTTGTTCATATTTACAAGTACAAAGTAAAAAAGACATTGTGCGTAAATGTGAATTGGATATACTGTATGCACTGGAAGTATATTACATAACAATAAAGAAAAGTGTGTGGGTACTTATTTCCCTTCACTGTATAAGTTTTTCCCAAAGTAGAAAGAATGTGGAGCTGCTTACACATCATAGCTACTGAATAATTTGAATAGTGTTTATGAGTAAAAAACAATATAAGGCAGCTGTTGAAAAAGTAGTGTGTTGAAAAAGATTCTGTACAAAACCAGAAAAGTGAACTTCATGAAGCAAAAATGTTTTGGCTGAAGGACTACATTTGTAGCCAGGAGGAACAAAACAACAAGTTTCATTTTTTTGCCAAACTGTCTCTTTAATATGCTCGTGAGAAAAATGTGGCCCGACTTTTTAATTTGATAATTAGCTTGTAGCTGACGCTGGCACATTTACGCTGATGTTCTGACCTAGCTAAAACTTTGATTAATGTGCCCTTGTAAAATAAACTAATAAACCACATTAAAAAGAATACAGGCATCTCCTTTGCAAGCTTTCTTTCAAACTCGCTCTCTCCTCATTGTCCTTTTCTGTTTCACGCCTCATTCCCCTCTTCCTCTTTCTTCGTTGTTTCATCTCCTTATTCTCAGTAGATATATGGAGGTGAGCTCTGGAAGCTTTCTCTGGGTGTATTACCCATCAGGCTCCTCTGTGATTACAGGCACTTAAATAATTCCCTGAATAATTCACCGATGTAACAGGAGCCACGGCGAATGGCAGCTGGCTGATTGGACCGATGAATAATGTGCGTATTACACAAATGCGAGGGGCGACACGGTCCATAAGACACTCTCCGGGCTCCTTTGCTGTCTATTTAACCCTCATGTCCTGTTCACTATTCAGAAATGTTCTGTCCCATTGACCTGGGCTGTCTCTTTAGATTTTTATAGCAACACTATATGATAATAAGGATCACCTGAATACAGTGTTTGATAACAGTTTATCGTCATGCTCTTTTCGGAGTTTTTGGACCTGACTGTACACCCGGAAACGTCGACACTTGTCAGGTAGAAATGGGTGGAATGGGACACCATTATGTAAACAACAGGTTTATTTAAAATTATTATTATTATTTTTTTACATGTGTAAATTTGCTCTGGGTACAACACTGCCCTTTTTAAAAAGTCTGCATCACCTTACTTAACTGAAGCTGCAGTAACAGAGGTTTTTTTTTTTTTTTTTTTTTTTTTTAAAGGCATGTTAGCTAGCTAACTTAGCTAAGGAGCTTTTATTTAATGCTTAGAATATCTACAAATTACATCAATACATTTCTCTTTTGGTTTGGTAGCTGCTGTGTGACAAGGACTCCCCGCTAGCAGATTAGCTATAACTGAACTGATAGCAATACTGCTTAGAATATTTGGTGAAATTTCACTCTGGTTATTGTATACGCTGGAAGAAAATGGCTGATTTGAATTTACAACATGTTCCACTCCAGAGACTCGAGTGCTGTGACTTTGCTTGCACAAACACTATTGAGGCTGCGAGAGAACAGAACCACAACCAGGCTTATCACAGTGTGTATTTCCTATTGCTGTTGTCATGTAAGGGCACTGCATTCTCAAAGTGCTGATGTAGTGGATCGGTCTGAGGTATTCGCCCTTCTCCGACTGTAATGGCTTCACTGGGACTCACTATAGCAAACTGAACACACGGCCCTGTGTCATGTTGAGCACCGTTACATGTTAAAATAAAAAGTAAAAATATAAAAGGATAATTATGTTTGCTCCGCTACAGTGAGTGCTAATGTGTTATTGATTACTTTGCACAATGACAAACCCCCTTCAAAAAAGCTACAATGAATGCATAGGAGCAATTGCTACTCCTGGTTTTAAACCCCAAAATGGCCTGCATACAGCAAAACACACAACACTCGTCCAGCTAGGCTCATTAAGTGCAGCTCTAGTTGCCTTGTTCCCTCTGTCAGCCTGTTATATAAATTTAAAATAGGATTTAATGTGATACTTCTTCAGTTCATCAGTTGATCAGCCAAGACAGGTTTGGATGACTAGTGTTTGGTTCTTTTGTACACTTATCTACATGTAAGATCTTATTGCGTCTATTGCTTTCCTACAGGACACAGGCTGCTTCTTCGCCAGAGATTTGCCGTCACAAATCTGCCGGCTCAGCTCTTCCTCCTGCCTGCTTTGTGTGACCTCGGCATGAACACACCACACACTCTGCCTTTAACACTGCAGGTAGTGAAGAAGATTTCATGCGCAAGCCTAATCCACCATGAAACATGCTGCTGGGGTTATTGAATTAAAGTGCGTGTTCTGATAACACCGCCCCTTGAAATTTAATGCGGAAACATGTTAGTGTCAGCTACAGTGCATGTTTATTTCCTCCTCAGGGTGATCATAAAATGAGCACAAACACTGTTAAACCACAATTTATAATAAGGTCAGTAGTAGTGATAATATTACTGACAATAATGTAATACAGTCACCGGAGATACTTCCATCCTTGTAACCATTCATGCAGCTATCCATATATACATCATCTACACTCTTAGAAAAAAGTTTTTTTTTAAGGGGATCTTAGTATAATTAAATGTTCTCAGCATTCCAATAGGGTTATAATTTGGACTGCTTTGTAATAAGGAACCACTCTGTTGAACGGTTGCATTAAGGGATAGCCTGAGAACCCATAATGTTGCATATACATCCATCCATCCATCCATCCACCGGTTCTAAATTTGGCCTTGCATTTAATCCATCCATCCATCCATCCATCCATCCATCCACCAATCCATGATTCAATGGTTCATCTATGTTAAAATAAGCTATATGAGCTCATTCATTCATTCATTTTCAGTAACCTCTTTATCCTAGTCATGGATAAGGAGGTTTCCAAAAACACTATAAAACACCTTGGATGGGACACCAGTACATCACAGCGAGTAAACCTAATATGTAATGTACTTAAGTTTAACTAAATTAAGTTTACATTTGAATGAATGCAGTTAAAAGTCGCAAACACTCTAAAGCTGCTGGTAGCCTGGTGTGATTATGTAGCTAACATTTTTCTTCCATGTCTTCACAGGTGTGTAGTCTGTGTGAGTGCAAGCAGACATGAAGCTGGCCATAATTCTGTGCATTCACCTGCTTGTATTCAGAGCACTTCCACAATAAATAATGGTTGAAGCAGCAGCCTAACTCCTGTCCAGTCACTACACACAACACAATGCGGTGTAGTTATGACTGTGCTAATTAGGATTGCGTGTGGTCTTCTCAGAGAAGTCTATCCCATAACAAAGTTCACCAGATGAGAGTATTATAAAGACGACAGTTAGAATTATTGTTCTAAGACATTATCCTGATAATATTGTAATCCATGATAAAAGGGCTTTTGCCAATGATTACGTTTAATTTATTATTGGACGACACATCGTGCATTTTAATGGTTTATAGTTAGATTTAATGTTGTGGAAACTCTGAGAGACAAGCTAGGTCGTGTTCTCACCTATGTTATACTGTAGCTGCAATAATCAGTCATTCTTCACTAGCTTCTCTCTCTCTCTCTCTCTTTCTCTTTCAACAGTGACAAGAATTACTTTGTTAAACAACAGCCTGTTTTTAAATCCGTTCATTATTAGTCTCAGACTACGTGGAGTGTCCACTGTACAAGTCCCTGTGTATGAGCTGTTCCTATAGAAACAATAATGTACTAGAACAAACGCATTAATATTAATCTACTGTCCATGTTACAGCCAGAAACTACCTGTCCTACCAATCAGATCTGATCATTCAACTGCGCTGTAGTATAATGTGATATTAACATTTGATACAATCACATGCCAAAGTGAAAGGATCATGGTACACCACCTAAATAACATCTGGTTAATGATGGCCCTGCTTTGGACCCCTTCCAGTAATGGACAGAGTAAAAGCAACTGGACTACAGTGAGTAATTTTATTCCTACGACGTGCACCTATAATGTATGTGTACATGATAAAATGGCAACTCTGTATATTAAATGTATAAAGATTAGACCGATGTAATATATGAGAGACTGGTAAAGAGAAATGGAAGGGCAGCGGGCTGAATCTGGAAACTCCCATCACACAGATCGGCTGCTGTGGAAATGTGTTTATGAGGAAACACACGGCCTGGGGATCCCTGACTCTGCAGTAACCTTATTACACTCTACATGAAGCCTCCTTCTACCTTCTCTCTCTCTCTCTCTCTCTCTCTCTCTCTCTCTCTCTCTCTCTCACTCACACTCTATGTCTCAACACTGCTTATTTCCCTGGACACGATCCACAATCATATTCCTATTCCCCACCTTTCTCTCTCTCTCTCGCTCTCTCTCACTCTCTCCTTCTCTCTCTCTCTCTCTCTCCCTCCCTCCCTCCCTCCCTAATGAAGCTGGCCGTAAGCAGCAGCCTTCATTACATTCAATCCTCTGGATGGCATCAGCAATTACGGCTCAGCTTCACTCCCGTTATGACCACAACACTGCGGCTTCCCAACTTCTTCTTATCTCTCTGTATCTCTTTCTCTCTCTCTTTCTCTCTCTCTCACTCACACACACACACACACACACACACACACCACACACACACAGGCATCTCCTTTTCCTCGCATCTCAGTTCTGTCAGCGTTTCTCTTCTCCTTTTCCTGTATCACTTTGCTTTTCTTTCTCCCACCACCATCTCCTCTTGCTCTTTATTTTCTGTCATTTGCAATCTCATCGTGCTCCTTCCCTCTTTTCCTGCCTCTGATTCTCTCATGATAAAAAAAAAAGAAATGAGAGGGGAGGACAGGAGAGATGAAAAAGAATAGAGGAAAAGATAAGAGCGGAGAAACTGGGAAAAGGAAAGACAAGGAAAGGGGAAGGGACAGTAAAAGAGGAATGGAAAGGGGGACATGAAAAGAAAATAGGAGAGAAAATGAAAAAGGAGGGGAATATGCGAGAGTACAGGAAAGAGAAAAAATGAAGAACAAGAGAGATGATGATGAGAAGTAAAAAAAAAACCCAAAACAACAGAATAGCAAGGAAAAGGAAAAGAGAAGAGAGCAAAAAAGAGAGAATGGCAGAAAAGAAAATGAGAGAAAGGGGAGTGAAACTGGATAAAAAAGAAGAGAAGGAGAGGAGAAGAGCAGAGGAAATAGAGAAGAGAAGAGAAGAGACGAGAAGAGAAGAAAGGAGAAGAGAAGAGAGATAAAGGATCCTGCAGCAGTAGTAAAGGCTGCAGGGAGAGGTGGAATCCCGCTGCTATTTATAGCACACTATGTTCATACTGGAGCAGCGACACACAACCCTGAGCTCATATCACATCTTTTTAAAAATTCAGTCTTTTTAGTGAGAATGTTGAGTATTAGTCCAGTGTTTTCTGTGTGCTGGAGTTTTCCCTGCACTGCACATCTCTCTAAAGGCTCCTCTAACATACCTGACTCAGCTCATGAAGGACCTGATAATGACCTGACCAGCTGAATCAGGTGTGTTGGAGCCGAATGGTGTGTGTGTTAGTGCAGGTCTGGGACTGAGAGTTACTGCGTTAGCGTCAGATCACAGCATTTTATTGGCTTATTCGGCAGATCTGCGATCACACTCATTTTCCCCAATGCATCATAGCCTTAAAGGAACAGCTTTGCCAAAAATAAAAATGTAGATTAACAAAAATAAATAAATTACTTTCTCAGTGGATGAGAAAACAGGTCTGACAGGCTGCTGCAGGTTCGTACGGAAAAACCTCAAAGCAAAACAAATGTTAGGATAACGTTTCTTCGATGTTACAGAACATAACATGGGTTCATATGTAAGGAGCAAAACAATCAGGAGCGTGCTTTTGTAGGAAAATAAACAACAATACTATGATGAGGCCTGATGCAAAGCAGAGTTAAACGGCAGTCACACTAGACTTTCAGCATGCAAAATTTCCTCTGAGGCCGCTGCATATATGGGTGGCAACTGGATATGATATCACACACCAATGTTAAAATATACCATCTGTTCCTGTATGCAGCGACACCACAATCCAGGCAACTTCTCTTTTGATGTTGATTTTATATTCTTTTAAAGCTGTGTTGTATGAAACGGCATAAAACGGGATGGTGGGGCACCACTATAATCTGTGCTTCCTAAATCTGGACTTTCAGTTGAGGTCATGCCGTGATGTGTCAGTCGTCCATTAGTCACACCTCTTCATGTGATACGTATCCACAGGTCAGAGTTCACCAAACGTGAACTTTGGAACGCAGCGAAATGGGAAACTTCTTCGCATGAAGATGCGAAAAATTGCTCCAGCGTTTGCATGCGTATGAATGGAAGTCAATGGAAATTTCGCATGCTGAAAGTCTAGTGTCACCGCCACTTTACTGTTACCACGCTGGAGCCGATTATTTTCCTATAACAACATTTTAAATTAATTAATTAATGAACAACACTTCAAACTTTCCATTTACAGTTACATTTAATGATGCAGAACATCATTCCATTATAACTTACATTATAGCTGCTAAAAACAGTCATTCCCTCACCAGCCTCTCTTTTTCTCTTTTGAAATTAATAATACCAAAAATAAATAAATAAATGCAGCTTGTTATGTTACGGAGAAACTGGAAAATGCAGAATTCTCTGTCCTGTTGCGGAAAACTTTCCAAAATTTACAAAGCGCTGACACTAGAGACTCATTCCATAGATGTTAAATAAATGTCTCTTTAAAGAAAACTTCACCACATTTAACTCCATTTATTATTAGTCTTAGATTATGTGGAGCATCATCATACAAGTCCCTGTGAATTAGTTGTTACGCTAGACAGTCTGTACACGATTTCAGTTTTTTTGTGATTGTTGCGGCCAAAAATGCTTGATTTTGCTTCCCTCCCCCCCAGAATTTGTGATGCAAATTGCAGAGTTTTTTGTGCTTTTTTTTGCGGAAAACTACTTAAATTGGCGAAATTGCAATTGCATGAAATTGTTGTGCACTGCCTTTCGCAGTGATGTTTGTTGGTAAATGAGACCTTTTAGCTGTACTCATGTTCAACGCACGTGAATCAAAGAGGGCTTTGACTGAATGTGCGTTGTGACGACATCACATGATGCATTTTAGCCCAAATCTGTGTTAAATCTGTGGTAATTTTGAAAAACTGCAAGCTTCTCCGAATACTGCAGAGTTTCCTTGATTTAGCGTTAAGTTCTGCGATCACAAAATCGTGAAATCCTGGAGGGACTGAATAGAAATCATAACGTACACTTTACAAAGTGATTATGGTCTTATGTAGCTTTTGCATATTGATATAATGTCAATGTTACTGCAATAAATTAAGTTAGTACATGTACGTATTTCTATTTAATGAGTTTAACATAAACCTGCCATTATTGACTTATTCACTGTTCACTTACATATTTTACTTAAGTGGAAATACTGCACTTAATTTAAATATGATGATCAAGTGCATTAATGTAAAGCTGTGATTTGTCTTGCAGCTCACACTATTGTCAGAGCTGCAGTTATAGAAAATTAATCAACACCTTTTGACCATCAGATGTGAGAATTCAACAGTGCTGTGGTACAAATTAATTTACACAACAGTTAGTTCCAGTCCACTAATTTGATTGGTCGTTCCAAGAGTGCCTACATTACCTATAACCGCACTGGGACATTTCACTGTGTTTCACTCCCTCGTCTGTGTTCGTTCCACTTCCTAGTTCGAAACCACCACTACAGTAGTGTTTGCAACATCATCAGCAGACACGGCAGAAGATACTTTTCAGGAATATGAATACTTCTGACTTAAAATATGAAAGCTGGTCAGATGAAGATGAAAAGATAAAAGCACCTTTAATCGGAAAGTACAAATCAATGTGAGCTAGCTAGTCAGTATGCTATAAAGCGAGTGTAGCTTCTTCGGTATCTATTCCCACTAACAGAGCAAAAATAAACAAAACATTTGCCCATATTGTGTCCAGAATGTCACTTACTCGATATTAATTTCTTGTTTATAGAACTGTTGTACAAAAGCCATATCGCATTCGCATTTGTGTGGTTATACTCAATATCACAGCTGTGATTCGGCCGTATTCAGCATATTCAGTACAACTGCACTCCTGCTCGTGCGATATTGCTCAAATATACTTTAAGACTAAGTCTGGGCATCAATCAAGGTCTTTAACATATACACAAATTCTCTTTAAGCATTCATGTGGAGCACACAAAGACATTGCTTGTCTCAGTAATATAATTTGTACACATCCGATTTCATACTATAGAAGAATAAGTCTGGATCACTATCTAATCTAATCACTTCTAAAGTAAAATTCCACCTTCAAACTTTAGGCCACACCTCCTTAATGAGTCCGATGCTTATGCGAATTAACTCCAAACTATATGATCAGTGAGAATAACAGTAATAAGTCTGTTTGGTGATTTTGTGATGGCTTAGGGACGGAGTTTGCTTGATATGAACCATTTTAGCTTGTTTGCCAGCAAGATCTTTTTAAGTAGGATGTAGGACAGCACATGCTTTTCGATTTTAAGATGCTCACACACCTCTGTGTGATCGCTTGTAAGAAGCATCAACACCCTGGAGTGGCTTTCGTCTCAGAGCAGCAACAAGGACAGGACGAGCAAGCAAAGGGGGACAGGAAGCGGCACAGAAGGGACCGGATTTAGAACACGCATTCTATGTACAGCTGTAGGGGGCATTAAGTTTTCATGCTGTGGTTGTATGATCTGATCCGAGTGGCTCTTATGATCACACACATGGCAAACACAGGAAGCAGAACAGACCGAGCAGGATTACTCACCACCATCACACACTGGGAGTAGTCTAGCCCACACACACACACTTTTTTTTTAAACTATCCTTTTGACCTTCCATATTTCCATACACAAATAGTAATGCAGCTAATTCATGCTATAACCTACACCTAAATCTAACCCTAACCTTAATAACCCAATTGGAATCCTTTTTGGCAGAGGTGGACAAAGTACACAACTCCATTACTCTAGTGAAAGTACAGATACTACTGGTCAAATATTGCAAGTGAAAGTTGTAAAGACAGATTTTTACTTAAGTAAAAGTACTGAAGTACTTGCTTTTAAAAGTACTTAAGTATCAATAGTAAATTTCCTTTTTTATGTCAACGCATTGTTTTATTATTGTTGCATTGTTGTATGTAATACTTACAATACCTTATGCCTCTTAAGCAACCTACTGAATACACCGACTAGGTTGTAGCATTTGTGGAATAAAGAGCCTTTAGAATGTTACAAAACCTATATAAATGATAACTGCTCACTCTGGCTCAGCGGCAGCACCAACGCAGATTTGAATGTTCCGGTGTGATTTTTGTCAAAGGTTTAATAAACAGGCGAATCGTTATCATTTAGGAAAGAGATCGTGTGGGTGTTTGAATCGAGATCGCGATCTTTTTATGATTAATCGTGCAGCTCTACACATAACTATAGTAATTATGCAAGGTAACAAGAAACTATAAAAGTTACAAGATATGAACTTATTTAACTCTTAAACTCATTTACATTTGAATTCACGCTTTTGCATGCTAACTAACGTCATTGTCGAACCTTACCTATGCGTAAGCGGTGTATCCACAAGACTATGGCAACTTGGCAGGCAAATCCATAAATCATTTGACCGACCATACTTCATACTGAAACTTTAGCTCTAAAGCAGACAATTTCAAGATTTCACAAGAAATTAAAGTTTACATACCTCAATATGCTTCCGCAGGTTGGACAGTGAGTTTTTGAAGGCTGTGATTTGCTTTGTTTTAGGCAAACAAAGCAAACATTTCAAACAAAAAGAATCTTTGACCTTTTCAGAAAACTGGAACATACTGTTTAAGTATGGCCATGGGTGAGCGCACTGCGCCGAGGAACCGTCCTCTTCCATTTTGCCAACTGATCAGTGTTCGAAAAATGCTGGGAAATCATTGAACTTCACGAAACGTGACCCTGCAAAAACAACCAGTCACGTTTTAGAGGAGAAAAATAAAATCATCCACTGATTTTCAAAGCTGCCACATAGTAACGATTTTCGACTAGAGGACCTTGATAGAAATGTAGTGTAGAGTGAAAAGTACGATATTTGTCTTTCAAGTGTATTGAAGTTAAAGTCACAAGTTTCCAGAAAAATAATACTCAAGTAAAGTACAGATACTCAAAAAGTGTACTTAAGTAAGTACTCAAGTAAATTTACTTCGTAACTGTCCACCTCTGCTTTTTGCCTCTTTCATTTGACGATGTCCCCACAATGTCAAAACTGTCAGATATTCCTATCCTTATGATTTGTTCTCCACCAAGATATAAAAACATGCCTAGGGTTATTGGGTAAACAAGGTGACTGTTTCTGACAACCTGAACAAGCACACCAAAAACATGTAACGTGCATATCATCCATTTTCTGTACCGCTTATCCTACGCAGGGTTGCGGGGAGCCTGGAGCCTATCCCAGGAGACTCGGGGCACAAGGCGGGGGACACCCTGGATGGGGTTCCAACTCAACGCAGGGCACGGACATACATCCTCTCACATACCATTCACACACTACGGACAATTTCGAAATGCCAATCAACCTACAACACATGTCTTTGGGCTGGGGGAGGAAACCAGAGTACCCGGAGGAAACCTCCAAAGCACGGGGAGAAAACTGCAAACACCACAGACACACAGGTTGGAGGCAGGATTCAAACCCCAACCCTGGAGGTGCGAGGTAAATGTGCTAACCACTAAGTCACTATCAATATCTGACCGCTAATGATGGCAATTTTTGTTGTAATACTTGCTAATGTTTGATGTTAATGTTTAATACCTGCCTCTAGAGAGGATACTGGTCTTTGATATTGGCTGTGTGATGTCATCAGTATCAGGATAGCTAGTAGAAACAGTATAGTTTACATTTCCTGTTTTACATATCACTGGACTTTTGCAGCTCAAAAAAAATGTGGCATCATCATTCAATTTGTGTCATTTGTTATTTTCCATAATGGTCACATTTGCTGCAGTGTGCTGGAAATGCAGCACAGAAACACGTCTAGGAACTTCCACTGCAGTGCACTTCTGCAGCTCTTTAGGTCCTCAAATTCTTCATAAACCTTTCTGTTGGAAATACACCTGTAGCTTGTGACTCACACACCTGTAATGCTGTGTGAGTGACTCACACACCTGCAATACCATTCAGAGCAAATTGTATGAGGGGTGAAGTGTTTTCTTAGCCACTTAAAACACATACAGTATATCGACATGTCATTTGTGGAATCTTGTTCTTCTGTATTTGGGAAAAATCCTAAACTTCCTAGTGTATCATTTGTAAAAAAAAAAAAAAAATCGTAATAGACTTTCAGCGAACCCATGATCACAGATTTTTATTTTTATTATTATTATTATTATTATTATTATTATTATTATTATTATTATTATTATTATTACAGATGTGTTAATTCAGAAGTGTTTGGAGCTCCACATTGTGTGGAAGACATTACATTGAAAACCACTGCAACAACATATCTGTGTGAGAATTCAGTGAAGTGTTTTCAGTAACATTTATGCAAAAATCTTTAATGGGATGCAAAACTGGATTGTCGGAATTCCCCTCCGAGGGTGTTTCTGTCTAGACGACGTAGATCCATGTGCGAGATCGCAATTTCTCACACTCCTACAGGAGTACACACAGATTTCTGTAGCCACCTACATGCAGCCAAATGCTCCCTCCTCAGTAGGACTGGAAAAACCTAATGACAGTATCACAGTGAGCACAATCACACATTCCAGTGTTAAACACTTCAAACCCGGGATACTATCAGCATACCTTTACTGGGAATGTTCAGACTTTGCAGCATTCAGACGTGCAGCATTCAAATGGTTTTTTACTGAGATGAACATTTGCAATGAAAGTCCCAGTTACACAGGATGTGATGTACGACAGGACACGTGCAATGGATTTGGATTTTGTTTACCTTCATCTGCTAGAAATGTGCTTATAAAGGATATGTATCTCCATCTTTTTCGTCACTGAGAAGAACCTCTGAATTATATAGTGTGTGTTAGGTGATGTTTTCTTATCCAACGCATGTGGTAGCTCGTGGAAAAAAAAAAAGATATTTCTCATAAAACTCACATCATATCTCTACATTTCAAATAACATTGAAACATTTAACAGACCAAGTTATGATTTAAATCCAAACATGAGTCTAAAGCCCTCTTCTTAATAAGAATTTTCCACAGGAATTTTATGCAAATGGGATCAGAGTTATGAAATTGAACACATAGCACTACAGAAATGAAATCAGAGCTCTACTAATCGGTCCATACAGGATTTTGCAAAATTTTTTTGTGGCCAAAAATACTTGATATTGCTGCTGTTTTTTTCACAATTTCCGATGCAATTTAAAGAGTTTTTTTCCTGGAAAACTACTTGAATTGGCAAAATTGCAATTGCACAATTTTTTTCCCACAGTGATGTTTGTTGGTCAATGAGATCTTTTAGCTGTACTCATGTTCGACACACGTGAATCGAAGAGGGCTTTGATCGAATGTGCGTTGTAATGACGTCACATGACGCACATGTCTTGGCCCAAATCTGCGGTAATTTTGAAAAATTGCAAGCTCTTCAGAATATTGCAGAGTTTGCTTGATTTTGCATTAATTTCTGTTATCGCAAAATGGTGAAATCCTGGAGGGACTGGGTAAATTGCAGCTTTATGGAAACACAAACTGTGATTATATACAGTAGAATCACAGTGCTGTGGAATGAGGAATAGAATCACAACACTAAGGAAACACAATGCTATTACGGTGGTGGACTCAATCACTTTACGGAATCATGAACCATCAATCACAATTCTAGAAATTCTCAAAGAATTACAGAATCACAAAAAACGCCCCAGCAGTACAGAATTAACTGTTTTTACCAAAAAAATTTGAAATTTCGCCTCTTTTGGGGGTGCTCGTGTTCAGCATTGAATTTATTTGTGATGTCACACTCCACAGTAGTAGCTAATGGCTGTATGAAAGCATATGAAAGTAGACACTCCCAGCTTTAAGAATTCGCAGTTTTTCTTAAGTATTTCTTTACTTTTTTTTATTTTTACTTAGCCGACTAGGTTTAAATATTATAATTTTATTATGGCAGTTGTATACAGTGTTTTACTATCAAAAATCTTTAGTTAGTGCTGTCTGTTTTATCTCTGTACCAATGTTATTGTGAAGACGTGTGAATTGTTTGCCCAGCAGGGGGCTCACACCCATCCCCTTTCCCATCATCCTGCTCACCAGCAGCTAAATACAGAGTCACGATACTCTACACACAGAAACCCAACAGTGTCCTGACTAATCTTATAACAGACTAACGGCGATAAAATAATTAATTTGTTTATACTGATAAAAAAATGTAGTGTGATTATAAAATTATTTTAAATCACACTATCTGGTGTCACCCAGATGAGGATGGGTTTCCTTTTGAGTCTGGTTCCTCTCAAGGTTTCTTCCTCTTGTCATCTCAGGGTGTTTTTCCTTGCCACCGTTGCCTCTGGCTTGCTCATTAGGGATAAATTAAAAATGAAAATGTCAATTTTATATCCGGATTTCTGTAAAGCTGCTTTGTTACAATGTCCATTGACGTTTGAAGCGCTATATAAATAAAGTCGAATTGAATTGAACTGCTGGTATGGAATTGAAAACAGAAATCAGTAGTGGGATCACAGCACTACAGAAACAGTGCCAAGGAAATGATAATGGAAGCATAATGCAATGGTAAACGGTAACACAGTGAGAGCACTACATTGTCAGAAATAGCCCTGGTAACAACTCCACAGTTCCTTGGAAACAGAATCACAGCTTCTTGGAGTCAGAATCACAGTTTCTTGGAAACGCAATCACAGTGCAATGATAACAGAATCATAGAGCTATGGTAACAAAATCAGAAAGACATAAATGAGTTATCACTCTGAGGATTATTTCTCTTTTGCAGAGGCACAAAGCAGGAGCAGCCAACCAGATTTAATGTGCTACAGCAGGGATGTGCACATACACGTATACACACACACACAGAGCATGATCTACTGTGCATAATAAAGCCGCTCGCTTGCTGCAGCAGACGCGCGAGACGGCACGCCTGAACACATTCCCACTGCTGAAGCCGATCTGCTGACTGTCGCACTGCTTTCTGTCAGCGCTGATAGCTGTTAGCCACGCTGTTCAATGTGCCTGCATTTCAGTCACACACAACCATGGAGGGAATTTGTCAATTTGTCATCTGGAAAGCATGAGAGTGTGGCTTTAACGATGGCTTGCAGGACATCATGAGCACATGATTTCTAGTTGCCTCACACTTCACTGAGAGTCTGAAGGATATCCTCTAGTCCAAGCAGGCAATATAAAACTTTCACATAATAATAATCACAATTATTTTGACCATTTACCAATCAATTTCTACAGTGTGATCACAATACTCTATTTTAAAATGGCATTGATGGCATCGAGTACACACTAGGGTTGTCACTATACCTTAAACAATACTATACCAGCTAAAGTATCATGATACCAAGTAGGATCACGATACCACGCAATAGTGTTAATTCATAATTCAAATCTAGAAAATGAACCAAATTTACATAAATACATAGATATAAATGAAAACAGACAAACCACATTTTCCTCTGAATAAATGAGAACGAATAACTGGCTACTGGAAAAATCTTAAAATCTTTTCAGTTCCTCTCTCCTGGTAAATTGCAGCGTGAACAACGATGTACAATGTCTCATTTTTAGAGGTAAAAAACATACTGTAATGTTGAACAGGATATCTTTCAAGATTAAGGTAAAGAATTTAGGGTAAATGAAGTATCAATAACTTTTGTGTATTCTGAAAAAGCAGTGGGATGCGTCCAAAGGTGTTTAATAAGGTTACTGGTGTTTCCCCCTTTCACAGCATTCACAGCAGATGGGTTTCCCATCGTTGATAGGCTTCCCAGTCTCATCAAGCAAAAACCCAAAATAATTCCAAATTTCGCTACGTGATTTGGCATTTTTTATGCTCAAATCCATAAAATCCATAAATCCATGCTTTGAATCCATTTTATCCATTAGGGGACACCATCACAAAATGAACTCAGACATGGAATCAGACATGTGTTTGAAGCATACTAGGAAAACACCACATTAATAAATACACAATACCATATAAGGCTCGAATTCTACACAAGATGTAGAAAATAGTATTAGTACAATACAGTACTATGTATTGATGATACTACTGTTTAAAAAATACTGTGGCATCACCGGTATTTTGAAGCTTTAGTATTGCGATACTACCATAGTACTGGTATACCGTGCAACCCTAGTACACACTTTGTCTGTGATGGTCCTCAAACTTTTTTTACAGCTGTCATCTGCAGAACATAATTACGGAATTGCCTTCATCAAGAACATATGTGATATTCAAATTTCTCCAAATTAAGAAACCTGAGAAAACAGCTGTCCTTATGGTGCCTGCAGAATAGAACAGACATTATCTTAAGAGCTCAAACACTAAAAATACTGCCAAACTAAACAGCTTTCTCCTGACTGGAACATTAAATAATGGTGAGTTTTAAGACATAATGAACCAGTCTTGAACAAACCAGGTGTTAAATATTATTCATTATTACACCACAATGCTGAATTCTCCAATCTGATTGCTCAGAAGGTGTTGATTAATTTCCTATAACAGCACCTCTGCACATACTGTAATATAAATCACAGGTTTATAATAATGTGATCAGTCAATATGTTATGGTTTCTATAGAAACTTGCACATAATCTAAGGCTAATAATAAACAGATTATAAAATATGTTACCAGAGGCCAAAAAAATGGAATTTCCACCTGTTTTGGGGGTTCCAGTGTTCAACATTGAATTTATTTGTGATGTCACACACTACAGTATTGGTTAATGTCACGCAGGGCTTTAAGAATTTGCAGTATTTCATTTTTTATTTATTTATTTTTTAACTTAGCCTACTAGGTTTAAATGTTATAATTTTATTGTGACAGGTGCATACAGTGTTTTACTATCAAAAAAGCTGTGCTTTCCCATCGCGCTGTGCAGTGATTAAAAATGTCAGATGAGTTGATTACACCAGTGTGCTGTGAGAAAGGGTTAACAAAGCAAAGCATAAATTTACTGACATGGGTAACTGTATTTAAGGAGGTCTTTATTTAACATTTATGGAAGGAGTCTCCAGTGTCAGTGCTTTGTAACAGTCAGAGGTAAAGCTGTTCCTTTAAGTTTTGTGCCACAGGAAAGGCTAAGGACAGAACGTCTATGTAGATTGTGGGCTGCTTGAGGAAAAGGGCCTGGATACATTTGATCACCTCCAAAAGTAGACTAATATAGACCTAACAAAGATTAAATTACATAGTAATTTAGTGACAGTCTTATAAACATTATAAAGTGTTAACATTTGGGGTTTGAACTTCATGCTAATATGACACAATGAACATGTAAATGTACATAAATGGCCCAACGATACTGTAATTTCATCAATCAAAAGTCCAGAATCATAATAATAAATTTCATAATAAATAATTAGTACTCTCCTCATGTTACGGATACAAAGTTCATGTCTGTACAGTATTCCAGTTAAATGCTTAAAACATTCATGTTACATACATAAATCACTAGTTATGCTGCCAAAGCACAAGATCACAACTTGAGGGTTTTAACTGAAATAACTGACTAATGAAACATTGTGAGGGGCGTGGTCAAATTGGTGATCCATGGAGTTGATAGGATGGAGCCAAAACCAAAAGTTCTATGAGATGTCTGTAAATACATATACATATAAATACATGTAAGACGTAAAATACAAACAGAAAATGTAAACAAGACTTTCATTTTTCCAGTTGCACATATGTTTACTTTTGAAAGGAATATTTATTCCATATTCACGTATTGTACTATTTGGACGGTATATAATTTCCAGACATGTCACTGTTGACATGCATTGTTGTCACACTAAATTTTCCATGTGTACTCCATACACCTCGATTTAACACAAAGTGTTTGCTTTGACCTTTTATTTTTTATTTTTTATAACTGCATGTTGTAGCGCTTGTGGCCATAACATGAAATGAGGCTTTACCTTTGATAAACTCTATTACTTACCTAAAACCCCTGGAAGTGGCACTTTTCTGATGTTTAAACATTGTATATATTTTGTTCTGCATGTTAAACTCAGCCTGTGCTTGGTTTCATTCTGGCTTCAGTGGGAGATCGCTTCCTGGTATGCCTTTATAATGAAGCACAAAACCTCTTGTAATAATGGAATCTTTACCATCATGTCAATTCAGACAGTATATACATCACCTGGGGTTATTTCTCCTGGTCATTTTATGGAAGGTAAAATACGCTTTAATCTTTTCCAGATGTAGGCTATGCACGTACAGTCTGTAAAAATTACTGATTGAGACAGGACTAAAATTCCAGTGATACAATAATAATCACATTACCACAACTCCATGTAAAACTAGTCAATGCAAATAAGTCAGTTAATACAAAGCTATGGCTCTACAGTGAGGAACGTGGCAGCTAGCAATACATTTGATCCTGTAGATTAGAGGTCGACCGATTGGTCGGTTTTGCCGATTAATCGGCACCGATAACTAGCGGTTAAAAACTAGTGGCAAAAATCCACACTGATAGTTTTTCCCGGTTGCGTCCATTGCAGGAGCAGCTGAGAAGGGTCCGCTGTCATTATATAGTACGAGAGCGGCTTCTAGAGGCGAAATAAAAATGATCACAGACAAATTTTGTTGTGTTATTTGAAGTGTTTTTTAAAATTCATTTTGGATGTCTCTATTTTTATTTGTTATTTGGAGTGTTACTTTTTGGTTCAGTTTGGATGTTTATCTTTTATTTACTTTCATATTTATTTTATTTAAAAAAAGTACAGTACAGTTTCACGGTACAGTCAGTACTGTTTATTTTTCTAATAAAGTTCAGGAATATTTTACTCTGAGTGTTATGTTTTCATTCAGTATAAATTTTAAAAACTAAAGGTTGATTAATTGGTTATCGGCAGGTACTGCCCAACTTAGTTATCGGTATCGGTAAAATTCACTATCGGTCGAACTCTACTGTAGATATACTGTATTTCCCTTCACATGATTAAAAACATCATCAGACTTTTTCATGTAATAATATAGGCCAGCTCCTTTCAGACAAGCATGAAAACTGATTGGACCCAGGTCTTCATATATACAAATTCAAAACAGAAATACAGCTCATGGCACAGAGAAACAAGGCATGGTAACACCCGTATGAGAGACGTGAGAGACATAAGAGATAGACAGAAGCTTTTGATGAACCTGTTCATCCCTACAGCCCTAATTACAGAGTCAACTTCACCAAGCAGCATAGTGACTCATCAGAACGAACGAACACACACACACACACACACACACACACACACACACACACACACCAAAACAGGACGTCACAAACGTGGCATAGCTGGAGCTGAATTGTTCTGCTTCAACAAAGAGCTCAGGTGATCTTTGGTTGAAATACTGAGAGAGTGACACACAATTAGGTGTTGAACAAAGTGATAAATTCACGGTATTATAATCATACAAGCCAATAACACCATTTTTTGGTATATCAGAGCTTTAGTGCTGCAATATTTTTTGGATTTAAGAGGATCATTCTTAGTCTTCCTGTTGTTTCCTTTGATTTTTGCCTCTTATCTTTGTTCTCTAAAAAGTAGGTCAACATCTTGTAGCTTTATTTTAAGCGATGTGCCACAGCTGGAATTAAACTCTTTATATCTACAGCATCCTAACATGACATTAACAATGTAACTTCAGTGAAATTTCAGATTCCCTTGTAATAGGTACTTATAGAATGAAAATACCAAAGGGCATGCTGTTATAAGAAAATAATCAACATCAGGGTGGTGTGATGCGGAATGTTTTATTCCTCTTATAGCACAAGAATTTGTCAATGATTTCAATATGTTATTTATTAATGGGGGAGTGGGCACGGTGGCTTAGTGGTTAGCACGTTTGCCTCGCACCTCCAGGGTTGCATGTTCTCCCCGCGCTTCGGGGGTTTCCCCCGGGTACTCCGGTTTCCTCCCCCAGTCCAAAGACATGTGCTGTAGGCTGATTGGCTGATTGTCTGTAGTGTGTGAATGCGTGTGTGCACGATTGTGCCCTGTGATGGGTTGGTACCCCGTCCAGGGTGTCCCTTGCCTTGTGCCCCAGGTTCCCTGGGATAGGCTCCAGGCTCCCCACGACCCTGTGTAGGATAAGCGATACAGAAAATGGATGGATTTATTAATAACAGCGTGTTTTATATTATTATAGTTACATTTGATGTTATGAAAGTTCCTATCACTTGTGTTATAACAGCTATAAACAGATGTTCCCTCACCAGCCTCTCTTTCTTCTATCTCTTGAACATAAGACAAAAAATAAAAACGGAATCCACAAAGACCTCTGTCCTGAAGACTTTGCTGCATTGGAAAAATATCACGTTGCAGCTTTACCTCGAACTGTTACAAAAAGCTGACACTGGAGACTCCTTCCAAACATGCTACACAACCATCACCTAACAGAAATCTTTACCATATCAACAATTACAGAAAACATGTTTTTAATCTGTTTATTCTGACCTCTCAGAGGTTCTATGTACATTTTTGGTGGGGGTGTTGAACAAACATTTTGTCCATATTGTGGAGCCCTAGCATAGAGCTCAAGCAGGAGTACTGGGTTTTGAGACACTGGACTTGAATCAGCTTGAACTTTTGAACTGTTTTGAGAAACAACCCCCCCAAAAAAATCCATTATTAACCCACACTCAACCAGCTCTTACCAGAGAAACCTTCCTAATTATAGCACCTGTTAATGATGTATTGACAGTGACAGCCAGCATCACAATGGCATGAAACAAAATTGACATGTACAATTAATACTAGTGACAATCTGTTCTGATATACAGTATCAGTATTTTGGCTGATACTAGCCATGTAAAGCTGGAGGAGTATCATATCGGATTCTGTGTATTCTCTGATTCGATTTTTACCGTGAACGTGTATGAACATGAGTTAACTGACATTATAGATCAGTTAGTTTGTGTATGTCAGTATTGGATCAGTATTGGCTACTGGCTGATATTCCGAGCTCTCATATCGGTATGGATTTGATCATAAAAAAACAGGGCATAGCTCTTATAGTTAAGGAATCTCAGCTGCTTAAAAGGATTGTACACATAACCCTCTTTGAAAAGGAAACACCCTGTTGTAGGATTTCAATTTAGTGGTTCTCGCAGAGACAAAATGAAGAACACTTCTTTTCTAAGTGCGCAATAGTCAAATGAACCTAAAAGTACATGTTGCGCTGGGAATATAGACAAGACCAAGCATGTCTCAAGGCTTATGCTGTTCTCAATCAGTCCTTTTTGACGACACGGTACTGATACGTTATTCTATACTGATTACATCTACGACTGCATTGGGACAGACTTTATCTTAAGAGATAAATATTCATACCTATCTAATTTGACAACAATAACAATGAATATCTGATTATCAGGACATGTATACTTGCGAGGCTTCATCTCATAGCATTTGAGTTGCAGCTTAACATTGGCCTTGAACATGATATTAGTACTGGAAAAAACAGATAACAGAAAGTATATACATACACTATATTTTAAATAAAATTCTTTAGTTAGCCAACCTGGCAAGTGCAAGCTCCAGGGTGCTGCTCAGTGCGAACAGGAGATGAGCCAATCCACACGTGAAGCTAGAATGATTTGCACAGCAGATCAACTCTCTAATTTTAACTGACACTTCCTGAAAGCCCCACCCACTTCCCCTCATCTCCAGCCATCCATTTTCTGTACTGGTTATCCTACACAGGGTTGTGGGGAGCCTGGAACCTATCCTAGGGAACTCAGGGCACATGTCTTTGGACTGGGGGAGGAAATCAGAGTACATGGAGTAAACCCCCGAAGCACGGGGAGAACATGTAAGCTCCGCACACACAGGGCAGAGGCAGGATTCGAACCCCCAGTCATAGTGGTGCAAGGTAAATGTGCTAACCACTAAGCCACCATGCCTCCCTCCCCTCATCTCATATACTCTCAACCCTTACTTTAGAGGGGCACCCCTTACTTTCTGTTGCGGTAAACGAAGAATTTTTTTTTTTTGTTCATTAGTATGAAACAGAATCTATTAGTGTATGTTTGACTTAGCTAACAACTACACATTTAACATTGGTTAACTATATTTATTAGGGATGCCACTTAAAAAATTTAGTCTGAAAAAGGCCAATCACGGTACTTTCGTCTGAAACTTTTGACCTAGAAAGATTAAATAGGCCTATAACAAAGTGCCAGAGCTTAATAGTGATGAAATCCACCATCGAGCGATGTTTTTTTTGTTTTGTTTTTTTGCTAATGCAGATGCCAGCAAACAGCTCTGACTACATAATATGATAACTCTTTCCCCTACTGTCCTTGAACCTGAACTCATGGAAATGCTCATTTTCCTGTCGTTTTTTTAGGTTTCAGTTCTGGACGATTAAATTGTTGATTTTTAAAATCTAGCTTTAAAAAAAAAAAAAATAAAAAATTGTGGGCAGGGAAAAAAAAAATCAATAACAAGTCTAGTGTGAAGTGAATATTGTTTCTTTAAATTCAACATTCTTTATCAGTACCTCACTACCACTACACATTGGCACTAAAACCGTGTATGAAGTAAAGAGGACCGTTTTAGAATCTGGTCCATAGAGACTCCGCGAACTCTAAGAAACGCCTCTCACACTCACACTAATGTCATACACACCACTTGGATGTAGTAAGTGGGAGTGTGTAGTGAGTCATGGTATAGCAATGTCATGTCATTATCAAGTGATAAAAGTGGCTCTTTAGTAAACAGTCATAGGGGTGTCCACATAGGGGAGCAATAATGCTCGATTTAGTGCAATTTCTTGATTCTGAGTGCAAAATTAAAATTAACAGAGAGATAGGACAGTTTGGTATGACAAATTAGAATGTTAAAATGACAGAAAAAAAGTCCCCAGAGTTTAATTTTTTTTTTTTTTTTAAGCTACTACTTTTGAGTACTGGACTCACATCTTTTCCCATCTTTACCTGCATAGCTAGCCAACACTAGCAGTAACACTAGCCTACAAGGCTACTATACACTAATGAAATGAATGAAATATTACCCGCATAGAAACGCCAATCAAATATGACAGACCAGAAGCTCAGCAATGCTCCTTAGAAAAGATTCTTTTTATTGAAGCACTACTTAAAATGAATGAATATTCACTGAGAATTAACTGTTACATCCTCTGTCATAGTTTAAAAAAAAAACAAAAAAACGATGAATACAGTATTTGCCACACAAGTGCACAGAGCATTAGGGAATGATCTGTTTCTGGAAGCTGGTATGTGCTGAATCAAATGAATCAAAAATCATAGTTCGATTCACTTAGACATTTCAGAAGAATCAAATGAGTAAAATTAGTTGTAACTCGTACGACATACCCTTGAGTTATGAGAACGTGTACAAGTTTGATCATGTGATCATTAGACAGGAACATTGACAGGAACACACACACACACACACACACACACCCCATTTCTGTGTACATCGTTCTACTTGAACCAAGTTTACTAAAACCACACTGTCCCAGAAATTCCCTTTAACACATAACTGAACCCATGGGTGTGTGTAAGCACTCAGAGTAGCCTAGCACAGGAGTGTGTGTCATGGCCCTGCATGCCTCCAAGCATCTGATCCCCCTCTCCACCACTCCATTAGGGCAGTTATTAAAGCGGCCCTGTGACAAAGTCCACAGATTACAGGAGAATGAATGAGATTAAACCGAGTCTCCTCTACAGCCTCGTTTACCTGAGTAGGGCTCACTATCAGGATAGAAACAGGATGAAAACACACATTGCACATTCACACACACATACACGTCTCAAAAATTCAAATATCAAAATGACAGATTTTATGGAAATTATGTTAAAGGGGAAACATCCTTCCCAGGGAAAAGTAGAAGTTTCCAGAGTGGTCCAAAAAAGTAACAAGTTGTTCTGTTCTACTCAAATAGCAAGATTTTACAGGGATGTTAAACACTCAATGCTTAGTATATCACCCATAACATTAAAAACCATTGACAGGTGAAAGTTAAGAACATTGATTATCTTGTTATAATGGCACCTGCCAAGGGGTGGGATATATTAGGCAGTGAGTGAACAGTTAGTTCTCGAAATTGATGTGTTGGAAGCAGGAAAAATAGGCAAGCGTAAGGATCTGAGCGACTTTGAAAAGGGCCAAATTGTGATGACTAGATGACTGGGCCTGAACATCTCCAAAACAGTAGGTCTTGTGGGGTGTTCCCGAAATGCAGTGGTTAGTACCTACCAAAAGAGGTCCAAGGAAGGACAACCGGTGAACTGTCTGGTCCAATCCTACTGAAGAGCTACTGTAGCACAAATTGCTGAAAAAGTTAATACTGGCTTTTTATAGAAAGGTGTTAGAACACGCAGTGCATCACAGCTTGCTTCATATGGGGCTGTGTAGCCACAGACCGGTCAGAGTGCCCATGCTGACTCCTGTTCACCACCGAAAGCACCTACAATGGGCACGTGAGCATCAGCACTGGACCATGGAGCAATGGAAGAAGGCAGCCTAGTCTAATGAGGCGCGTTTTCTTTTACATCATGTGGACGGCCGGGTGCGTGTGTGTCACTTATCTGGGGAAGAGATGGCACCAAGATGCACTATGGGGAGAAGGCAAGCCAGCAGAGGCAGTGTGATTCTCTGGGCAATGTTCTGCTGGGAAACCTTGTGTCCTGGCATTCATGTGGATGTTACTTTGACACATACCACCTACCTAAACACTGTTGCAGACTAAGCACACCCTTTCATGGCAACGGTATTCCCTAATGGCAGTGACCTCATAAAGCAGGTTAATGCACCCTGACACACTGCAAAAATTATTCATGAAGGTTTGAGGAACATGACAAAGAGTTCAAGGTGTTTACCTGGCATCCAAATTCCTATCTGTGGGATGTACTGGACAAACAAGTCCGACCCAAGGAGGCCCCAAATCGCAGTTTACAGGACTTACAGGAGCTGCTGCTAACGTCTTGGTGCCAGATACAACAGCACACCTTCAGTGGTCTTGTGGATTCCATGCCTTAACAGGTCAGAGCTGTTTTGGCAGCACAAGGGGGACCTACACAATATTAGGCAGGTGGTTTTAATGTTATGGCTGATCGGCGTATGCCCAGCGTAGAAAGTTTAGGTACCGTTCTAGCTAGATAGGCTATGCTAACATTAACTTGCTTGCAATTGTTGTTTTATGTTCTACTGAAATTGCTAAATTACCATTACGGAATACATAAAATCTGTTTTCTTGAGATTTGTATTTTTGAGATTTGTATTTGGGGGTTCATATTTTAAGATATCAAAGCTGTAACCCATTTTGTTTTTTTACCCTCATTTTCTCTCTAATTTAGTCTTAGCCAAATTCCACCCAGCAGTTAGGCCCATCATATGACAGCTACAAACCTGGGAGGGAGAAGGTTAACACGTGCTTCCTCTGACACACATGAAGCCAGCAAATTGCTGCTCATGCTGCGTCACGAGGCACTATCCACCTCCTTCCGAATGCCTGAGCTCATAGATCGATGTGATTGATAGGGAGAGAGAGTATGCCATCCCTCCCATCCAGACAGCATGGGCATTGTTGCTGTTTTGTATCCCTGTGATAGCTGTGGCATCGTCGGGATTCTAACTTGTGATCTCTCAGTACTCGGCCGAACACTTTTCTGTTATGCCTCTCAGGAGCCCCAAATTTTTACCCCTAAAGAGTACAAAACAAAGAAATAACATGGCAAAAATGTACATTTATTAATTATTAAATTATTAAATTTTAATATTTTAATATTATTATATTAAATTTTAATATATAATATTTATTATATAAATTATTATTAAAAAATTTATATTCAAATAGTTTTACCAGCTTGCAAGCTCCATAGATTTAGATCAATAATGACTGAGCCAGAGGCGATAGAGGCAAGGAAAAGTCCCTGAGATGACATCAGGTAGAAACCTTGACAGGAACCTGACTCAAAAGGGAACCCATTGTCTTCTGGGTGACAGCAGATAGTGGGAGTATAAATTATTACTATAAATTCAAACAATTCTAAGAGTGTAGAAAGGATGTTCAGTATGAACATAAGACAGTCTTTATGATTACAGCAGCAAGCTGCCGAAACCTACAGCATGCAGGTGAGATTATCCACTGAAGAAAGGGAGGTTTTTGGGAAGTGAAAATTTTTTGTGCATCCACAACAGCAGAAGGTGAGTCACAAGTACAGAAGCTCCAAACAGAAGTGGAGCATTAGGATATAGGAGTATTTGGTGTTGGATGAGACACATGGGGCACGGTGGCTTAATGTACCTCCGGGTTTGGGGGATCGAAACCTTCTTCCGCCCTGTGTGTGCAGAGTTTGCATGTTCTCCCCGTGCTTTGAGGGTTTCCTCCCCCAGTCTGAAGACATGCAATATAGGCTGATTGGCATTTCCAAATTGTCTGTATTGTGTAAATGGGTGAGTGATTGTGACCTGCGATGGGCTGGCACCCCATCCAGGGTGCCCCGAGTTCCCTGGGATAGGCTCCAGGCTCCCTGCAACCCTGTGTAGGATAAGCAATATGGAAAATGGATGGATGGATTTATTGATAAGCCAACTATTTATTTATTTTTTTGCATAAAAACAGGTGATCTCACTCACAGCTCAGGTACATATGTGGGGAATATCCCCACTATACATCCTACAAAACAGTCAACTGATTTAACGAATGACACACTGACCTGCCTAGTCATGAGTTTTATATCGCATTAATGTCTTCTCTTAGTTTAAGATATTTTCACATTACTGCATTACAACAGTGGAGTAGTGAAGTGTCCTTAATAAAAATATGATTATCTAGAATGTCTCTATACAACCAACAGCAAGAATGATAAATATAATAAATGAAGAAATGATAAATGAGCTATATAAAGTCATGATAAATGAGCTAAATGCAGTAAATGAGGCTTTGGCTCTGACAGCGGTCTAAAATTAGCTGCTGTGTGAAGCTGGAGCCGATTCATGTGTGCTTTGATGTACATGAGTGTGGAGGCCGCCTACGCAATCCTCATCCAGCATGCGCTGCTACAGCTGAGAGAAAAAAAAAAGAAAAAGAGATACATGCATGCTGTCTGCTGCAGAGGCAAGCATGCTCATTGGCTGTTCAGTCTCCATCCGTCCGTCCGTCCGTCCGTCCGTCCGTCCGTCCGTCCATCCATCCATCCATCCAACCATCCGCAGAAGCATATTTAAAGGTTGCGGGCAGTGCAAAGGACTATAAGAACACTGTGTGTGTGTGTGTGTGTGTGTGTGTGTGATCCACACACTGTGACCCACAATGTCCCCCCGCCACCCGCCTGCGTGTCTTACAGCAGCTCTGCTAGGTGACAGGAACATGGCTGCAGCCCTGTTTTATCATGCCCGGCTTTGGCTGGTTTTTAGGTCAGCGTTCACAAAGTTGACTGAGCTAAAAAAGAAAAGCAGGTGTGTTTGGGGGTGTGTGATCTGATACAAAAACACTCCAGAAGCCAAGAACACAGACAACACTACAGCCACTCCTGATAGCTGACGAGATATGCACAGAGCTCTCGCTTAAACTGTCCTGAATCTGAGCAGGAATGGAGAAAACACACAGTGAGCCCTGCCTGTGTACAGTCTGACAGATATGTGTGTGTGTATGTGTGTGTGTGTGTGTGTAGGAGAGAGATACACAGAGTGGAGATTTCTAAAAGGTCAGATGATTATGGGTGCAGTGGTTTTGTGTTTGAGGAACAAATATATTCCACGCATGCCGCTGCTCAACTCAATGAGCTTTTTTGGTGATTATAAACCGCACACACGCAACACAACATTACATTTTTAGATGACAGTACAGGTAATTGCTTAACCACTTATCATAGATTAGGATCATCATGATGATGTTTTAAAGAAAATGACTGTATCTTTATCTGCTCTCAACTTGTAGACTTTAAACAGCCAAGGAGCATCATCAATCAATATATCAACTATTAAGTGTCATCATCATATTATTAGCGTTTACGTTACTGCTATCAGAGATATGACCCACTGTTTTTTATTTATTTATTTATTTATTTATTATTATTTTTTCCCCATAAAAATACTTTTTATTGGCTTAATATTATTTTGCCAAATCATTGTGTTTTTCATCTGCATTGTGCAGCGGTACTATTCAATGTTTCATCTTTGCTGTGAAGGACACCTTCAATGCAGCCTTCAAATTTTTGTATTATCACTTACAAAAAAAGTAATAAACTGTTAATGAACTGAGTAACGGATTAAAAGTAGATTAAAAAAACTAAACACTAAAAAGTACAAGAGTACAAGTAGCTGGTGAATAAGCTGGGGAAATTCATGAATAATGAAAAGCACCTGTGACTTCATCCAATCACAGAGTGAGTAAGTCATGCCAGTGAAGTGTGCTAACTATGCGCCCTTCCATGCGCTAGCAAATTATAATTGCCAAATAGTAAAAGAAGAATAACTGTGACATGGTGTTTTGTCCAAGGGGTGTCAAACTCAAATTCTTCCCAGGCCACTTCAGTATTTTTGTGAGCCTCCGAAGTATTATCTATTCTCTGAAAGTAGAATAAAGGTATGTTCCCACATACAGCAACTTGCAGCGACAAAGTGACCGGAGACCATTCATTTTCAGTGAGAGCTGGCGAACTCTGGGGACTAGACGTGGGCGTGTCCAGGGACGTGACAAAGTTGAGGAAAGTTTAACTTTATTCAAATTTGGAGTGACTTGGTGCAGTGACAACCAATGGGTGTGAAGATAGTAGATTGCACGTGATCCGTGACATGCTGCCTGCGACTCCGAATTGTTTCGTGGACCCAGACACTCCGGCACTCAGTGTGGCAAAGAGCTCACACTGCTTCTCCTTCATCTAGTAGGATGTGATGGATATATACACTGGTGAATTTTATATACAAACGCTCTCTCCCTCCAGAATGTTTCAATTTAGCGGCAAGAAAACTGATTTGTTGTCAAAAGTGGAATGCTAGTTGCGCCACTCACTGACAAATGTTACTATGGCAACCAGTAGTAGGAATGCCTACATGTTAACAACATATTTATATTTTATATCAGGGGTGGACAATACTTACTAGTACTAGTAATACTAGTAATTGTACTTTGTTTAAGTATTATTTTGCCATATTTATACTTTACTTGAGTATTATTGAAAAGTTCATCAGTGCAGAAAAAAATGATCAAGATTCGTGTTAACTCATCATCTGCAGTTATGGGGTCACTAATAGAGAGCGCGAGGACGGCTGACCTGAGTGCATGGAACAGTGTTAGCGAGCATGCTTATTAACACAGAGCATGAGGTGCTGTGAATTGTGAGCACACAAAGCACTCGACAGTGACACGCACATGCTTTGCTACACTCTGCTCACGATTAAAGTTGAATTTTGAGACTTTGGGGGTGAGAATACAATGAATGTTCCTACTGCTCTGTTGGATCCCTCTCAACCAATGTCCTATATTATGGAAACAGATCTTGAGCTCATTCAAAATGGTAGTAAAATACAGTAGAGGGAAAGTGAATTAAAACACAAAAAAACATTAGAAACTTACTACTAAGCTGATTTGAATAAAACTAATTCAAAATCATCAAAAACACTGATTCAAATATATTGAAATTAAAGTCCTTTTTAAGGGACCTTGTGCGGTCTCCCTAACAGGACACTATATTACCCAAACATGCTGCCAGTGCCTACCCACGAAGGCTCCTTCCAAATGGAATCCTCTTTTGAAGCATCTGCGTGTGATGAATTTCATGATGTATTGTAAAACGGATTTGATGGCGCATACCTAGTTGTGACACAGTGTTACTCCATCATATGCTGAAACACAGCAGGTATATGATGATATGAAGTCTAATACTGCTTTTCCAACACAGGATTACTACACATCTTACAAAACATGATCCTCCATTTGCTTGTTTCACATTTATGTGACATGCATTTCTCACATCACATCTCACACACACACACACACACACACACACACACACACACACACACACACACACACACACACACACAAAATTTCCAATTTCATTTCTGCATCCAGTATGACCACATCCATCCGCCAAAGACTGAGCGACACTCTCGCTCGTCGAGCCGCTGCATGCACGTCAGGCTCTGAAAACCAATTGGACTGAGAGTTGCCATGCCAACCAAAGCTCCCTTCAGTCCCAGAGAAAAGTGCGTGTCGCATCACGTGACCCTGCGGCCATTGGGGAAGGCAGAAAGGGAGGTGGAGACGCAAAGCTGCAGCCTTTCGTGGGCTCATGGTTCCTATGGTATGACTCGGATGGCACAGATCACTCATATCCTTATAATCTGTATACTCACAGACATGTCCACTGACAAACGGTTATCACGAGGTTAAACTTGTCCAAGTTGGTGGGTATGATACATTTAGCATGACTGATATTTTCTGACAACCCCACAAAAAAAACAACAACCCCACAGTCATTCCAGCTGCCAGGCAAATCACAGGTTTAAATTAACTTACTAAATTAGCCTACTAGGTTTAAATGTTATAATTTTATTGTGGTAGTTGTATACAGTGTTTTACTATCAAAAAAGCTTTAGTTGTGCTGTCCGTTTTATCTCTGTACCAATGTTATTGTGGAGAGGTGTGAATTGTTTGCCCAGCAGGGGGGCTCACGCCCATCCCTTTTCCCATCATACTGCTCACCATCAGCTAAATACAGAGTCAAGATACTCTACACACAGAAACCCAACAGTGTCCTGGCTAATCTTATAACAGACTTGCGGTGATAAAATAATTCATTTGTTTATACTGATTATAAGATGATTTCTATTCCGAAATACCAGCATACTATGAGATTCTTTGTACATTTAGAGCTTTAGAGAGATTTAAAAATGTGGTGTTATTTAACATTTTTGGAAGGAGTCTCCAGTGTCAGTACTGTTCCAAAAACAGGACAGACGACTTCAGGACAAACGACTTTGCACTTTCTTTCTCCATAGCATGACAAGCTGTGTGTGTGTGTGTGTGTGTGTGTGTGTGTGTGTGTGTGTGTGTGTGTGTGTGTGTGTGTCTTATTAACTTCAAGAGAGAAAAAAAGGTAGACTAGTGAGGAAACTACTGTTTATAGCTGCTATAATGCACTGCTAACAGGAACTAACTTGTTTCATGGTAGATAACAGCTAACTGTAAACTAATAAAATGTACGATACACCTTTAAAAAGTGTATCACTGGCAAATTGCTGTGGTACAACCCCTGGCAAAAATTATGGAATCGCCACACTTACAGGATGCTCAAATGGGTGGAAACAGGAGTCAGAAATCTGCGGAATGAAATGGGATTTACAAACAGAAAACCAGCACTAACACCTACAGTAAACAGAAGAAAACAAAGTTACAGTGAGCTAAAGAGAAGCAATCATGGAGTGTGGATGATTGGATGAAAGTGATATTCAGCGATGAATCACGAATCTGCACTGGCCAAGGAGATGATGCTGAAACTTATGTCTGGTGCCGTTATAATAAAACATACAAAGATTACTGCCTGAAGAAAACAATCAAACTACCCCACTCATTTATGTTATGGGGTTGCATGTCAGGTAAAGGACCAGTCAATGCACATGTGTACACTGACATTTTGGACACTTTTCTCATTCCATTGATAGAAAATAGGTTTGGTGATGATGAAGTCATTTTTCAGGATGATAATGCATCTTGCATTAAGAGTGTTAAAGCTTTTCTTCAGGAAAGGCATATCAACTCAGTGACATGGCCAGCAAACAGTCCGCATCTCAATCCCATTGAAAATTTATGGTGGAAATTTAAAAAATTGGTCCATGACAAGGCTCCATCCTGCAAACCTGATCTGTCAACCCCTATTACAGAAAGTTGGAACCAGCTTGATGGAGAATATTGTTTTTCATTAGTGAAGTCCACGCCTCAAAGAATTCAGGCCGTCATAAAAGCCAGAGGAGCAACAAAGTACTAACTGTGATTTTTTTTTGTTGATGATTCCATAATTTTTTCCTCTACTTGATCTGGAAAAAATATACCATTAATTAAAACTATTTAATTTGTTTGAGGTATGTTTCATGACACCAGAATGTTCAGCTATTACACAAAAATTGCTTTGTGTCATATCTGTGATTTGCTCATTTGGTATATTTAAAACATTAACACTGCACTGTTATAGAAAAATAATCAGCTTAGGGGTGGTAATGGTGACTCCGCTTTGCATTGGGCTACATTACACCACCGCATCAATGATATAACAGGGACACCCATCATATATTATTCTTTACATAACTACAGTATGTTGCTACTAGGACGAGTAACACGGAGGATTAAGGGGAGGTCTCACACCCCCTGATTAAGACACTATCCTCCTGAATAAAAGTAAATTTAAAAGGTTTGGGGTCTTAAAAAAAATTACACATACTAGATATTTTAAATAGTAAACAATAAAACATATATTTCTCCAGCCATGTTGGAAAGACATGTTTAAATTACTTAAATTAGGATGTAGCATTTGTTAACAATCTGTAACAGCAATTTGTAAGCATTTATAAAAGCAATCTTTATCTCAGGAACATAAATGCTGTCCAAAAATGCTGCCTACATCTGTGGCCATCTTCCAGATGGAATGAAGGGGTAATGACAATATTTGAAAGCGTCCATGATAACAATATTGTGACAATGTATAACTGATTATTAGCATACACCTATTTGCTGGGAGTCAAGAGCATGGTGAATTGGCAGCAGGACTAAACCTAATGTGCACAGAGAAGTTAAAAAAAAAAAAAAAAGGCCCTGCCAGGCGTTTATGAAACTTCTAGATTTTGGGTAGAATTTACATTTTTAATAAGGCTTTTGAGGACATAGAAAATACTGCTAGTGTGGTATAGAAGACTTAAAGCACACTTAAATATGAAGCAAAAATGACGTATATGTATTTAGGATCTAAAATATAGACAAACACCCAACGTCCAAAAGTCGACAGTCCATAGTCATCTCTGGTCCCTGGTCGCACAAAAAAGATAAATCCAGCAGCAAGAAGAGCAAGAACCAACTCAGAGCGTTTGAGTGAATATTAATGAGGCTATACTATAATTGTATACTATATAGTTATACTTACTGTACACAGACAGAGTGAACATTAGCAATAGCACTAGGCTATGTGTCTATTGCCTAACTCACAGATAGTGAAAATTATTAAGCAAAGAAAATTAGGAAACCACACCAAAATTTTCTTTTACTTGTCACAGATCACAGGCTTTAATGCTTAAAATTGTCCTAAGCCATTTTTTTCTTTTTTCAAAATTTTGCAATTTCTTTTCTGCTAAATACTTCCAGACTACTAATGTTTGATGTATTTAAATACCAGTGAACACTGCTATTGCAAAGGTTAATCATTTAAGATAGAATTCAGTTACTTGGATTACTTTTTATGACATACAGGTGCATCTCAATAAATTAGAATGTCATGGAAAAGTTCATTTATTTCAGTAATTTAACTCAAATTGTGAAACTCGTGTATTAAATAAATTCAATGCACACAGACTGAAGTAGTTTAAGTCTTTGGTTCTTTTAATTGTGATGATTTTGGCTCACATTTAACAAAAACAAACCAATTCACTATCTCAACAAATTAGAATACTTCATAAGACCAATAAAAAAACATTTTTAGTGAATTGTTGGCCTTCTGGAAAGTATGTTCATTTACTGTACATGTACTCAATACTTGGTAGGGGCTCCTTTTGCTTTAATTACTGCCTCAATTCGGCGTGGCATGGAGGTGATCAGTTTGTGGTACTGCTGAGGTGGTATGGAAGCCCAGGTTTCTTTGACAGTGGCCTTCAGCTCATCTGCATTTTTTGGTCTCTTGTTTCTCATTTTCCTCTTGACAATACCCCATAGATTCTCTATGGGGTTCAGGTGTGGTGAGTTTACTGGCCAGTCAAGCACACCAACACCATGGTCATTTAACCAACTTTTGGTGCTTTTGGCAGTGTGGGCAGGTGCCAAATCCTGCTGGAAAATGAAATCAGCATCTTCAAAATGCTGGTCAGCAGAAGGAAGCATGAAGTGCTCCAAAATTTCTTGGTAAACAAGTGCAGTGACTTTGGTTTTCAAAAAACACAATGGACCAACACCAGCAGATGACATTGCACCCCAAATCATCACAGACTGTGGAAACTTAACACTGGACTTCAAGCAACTTGGGCTATGAGCTTCTCCACCCTTCCTCCAGACTTTAGGACCTTGGTTTCCAAATGAAATACAAAACTTGCTCTCATCTGAAAAGAGGACTTTGGACCATTGGGCAACAGTCCAGTTCTTCTTCTCCTTAGCCCAGGTAAGACACCTCTGACGTTGTCTGTGGTTCAGGAGTGGCTTAACAAGAGGAATACGACAACTGTAGCCAAATTCCTTGACACGTCTGTGTGTGGTGGCTCTTGATGCCTTGACCCCAGCCTCAGTCCATTCCTTGTGAAGTTCACTCAAACTCTTGAATCGATTTTGCTTGACAATCCTCATAAGGCTGCGGTTCTCTCGGTTGGTTGTGCATCTTTTTCTTCCACACTTTTTCCTTCCACTCAACTTTCTGTTAACATGCTTGGATACAGCACTCTGTGAACAGCCAGCTTCTTTGGCAATGAATGTTTGTGGCTTACCTAGTGAACCAAACTGGGAGACCATTTTGAAGGCTCAGGAAACCTTTGCAGGTGTTTTGAGTTGATTAGCTGATTGGCATGTCACCATATTCTAATTTGTTGAGATAGTGAATTGGTGGGTTTTTGTTAAATGTGAGCCAAAATCATCACAATTAAAAGAACCAAAGACTTAAACTACTTCAGTCTGTGTGCATTGAATTTATTTAATACACGAGTTTCACAATTTGAGTTGAATTACTGAAATAAAGGAACTTTTCCACGACATTCTAATTTATTGAGATGCACCTGTATGTGTAGTACGCCAATTGTGACCACAGACTTTACATAGTCCGTGTGAAAAATTGAGCCGAATACATTTTGTATCAATTTGTGATGCCCTACGCCTGTAATCAAATATTTTTGAAAAACAACTCTCTGTGCTAGTTTAAGCTACATGATAGCATGTCCAGAACAAATGAACTCTTCACCTTGTAGGCCTGCAACAATTCATATAAGCTAATCAGCCACTGGTGGTAAGAGATCTCTGGCGGTTTCTAGTGGATCATGTAGCTTTAATTTAGGAAAGGTATGACTAATATTGGAACGTGTGTAGATAATAAACATTAAAGTGAATTTTATGTCTTTGAATACATATATTTTATGAAAATTCAGTATAGCGGTTGAGCAGTGAAATTTATTCTGGCAGTATTTGTGTGCGTGTGTGTGTGTGTGTGTGTGTGAGTGAGAGAGAGAGAGAGAGAGAGAGAGAGAGAGAGAGAGAGACCAAGCAGAGATTTCTAAAAGGTCAGATGACAACGAAAGACCAATTTACTTTGTGATATCTCTCTCCTCCTTCTATTTACCCTGCCGTCTCTATTTACCTCACCCCACACTGTCTACACATAGTGAGAGAGAGTGTGTGTGTGTGTGTGTGTGTGTGTGTGTGTGTGTGTGTGTGTGTGTGTGTGTGTGTGTGTGTGTGTGTGTGTGTGTGTGTGTGTGATGGTCACAGTCATTCGTCACAATGGCGAAGAGACACCCCGTGATAGATAGCGGGCAGTGCCTGGATCAAATGTCAACACCATGCCACCGCACGACCAATCATTTACAAGACAAGCATGAAGCCTGTGTATGAGTATGGGGCTGGTGTCTGTGTGTAACTAATTACATATACAGATGTCTGATAGCCAAGGTGCAATTCGAGGCAAGTGATCAATAAGTCATGGTATCTGAGATTTTAACTTTAAATATAGTGGAATTTGATTGGTTGAGAAAGCTCCTGTCCATCAGTAAAATGTCACACCATTTACTTTTATGACTAGTCACACAGTCACTGCGCATAACCCTCCTGCACTCCTCTCAGACCCCCATCCATAATTCCCTGTCTACCAGTTCAAGTGAAGGAGGTGTAGCCTTGGTGCCTGCCACACCCTGTGTGTATGTGATTGGCTAGAGCAGGGGTGTCCAATCTTATCTGGAAAGGGCCAGTGTAGGTGCAGGTTTTCATTCCAACCAAGCAGAAGCCACACCTGAGTCTATTGAAAGCCAAGATCAATTGATGAAACAGGTGGAATCAGGTGTGGCTCCTGCTTGATTGGAATGAAAACCTGCACCCACCCTGGCCCTTTGTGGATAAGATTGGACACACCTGGGCTAAAAATGTCTGACAGACTACTAATGTGCCAACAATCAGTTATATGATGCATCATAATATTCTGAAAATTCCTACCTGTCTCCAAAAACAGACAGTTGTTGACCAGCACTAATTGGGTAGTGGATATTTATTTCAAAAACAAACAAAAAAAAATTGTTTTGGGGGAGTTGTAAGACAGAAGCCTTTCATGACAGCATCACAAAAAATTACAGTGTTAAACATTGTCAGATGTCACTGGAACCGCAATTTCAATCGGGGTTTGTGGTTAGATGAAACCAAAATCAAACAGAGCCTCAGCAAATTTGGTGGAAAATTGCAACTGCACACAAGGAAAGGCCCCAAACCCACTGTAAAATAGGGTAGTGGATCATTTCCACTTTCAGCCTTTGAAGCTAGAGGTCCAGAGACTCTTGTAACGAATGATGGCACATAAATTCTGCTGTGTCCCAGGATATTTTATCCTAAAACCTGGTTGCTTCTGCTAGGAGATTAGAATGTAACTCTGGATTAATCTTTCAACAAAATATGCATCCAAGACGTTGTAGGAACAAACCAAACAAATAAAAACAAACAAACAAACAATATTTTGAACAGTGCAGTTCAGCTATGCAAAAAACAACAACAACAAAAAAACCCAAACAAACAAACAGTGAGATACAGGGGCTTGAAATATTTTGCGGTGAGGAGGGTCCAGTCATGTGTCCAGCATTAGAGACATTACAGGAAGTGGATCAGTGCTGCTATCTGTAGGGTATTGGGTAGGCCAAAATATTAATTGTGTGACTGACATGTTAAGGAGTGCATTTTAGGAAAAATGATTCTGTACATATATATCAGAGGGATTCATTTTGGCCAATGGTGCCAATAATTCTGGAACTGACTGCGGATGCTGGAACTCCATTCCAGTCGTGACGTACCTCATCCTGGCGTTCTAATTGCTGGAACCCACACGCTGTGTGTTCTAGTGCCAGGATTCCACGCACGCGCTAAGCGTTCTACTTAGACTAGGAGCCGGGGATATTAGAGCGCTGGAATCAGAGGCGAGTCGCTGAGCGCCGCTGCGTGTCACGGCTCCTCTCCCCCGCCCCCTCCGCGCCTCTATAGGGGGTGGAGGTGACGGTGATTGGGGGGGGGGACGGGGTTTCCCTCATCTTCTCCATCGCTACACATCATCACCTTCACCAAAAAACGGCTTCTCGGCGGAGCAAAATGCCGATAATATCAGGCTTGGCGAGAGGAGGCAGCCGAACCGCGGTGGCCATTTTAAAGCTCTGCTGTTAGTCTGAGAGATATCGACCAGCAGCAACAGCACCACCACCACCAACACACAACCCCGCCGTTCACCAACAACACGACGGATACGGGTCCCCCCCTCCCCTTACACAGGAGAAAAGGCTTTGTCGCTACCTGCTTTTCACACAGCACATCCAAAAAAAAAACCAAAAAAAAAAAAAAACCCCTAATACACGACATGCACCAGAGCTATATAAACCATCTCAGTCATTTGGAGGCTTGTGTCGCTTGTCATTCACAAATCACAAATCATCCCATATCTATTTATCGCCATGCAGCTGAAATGAATGCGTGATGCAGGGAAACCCGCACCTGTTTCCTGAGCAGATGCAATCAGCTCTTGCAATTCAGAAATGTCAATTTTCAACCAACACATCTCAGGTTTTTGACAATCCGAAAATAAATAAATAAATAAACAAATAAATAAATAACAATAATAATAATCGCATAATTCACATACACCATTTTCCTCCCCATAAGAAATGAACACATTTGCCATAGCAATATATCAGACTGTATCCCACACCAGACTACACACTACAGCTGCTTAGGGTATTATTATTATTCTCGTTTTTCCGCCTTAGGTGAATGCAATTGTGTAAGTATGGGGAAAATAGGGGGCTTTAAATCACCGAGGGGCGCAACGCTGACAGATGTGACACCGCTGGATAAACCGCTGCAACCCCCCAACAAAAATAAATAAATAAATACAAAATAACGCATCACAGACGCGCGCACATCTCTCATTCACCGAAAAATGAATTATCACGAAAAGCGTATATTTACCTGTGAGGACGCCGACCCGGATCTGGTGGTCGTGGTTCGTTAAGATCATCCCGTCCGACGCCATGGTTACCAGCGCTGAGAACTCCGCGCGCAGACCCCGAGTGTCGAGCGCACCGAACTCGGAAAAGGGGCGGAGCCTGGAGCTCAGAGAAGGGAGGGGGCAGGGGGGCGGAGGGGGGGGTTGTTGAAGATGGGGATTGGAGGGCAGGGGAGAGTAGCCGATCGAAGATTCAGCGACTTCGGCTGGAGTGAAGATCTGACAGGAGGTGACCATTAGATGAGGATGTGTGTGTGTGTGTGTGAGAGAGAGAGAGAGAAAGAGGAAGATAGAGAGAGAGAGAGAGATGGGTTGCGTTCCAACGCGCCCTCGTCTGATTTCCTCTTGGGGGACCGTTCCATTAATTTATCAGCTCAGGTGAAGTTTGTTAGAAGAGCCCTTGGAGGCTCAAGGGACTGAGTCAACGTGATTGAAGACTGAAGGAATGGAACTTACCCAGAAGGCCTTGCGAGATGACGCAATTTCGTGTAAAGCAGGAGCAATGAAATATTTCCTACTATATCAAAAATTAGCATACGCAACATTTTGTATTCATGGTTAATTAAAACATATTGGGACAGTTTAACATGGCAGTATACATTTTATATTTTCTGACCTGATAAGTAAAAATCAAAACGTATGTCACTAATGACAAACATTGGCTAAGTTTTATATATATATATATATATATATATATATATATATATATATATATATATATATATATATATATATATGCGCATATTTACATTCATATTTACATTCATAGCTAAGTTTGCAAACATACTGCTGCAGTCCTGACTTTTGCACCATGCAGACGCTCTGCAGTCTAGTATAGAATTGCACGTGACTACAAATTGTATCTTTTAAAAAAGACATTTATATGCATACACTAATAATAATAATAATAATAATAATAATAATAATAATAATGTCACTATATAGGGTGTGCATATTTTTGCCACCTGGTTTCTGATTGTGAGTTTACTTTTTGTGAAAAAATAACTACATATTGAAATCTGTTGTGTTTTTTTTTTTTTTTTTTTTTGTCACCTGAGGTTATGTATTTGTTTATAGAAGTTGGTGAGGACCAAACAATTGTTATTTAAGCCCTGACAAATATAAACATAGAATTGTAGGAGGTGTACTTTCCCATGACTGTGCATATATGTTTATAATTTAATCATTTTCAAGATTTCAAATAGGATGGGTACCAAAGCTCTGTGTGTGTGTGTGTGTGTGTGTGTGTGTGTGGTGGATCCATACAAATTCCAGAAAATGCAACCATATGAATCAATATTACCGTACATGATTCTTGCTCGTGAAGCAATATCAAGACAATATTAGGTTAAATGAAGCCAGTATGATGTAGGCCTCAAAGGAACTTTAAAATAAAAAACCTATTAGTCTCACCCAAGATTGTGAAAGAGCCCATTTACTGTAGAGTCTTGACGTGGAAATCCATCATATTTGGGAATCAGCTCCTTACTCCCTATCTAAGTGCACTACACAGGGTATACAATAATGACTACTACACCCTTAATGCACTATAGATTTAAGAGTGAGCTACTTGGGGATTCAGCTCCCTAAACTCATAAATGCATTCCAAAGGCTTTGGAAGTTTGAAGTCTGTAATCCCATTGGGAGTCACCTCTTATCTCCCTACGTGAGTATAAAAGTCTACACTATATATTAAATAATTTATCATTGAACCTAACTTTATGCACTATAACACACTATACCCACTACCATGCGATGTCTAGTAGGGAACCATTTGGGATTCAGCTCTCTACTATGTATAAATGCACTAAATAGTGTGTACGCTGACAGCTTTTACAAGTGTATGTAGTGCACTACACTCTGTGGCAAAAAATGGGCAGGGGGAAAAAAAGTCCAAGAAATTTTAATTGAGCAATCAATAAAAAGTTAAGCAAATAAAGACTGCAGCAACATGTAACACAAGTTAATGCATAATATTTTATTTCCATTTTAATTTATGCTTTTCTTTGAGTCAAAAATCAGCAGTCTTCTTGCAGTCGTTCTTCTAGAAACAGTCCTCATGCCAGATGTCTTGAAACCATTTTCCAGATTTCAAAGACTTTTCTTTCAAAACCATGAATTTCAGCTGTCATTCATACTTGAGGTAGCTTTGGGCCTTCTGGGTCATTTCCACCTGGCAGTATCTCCCATTGTTTCATAAACTCTGACCTATTCTCTTGCCAACTGATAAAGCTACTGCTGCCTTGACAAAAAACAGCTATAATTCCTAACAGCCACACACATAATACTTTGCATTTTTGCAGCAACATGAAATGAGAAAGAAATGTCTGAATGTATTTTAAAAGAAATGTATCACATGCACTGCACATTTTAAGTGTCTCCCTTGTCTAACACATCTGATTCAACTATCAGCTCGTTAGCAGAAATCTTGATAAGATGAATTGAGTGTTTCAGATCAGGGTGATATTTAAAAAGTGCAGTACTGTGGATCTCCAGAAAGAGGATTAATAGTGCTTTCACATATGTGGCATATAGTATGCATTATGAGTACGTTTTCAGCCTTAAACACCTATCAGCCAGTTTTGGTTGTTTTTCCCTTTAAATATGTGCAGTGTGAAACCAAACCAAAAAATGCAAATAAACCAAAAGTATGAAACAGATAATTCACACATTTTATCTGTTTTCACCTTTTCCATTTCAAAACAATTCAATTCATTGTAAGATAAACAGCAACTGATGATAGACAGACTGTCAAGAAGCTGTGTTAGGTTAACATGAAATGGGTCTTTCTTTTGCCCCAGAGTGTGAACCATTTGGGCTTGAGTGCTAAACATCTTAGTACGTTATTTAAAAAAAAACAAAAAAAAAAAAACATGCTACTAGTGTGTAAAATATTCTAGAAATCTCAATCACTCACTTTCAGTAACCACTTAATCCTGAATAAGGCTGCGGTGGATCTGGAGCCTATCCAGGTAACACTGGGCAGAAGACAGGAGAATTCAGATGGGACGCCAGTCCATCGCACAATACATACACACATTTATACACTCATTTACACCAAGGAGCATTTCCACATTAAATTGCCTAATAAAAAACTTAAAGGTTATAATTGCATAAGTCTTCACCCCCATTGCTGTGACACCCTTGAATTGCCATCAGAAGTCACAAAATTAGTTGAATGGAGTCCATCAATGTGCAATTAAAGTGCCATGTCATCTTGATATAAATATCTGTATATTCCTAGAAAAAAGGCTTTCTTAAAAGAGGGACAGAGATCAAGAGATCAGAGATTCCTTTAGTGTGTCAGATTTAACCTTTTTAAAGAATGTATGGACAGTAGACCTGCAGCTGGACCATGATTGGTATCATTTACTTTTTAAGTGATCTACCTGTATAAACATGCCTATAAAACCAATTTACTAACTGAGGAGTTAAATCATGTGTGTATGAGAAGGACACATCAACGACCTGTTCTGCACACCATGGTTGGACTCTCCCAGTGTAAGGACTTCAAGCTACTAAAATGTTTAGTTATTATTATTATTATTATTATTATTATTATTATTAGCCTATCCAAGATGCCCTCACAGTCATCATGTAGGCGCTCATGGCCTGACCTGTTTAAACGCAATCACATCCCAAGGCAAAAGCCATGTTTCTATTTATAGCATGACTCCATGCTTCTGTAGCATATAATTTCCTCTTGTTTATTCTCATGGAATAAAGACACTGAGAACTGGCCTCCTCCTGATGCTGGCTGGTACAGGGACTGGGGATGAATCCCAAAAGGCTCCTTACTGCCCATATAAGTGCAGTACATAGGGTCTGAAATAATGGTTTTTAGCGCAGTGTATGTCCAATACACAGAACCACTTGGGATTCAGGCTGTGAGGATGCTGCAATCCTCACCACTTTTTCATTCCGGTCACACACAGGCATTCAGGCTGAATCTATGACTTTAGAAAAGGGATTGCCACAAATTGTAGTGTGAGTGTGTGTGAAAAGTAAGTGAAAGAAAGATTGTCTATTTGTAGTCAAATACCTTTTTAAATGATGTTATGCAATTGATGGTTTATTGCTTAAATTTTGACTGGTTTACATGCTTCAACAATACTGTTCCTTTAAGTTATACAATTATTATGAATAAAATGTGATGCATATTTTCTAATTGTAATAGGGCTACAATATCATCATTATACAATTGGAGCAACTCAATGTAATAACAAAGCATGATGTAATAACTGCACATAAGTATTACAATATTAAAGTAATAAAATGTTCAAAATGTAATAATTTTCTCAAAACATAATAAAATCTTGAGCTCATAATGTAATAATGATTTTTACATTACGAGAAATTTATTTCATTATAAACTCACTGAAAACATTGTCATATTGTAATAATTGTAATGCCTTTTTTTCAACATAAACATAGTATACTGTAAAGGTATACCAACCTTGGGAATCTAAAATGTTTTTTTGTACTGACTTGATAATGTAGAAGTCATAAAATAAAATAAAAAACTATAACAAAGTGTGTACTATAAAAAAAAATAGGGTGCCTAAACCATTTGCACAGTACTGTACATAAGCCAAAGACACTTGTAGGCTTCAGTTCAAAGAGGATATTAATGTTTTTTTTTTAATTTGACAATGAAATGGTATACATACTGATAAATGACTGCATAGTATAATCACCTACTGTACATCTTTAGACAAACACTAACAGTCCAGCCTATACAAAGAAAAATAATATTGTATGTTGAAATGCAACACAGCTTAGTGTGCAGTTTATTTCTTCCAGTAGATTCTTTGTCTGGTTTGCCATAAAGGACATGTCTTACTACAATCCATTCCCACATCCATAGAATATGCTGAGCAAAAAGCTTCTTCGGTTTTTGAGCAAGGCCACTTGCGTGTCCAGGTCCTTTGTACAGCCTCATCATGCTAATGCAACAGACCTCATCCTTCTCAAGTTGCAAATGATCTGCCAAAGCTTCTGCCAATGCTTCTAGACTCTATTTAAAGTGTGAGGCATAGACATGTCTATGGACAAGCAAATCTTAATAATCGATGAAAGTATGTTCAGAGGCAAATAGGGGCTAACAGGAAGAGAGTCAAAACTAAGATTAGTTTTGACACTAGGGCTAGGATAAGGGTTAGTGTCAGGGTCAGGATGAGGACCAGGGTCCATGTCTGAATCAAGAATAGGCAGAGGTTCGGTGTTAGAGAGGGCTGGGGCCAGGATGAGGACCATGGTCTATGTTTGAGTAGGGAATAGGGTGAGGATGAGGGCCATGGTCCATGTTTGAGACCAGATGAGGGCCAGGGCCACTGTGCGAGTCAGGAGAAGAGCCAATATCATGACCAGAATGGGAGCTGATATCAGAGCCAGAGGGAAAATGTTTTTTTGAAACTAAAGTTGTAAGACTTTGTGCCTCTGCCTCCCTAACAACTTGAATGAATGGAGAGACCAGCCCATGAAGACTAACATAGTGGTCCCCATGACCTTCAGCAAAGAGGCCCAGAATTAGCAATAGAAGACTATCACTGGGTGATATGATGGGGGTATTAAAGTAGTTGCTTCTACACTAATTGTTGATACAACAAGAAACTGTACATTGAATATTATGGAAGCTCTTTGAAGTGTTAAATGGTCACCATATGTAAGCATGTTCTGCATGCTTTGAATGTAGTCATTCCATGATTCATCCACAAAATTAGAAAGGTGTATTCCATCCGATGCATATGGGTGCTGAATTAAGTGAAACACAATTTCTTGCCTTAAAAATGCTGCAGATCAGAAAATTCCAAGAGGGACAAGTTGGTCAGCCATAGCAGCAAACTGGCAGCTATCACCTGGGCCAACATCTAAATTAATCCTTAAATCAAATAATTCAAAAGCATTCAAATTCTACTCGTGTGTTAAGGGGATTAACATCTTCATAGTATGTTGTTTTCTGGCCATTTCTTGGAACGCTGCTTCCCCTGCTCTCTGAAAATCATTTTGAAAATCATCTTTGACTTTAAGTTGTCCCATCAGCCTTTGAATTTTCTGCCTTGACTGTGCTGTATTTTAGATATCTAGATCTCAATGAGATGTTGAGCTATCTCTTCACTTTTTTTGCTCTCAAGTGGGCAGAGCCATATATATCTGCTAAACACATCATTGATTGACAGGATGTATCTATATGGGCATTTGTACTGCCTAACCTTCCATTTCCCCATGGTGACGTTCTTGAACTTCCCTGGCTGTAATAGGCTTGGGAATGGGCCTGTTCTTAAATGTTGCGCTGCGAAGCTGATAGTGCCTGCACCGATCAAGTATTTTTTGCACATTGTGTGTGCTGATGTCAGCAAATCGATGTCTCAAGTCTACATTTAACTTTCTTGCACCACAGCCTTTCATCTCTTCAAGGCCCTGTTTCACAATACTTTCAATGGCTGTCTTCTTTGCTACCAATTAGCCACCATAGGTTAATGCCTGAGCATCCTTAAATAGTGTACAAGGGCAGAGCACTGGATATTTGTTCTTTCATGAACAGGAACGTGAAATACTCCTCTCAGAACTTTCAAAATTATGTTGTATGTTTCATAATCCGTTGCTCTATTACCATGCCCGTGTACATTACTAAACCAAAGGGTGGGGCAGTGGTAGCTCAGTGGTTAAGATGTTGGACTATTGATCAGAAGGTCATGAGTTCAAACCCCAGCACTGCCAAGCTGCCACTGTTGGGCCCCTGAGCAAGACCCTCAACTGCTCAGATGTATAAATGAGATAAATGTAAGTTGCTCTGGATAAGGGTGTCTGCCAAATGCTGTAAGATGTAAATGTGGAGCGTAGAACCAAGAACAGTAGCAATGCTCTCACCGCTGTCATTGTTCAAAATGTTCTGGAATTCTCCTGTAGAATTCTGTTGTTGTTAGAACACATCAGAGAAAGGAGAAAAACAACCTAAAATATGCATAAGAATTATAATAAAGAAAAAATGAGTAGAATAAAAATTGTTAAATATGATTATAATAAATACAGTGATGTGAAAAAGTATTTCTTCAGATTACTCCTAATTACTTTGTATATATCTCATACTAAATTGTCTCAGAAATTAAAACAAAATCTAAGATAAAAAAGACAATCTGAGTAAACACAAAATACAGTTTTTAAATGATAATGTTATTTATTGAAGCAAAAAATTGATCTGATACCAACTGGGCCTGTGTGAAAATGTATTTGCCCCCATAGTTACTAGTTCCCAAACTAATGAAACTACATTCATAATGGGGACTAGATGCAACTAGGCCTGATTACTGTCAGCCCTGTTCAATCAAATCAACTCTTAAATAGAACTTTTTCAACAGCATGAAGTTGGTTAAAAAGTCTTACCCAGTAACACACTATGCCAAAATTGAAAGAAATTCCAGAAATGATGAGGAAGAAGGTGATTGAAATACATCAGGGTTACAAAGCTATTTCAAAGGCTCTGTGATGCCAAAGGCCCACAGTGAGAGCCATTATCTCCTAATGGAAAAACTCGGCACAGAAGCGGCAGACCTTCCAAAATTCCTCCAAGAGCACAGCAACTACTCATCCAGTCACAAGTCACAAAAGATCCAAGGACAACATCAAAGGACCTACAGGCCTCTCTTGCATAAATAAAGGTCACTGTTCAAGACTCCACTATCGGAAAGATACTGGGCAAAAATGGCAACCATGGAAGAGTGGCAAGGTGAAAGCCACTGATAACCCAGAAGAACATTAAGGCTCATCTGAATTTTGCCAAAACACACCTTGATGATCCTCAAACCTTTTGGGAGAACATTCTGTGAATTGATGATTCGAAAGTGGAACTGTTTGGAAGACAGGGGTCCTTTTACATCTGGCATAAACCAAACACAGAATTCCACAAAAAGAACATCATATCTACGGTCAAGCATGGTGGTGGAAGTGTGATGGTGTGGGGGTGCTTTGCTGCTTCAGGGGCTGGGCAACTTGCAATAATTGAGGGAAACATGAATTCTGATCTCTACCAGAAAATCCTAAAGGAGAATGTCCGGTCTTCAGTCCGTAAATTGAAACTCAAGCGCAACTGGATTATGCAGCAAGACAATGATCCAAGGCATAGGAGTAAATCCTAGTCCTAAAAGTAAGTGAAAGACTGATCTCCAGTTATTGTAAGTGTTTGGTTGCTGCTAAAGGTGGCACAACCAGATTTTAAGTTTAAGGGGGCAATTAGTTTTTTGAAATCACATTGGTGATTTAAAATTTTTTTTGCTTCAATAATAAATAAATAAATAAATAAATAAATAAATAAAACTGTATTGTGCATTTACTCAGGTTGCCTTTGTTTTAGGTTGTATTTCATTTGAAGGTCTACAACTATTTAGTACAAGATATACACAAAAGAGAAGAAATCAGGATGGAGGCAAATACTTTTTCATAGCACTGTAGTTACAATAATAGCAATAATAATGAATTTGCCAAAGACAAGCTTCTTTTTGTTATCTAAAGGCATTGTTTTAAAAAAAAAAAATTACAATATATGGCGCACTATCATTTTGAGTTTGAGTCATGAGCCATTTGTGGAGAAACATAATTATACAGGAAAAAATGGATGTGTTTTATGTTATTTTGATTGAACAATGTCTAAAGGTTCAAACTATGTCAATTTTATCACAAAACCCAAAGAATAAATGTTTCCAAAGGAATAATGTCTTTAATGTGGTGTGTGTGATAGATCGTGGTATCTGCCTCAGACATACAGCAGCATAGAGTGCGAGTTAATGATCATTTACTTCACTTTAATACAAGTTATAACATGAAACGAAACATGAATGTACATCTGAGGGCATGTTGAAAGATTCAGTACAACTTACATTCATGTATCATCTCTGGTGTATGTGCCTAAGCTGTTTCAACAGTGGGAAAATGTCAGTGTAACAGCCTGTGAAGAACTTGTCACCTTGTCACGTTACATTTACCTCAGGAAGATTTGTCCAGTAATGTCCTTAGCTCGTTAGTTATCTAGAGAAATGAAAAGCTTCTCTGTAGAGAGGCATATCACTAAAATTATAGATGCATTATACATTTTTGCAGAATATAAACAAGATTTTATGACAACCATTTAAATGACTATATCTCAAAAATGATTAGACATTTAATAATTACGTAATTAGAAAGTGGAAACTTTATTTTTTCATTTAGCATATACAATTTAAAATGTTTTTCTGGGTCAAAGTAACTCAAAATGGAACAGGTCATAACAAAATTAGTGCAATTTTTATGAAAATGTTGAGTTCACAATGTAGCCTAATAAGCCTACATCTCTTTAAATCTAATAGCTTATTTAAAAAAAAAAAAAAATTATCTTTTGTGCTAGTAAATGTATTACACTGAAAGAAAATTATTATATTGTAAACACTTGTTTCATTTATATATTATGTGCTGCTATTAACTTATGAACTGTGATTACATTAGAAGTTGCTACAGTCTGTTCATAATATAATACATTTCTCATACAATAACCTATTACATTAAGCAAAAAATCATTACTACATTGAAAAATTATTACATTATGAGATCAAGATTTTATTACAGTTTGAGAAAAATATTACATTGAGCATTTTATAAAATTAATAATGTAACACATTATGTTCAGTTACCATTTACATTTATTCAGTTGGTAGATGCTTTGATCCAAATTCAGGCAGAATCAGTTCCAAGAACAGAACCAAGCAGTTGAGAGTTAAGAGTCTTGTTCAAAGGCTAAACAGTGATGCTCTGACAGTCCTCAAACTTGGTTTCATTTTCAAAAACACCTTCTGGTCATCAGCACAGTACCTGAGCCACTGAGACACAACTAATTTATTTATTTATTTATTTTTTATTATTTTTTTTTACAATGCATTATTGAGGGTGTACAATTAACGTTTGTTAAACCTTCTGGGCACAAGTCTACCCAATTTTGCCTGTTTTTTTTGTTGTTGTTTTTTTTGTACAGGCTCAAGCATTTTGCATTTTGATTTAATGCAATATACCATCTGTTACTTATCTAAACTATATTAATTTTACATACAAATTCCTATGTATTTAATTTTGAACTAGAGTCCTCAGTTTTGAAAACTGGGATGTAGTAGAAATACATACAGTCATCTGAAAAAATAAGTACACCCCATTTTTGACATTTGGACAAGCAAACATTTCATCCTCTTTGAAACAGTGCATGTTAATAACGTTGATATACCTGAACAAAACCACAGGGAAAATTAGCTTTTTCAATCATTTATTCAACAGAAATATCAATAAATGTGATATTCCTCCGTGGAAAAAGTAAGTACACCCTTGGCCTCAGAAGCTAGTATTGCCCCCTTTAGCAGAAATAACTTCTTGTACGTGTTTTGCATAATTGTCCACCAGGCTTGCTGGAATTTTTGACCACTCTTCCATGCAATATTCTTTCAGTTGGAAGATGTTTGAGGGTTTTCTTACATGTACTGCCCATTTCAAATCCCTACACAACATTTCAATGGGATTTAAATTCGGGCTTTGACTGGGCCATTCCAAAACCCTCCATTTCTTCTTTTTGAGCCATTCCTTGGTGGATTTGCTAGTGTGCTTAAGATCATTATGTTGTTGAAAGGTCCACTTTCGGTTCAACATAAACTTTCGGACAGATGGCCTCACATTATCTTCAAGCACTCTTTGATATGATGCAGAATTCATAGTTGAATCAATGAATGCAAACCATAACATTTCCACCACTGTGCTTCACAGTTGGTATGAAGTGCTTCTCCTGAAAAGCTGTCTTTGGTCAGAGCCAAACATGTCTACTGTTGCTGTGGCCAAACAACTGTATCTTTGATTCGTCTGTCCAGAAAACATTATTCCAAAGTGAACTGGTCTTTGTCTATATGCTCATTGGCAAACTGTAGTCTCGCAAAGGCTTTTTCCTGGCACGCCTCCCATGCAGGTCAAAATTGTGCAATCTCTTTCTGATTGTAGAAGCATGCACTTTGACACCAACAGTTGCAAGACTTACTAGCAGATTCTGTGATTAAATTTCTTGGAGACTTCTTTTTGCATCAGACGGTCTGTTCTTGAATTTGCTGGGACGGACAGTCCTGGACAAATTGACAATCGTTTGAAAACTGTGCCACTTGTAGATGATTTTCCTTACAGTGGAATAATGTATTTAAAATAATTTCGAGATCTTCCTTGCCAGACTCATAGGCATCCACAACCTTTTTTCTGAAGGCCTTACAGAACTCTTTAGATCTTGGCATGATGACACCACACACCTCAATAACAAAGGGAACACCAGACACTAGATATGAGAGGGGTATAAATAAGAGGTTCCTCCTGCACTCCCTAAGTAGGTTCTAATCACTGGAGCCCAATCTTGAACACCTGACTTAAATTTTATGGATTTGAAGGTGTGATAAATGTAGGGGTGTACTTACTTTTTGCATGTGACTGATCTGTTTTTTGTTAATTTAAATTCTGAAAATTACTACAAAATGTCAATTTTGTGTGTCATTTCATAGAGTGTATCACTGTTTCACTGTTTCAAAGAGGATCAAATGTTAGCTTGTCCAAATATGTAAAAAAAGGCAACAATTTCCATGGGGTGTGCTTGTTTTTTCATATCACTGTAGTTTTGCTGGTGGTGATCAACACAGCCAAGTGAGTGAAAAGCATATGCAAGAATTCTGAAAACTGTGTCCTCTGAATGCATTTTGTGTCAATGAAAAACATTTACAGATTAGCCCACATGGCTGTGATAACTGCGTGAAGAGTTTTGAAAACGTTAACTTTGAATTTTGAAGTTAGCAATTCTAAAAAAAACTATATTTATTTAGAGATGCATTTTGATTTGGTATCTATAATGCATTTTGGTCATGAAATAAACAGTTGTGCCAACCTGAGCATGTGTACAGATCAATGCATGCATTTTTTTTTTTTTTTGAGTATTGCATAGGCTTTTGTTGAATGATCTTAACTAAAATAAGCTCCATAAAATATGGTACTACATACCTGACTAGTTTAATACCAAGGACTTGTCATTGGTTCTGGACTACCCCCTTTCCTGCACATTTTAATGTATTACCTGGCCTAACACACACACTCAGGAAGCGCTGTTAATTGGCTAATTGGAAAAAATGTGTTTGTTTGTTTATTGATTTTTAAAGCCATTGTCGGCAACAAGGCTATTTCATGGCAAGCACACAGTAAACAATACAAGACATACACTTTACAAAACTATATAATACATTTAAGCTTAGTACAAGACAAAAAAAAAAAAATTCTAAAATGTGTTCAGGTGATACCTTCCTGAAAATTTCCATTAATCATGTCTCTGAATAAAACTGTTATGATAGTATCAAAGGCATTGCACTTCAGTAAGATATGTTTGATAGTCAAAGGGATTTGACAGGGAAGACATAATGGGGGTGTTTCACCGATCAGTACAAACCCGTGTGTGGGTCTTGAATGACCCAGTCGGCACCTAGTGAACATTAATTGGTTGTGACTATACTTAAAGTTAGAAGAGGACCTTTTGGAAAAAATGGGGTGTGTTGGGAGCAAAAAAAAAAGAAGAACAAGAAGAAGAAGAACAACAACAACAACAAAAAAGCATTAATATGTGCACAACCGACTGACATCAATTAATCATTGGCTTCATAAACTATAGCACCTTTTTTCAGCTGCTTTAGGTTTTAATGGCCAACCAAAAAAAAAAATTAAAAAAGAATTTGGAGAAAAGTGGAGGCATCTCTGCTGGCACTAAATGAGATAATCACAGTACAAAGTTTTGTATAAAATCTGCCACGAATCAGTAGCGTGAAAATAAATTGTACTTGTGGTTTTAATAGGGAGTAATTTGAATCTTTACTCGAACACAGACATGTTCATTTACCATGTTCAGCTCAGTTGGATACGAAATGTAGAGCAAATCTAATCTAGATAATCTAATCTGACATTATTTTTAAAATTTTAAAAGTTCAATCAATGTAGTGTCATAATCTTCCACTGTTGGTAACAGTTATGAATGCATGATTATTTTCAACCATTTCAACCGGTGTTTGTGTAGGGTGAAGCAGAGGTTAATGGAATAAGAGTGACCAAGACCTAAGAGAATGAATGATGGAGTGTGTGTTTTAAAGTGTGAGGCAGTCCATACAGGATTTCTGAGAGTTTTTTGTGATTGTTGTGGCCAAAAAAGTTTGATTTGGCTGCAGCTTTTTTTTCAAAATTTGTGATGGAACTTGGAGCTTTTTTTGTGCTTTTTACTATTACTTGAATTGGTGAAATTACAATTGCACAAAATTGTTTTGCATGTTTTTTTTTTTTTTTTTTTGCATTGTCTTTTGCAGTGATGTTTGTTGGTAAATGAGACCTTTTAGCTGTACTCATGTTCCAAGCATGTGAATTGAAGGGGGCTTTGGCTGAATGCGTGTTGTGATGACGTCACATGGCACGTCTTGACCCAAATCTGATGAAACTCTACAGTAATTTTGAGATATTGCAAGCTCCTGTGAATATCGCAGAGTTTCCTTGATTTTGCATTCATTTCTGCGATTGCACAATCCTGGAGGGACTGGTGTGAGGTGTTTAGTTTGGTGAGGTGATTGAGTGTGTGTATTGAGAAGTGGGGATGTAGTGTGGCCCAAATAACATTTGTGCCATGAGAATTTGATCCAGGTCAAATCTAATTAATGGCCAGTGTTATATATAAGGTATAGGCGGCCAATGTAACTTACACAAACACTGCTACTGATACATCTTATTACAAATGGCTGTCAGGTGTCATGATTTTGACAATACATTCAGGTATGATTACTTCAAATAAAGACATTAATTCAATAGATTTGTAAGTGCTTGTAAACAGTGCATTTTCTTTCACTGTCATGTGGTTAGGATGTTATAATAGTGATACATTATTGCAGTAGACTTACCTACAGTACCTGTAAATACAATGTAGTCGACAGCTAAATGACAAATTACTGAGAGCCTGCATTACTGCAGTTCTCCAAATCTGTAAACACACTCGTTAGATCAGAAACAACAGAAAATCAGAGGATAAAGTAAGAGTATTGGGATATTCAAGAATGAGCACAGGTTGAAACCACTGGAGTGAAACCAAGCGACTCTGCTGAGTTAGCAAAGATGTGCTAAATCCCAGACTCAGCTAAGTATCAAGCTAATTTACACCAATGGTAAACCTGACGCAGGACTTCATGGCAGGCAGAAATATGCAGTACATGTGGGGTTTTCACCACAGCGGATTTATAAATATTTGGGTGCAATTTCCTGTCTTCAGTAATTGTATGTGAAGGTCACGCTATAATCTCAAATCCATATTAAATTCTTTAAATCTGTAATTTGTAACAAATTGTTTTTAGGCATCTCATGGGGCATTTGCAAGCTGCTGTAATTGCAATGCAATTTAGGACATTTCTACCTAAAATATATACAATTGAGGATATTTCTATCTGGTTGGGGGGGGGGTTTAATAAATTATTCACTTAGAACCCGCAGTGTGATTTATTAAGCATGAAAGTCACTACAGCGTATGTAAATTAATGCAGTTGAAGGGTAGGTATTAAATTTGCAGAAGGCTGTTTCCACAACAGTGTGGTTATAAATATATGGGTGTGATTTCCTGTCTACGGTAATTGTATGTGAATGCCATGCTGTAATATCAAATCCACAATCAATTTTGTTCATTTTTAACAAAATTTGTGTGGAGGCTTTTCATGGGACATTTTTCTTTTTCAATCTGCATGGGACTTTTTTTTTTTTAGAAAGAGATTGGAATATTGCTTGCTGGATGAACCTCATGTAGTAATCCCAGAAGCTGCTCTTTGATTGGGTATAAATCATGAAAAAAAAAAAAAAAAAAATCCTCTTCCAGGATGACCCTCACCCACAGGTCAATGAATGGTTAGATGAGTATGGAAAAACATGTAAATCATGTGCTGTGCCCATCAAACTTACCAGATCTCAACCCAATTAAATACCTATGGGAGATTTTGTAGTGATATGTTAGACTGCTCTCACAATCACCATCATCAAAACACCAACTGGGAGAACTTTTTCTTTTAATTTGTCATGTGTGAAGATGTACTGGATAAAAACATGGTATGATAACTGTAAAACCCATGACATTTTCAGCACATTACATTCGCTGCTTACAAATTCCTTTTGTTAACAATAAATGCCAACGATTACAGTATCTCACAAAAGTGAGTACACCCCTCACATTTTTGTAAATATTTTATTATATCTTTTCATGGGACAACACTGACGTAATGACACTTTGCTACAATGTAAAGTAGTGCACAGCTTGTATAACAGTGTAAATTTGCTGTCCCCTCAAAATAACTCAACACACAGCCATTAATGTCTAAACTGCTGGCAACAAAAGTGAGTACACCCCTAAGTGAAAATGTCCAAATTGGGCCCAATTAGCCATTTTCCCTCCCCGGTTTAATGTGACTCATTAGTGTTACAAGGTCTGAGGTGTGAATGGGGAGCGGGTGTGTTACGTTTGGTGTTATCGCTCTCACACTCTCTCATACTGGTCACTGGAAGTTCAACATGGCACCTCATGGCAAAGAACTCTCTGAAGATCTGAAAAAAAGAATTGTTGCTCTACATAAAGATGGCCTAGGCTATAAGAAGATTGCCAAGACCCTGAAACTAAGCTGCAGCACGGTGGCCAAGACCATACAGCGGTTTAACAGGACAGGTTCCACTCAGAACAGGCCTAGCCATGGTCGACCAAAGAAATCAAGTGCATGTGCTCAGCATCATATCCAGAGGTTGGCTTTGCAGAATAGACGTATGAGTTTTGCCAGCATTGCTGCAGAGGTTGAAGGGGTGGGGGGTCAGCCTGTCAGTGCTCAGACCATACGCCGCACACTGCATCAAATTGGTCTGCATGGCTGTCGTCCCAGAAGGAAGACTCTTCTAAAGATGATGCACAAGAAAGCCTGCAAACAGTTTGCTGAAGACAAGCAGACTAAGGACATGGATTATGGGAACCTTGTCCTGTGGTCTGATGAGACCAAGATAAACTTATTTGGTTCAGATGGTGTCAAGCGTGTGTGGCGGCAACCAGGTAAGGAGTACAAAGACAAGTGTGTCTTGCCTACAGTCAAGCATGGTGGTGGGAGTGTCTAGGTCTGGGGCTGCATGAGTGCTGCCAGCACTGGGGAGTGTACTGTGACATGTACTGTGACATACTGAAGCAGAGCATGATCCCCTCCCTTTGGAAACTGGGCCGCAGGGCAGTATTCCAACATGATAACGACCCCAAACACACCTCCAAGACGACCACTGCCTTGCTAAAGAAGCTAAGGGTAAAGGTGATGGACTGGCCAAGCATGTCTCCAGACCTAAATCCTATTGAGCATCTGTGGGGCATCCTCAAACAGAAGGTGGAGGAGCGCAAGGTCTCTAACATCCACCAGCTCTGTGATGTCGTCATGGAGGAGTGGAAGAGGACACCAGTGGCAACCTGTGAAGCTCTGGTGAACTCCATACCGAGCAGGGTTAAGGCAGTGCTGGAAAATAATGGTGGCCACACAAAATATTGACACTTTGGGCCCAATTTGGACATTTTCACTTAGGGGTGTACTCACTTTTGTTGCCAGCAGTTTAGACATTAATGGCTGTGTGTTGAGTTATTTTGAGGGGACAGCAAATTTACACTGTTATACAAGCTGTACACTCACTACTTTACATTGTAGCAAAGTGTCATTTCTTCAGTGTTGTCCCATGAAAAGACATAAAATATTTACAAAAATGTGAGGGGTGTACTCACTTTTGTGAGATACTGTACTTCCATAACACTCCCGGGGATCAATTTTCATCTTTAGCGGTTAGAAACCTGTAATTTTGCCCATTTTATAAAGCAGGCCACCTTGTTAAAAAACTGTAGCAGATTTCAAATGGCACACAACATTTGCAGAATGTTTTTTGTAGCATTAACTATGTGGATGTTGCATAATGTTAATGGTATAGTTACTTCTGATTTGTTACTCTATACTGTATAGTAGAGATGGCAAATTGAATCAATTCCTACATGTACACAATACTCACATGAAAGATTCTGCATCACTGAACAAATGTCATCATCTGACTTTCTGACTTTTTGTAAAATAATTAAAATGTCAATAGTGATCATTTTTGAAGGAACATAAAATACTACAGGACAAATACATTAAATACAGTTTTTTTTCACAATGCATGAAAATGGATGTTTAAAAGCAGTCATACAGTAGGTAAAAAACATAATGTGTGGTATAAAAATCAAAAACAGATTCATCATGATTCATAAAGACTTATTTTATAATTGCATCATGGTACTCTGGATGAAAATTGTATTTCTATGGACACCAGTAACAAAACACTGTTTGAAACAGAATTATGAAGAATCCAAAAGCCCCTCTGGTGCTTTACTGAAGGAATGAAACACAGAAGAAGGTTCATCACACTCTAAACCCCTGCTTTATTAAACAAGTCCACTTTATAGCCTTATCTGGGCCCAGATCCCTAATCTGTTACACACCCAGCACGCAGCACAATTCTCTCTTCTGCATCAGTACGACTCTCACAGCTACATACAGAGGTGTTCAACACCACACTGTGTAAATCTTAATTCTTGTGTCTCATATGCAGTACCACTCTACAACACCAGAGAGCCTCAACATGAGGCTTTAGCTCTAGGCCCTGAGAGATACTTTCTCCTGTGTGACTTCATACAATGTATTTCAGATATCTCTTTACAGAATTTTATACATAACATACTGCTACCTTTAAACTAAATTTTCCGGCCGGCCGTCTCTCCGCTCGCCAATCTGTCTGTCGTTGAACTTAATTAGCCCTAAATGTATTTTTCTTTGATATGTGACAATACTGAAAGTATTTTTTATTTCCTGGTTGTAATATAATGTTAGGATTAAGTAGTACTCAGAAACTTGAGACAGGCGTTAGCAAACTGGCATAAACTAGACAAAACTAAATCAGCAATCTACAGTAAGCAGGCTGTGGTCAAACACTAATCAAAACAAGCAAACATCTATCTGCATTGTTTGGGAATGTCCATAGACCTCTGTTCATTTTACAGTGTATAGACAGATCACCAGTATGGCCTCAAAGTAGCTTCATGGAATGTATTGAATAATGCCATCATCTATATAAGTCTCTGATAACTATTGGTGTTCATGGCAATAACTACAAAGCATTTACTTAAGACTAGCTTCAGTCACACCAAAGTACATGCAGACATTGGAAAGAGACAAACACAGACACACCCACAGACACCCACAGACACACTTTAGTGTGTAACGTGTCTGCAGATATTCTGTGTCTTTTTATAAAGTGACAACCCTTTGGCAGTAAGTCAGACCCACAAGACATCCCCCCACACAACTCTGAGTCATGAACTGAGAAATACAATAATCTCATCTGGATTCAAGCAACGCAAAGAACCTGTCAGCCTACTAAAATGGGGAATGTTTGAATATTTCAGTATGAATAATTTTATGAATGAGTATGCGACCTGCTCTTTTACGCATCAGCTTCATGCATTATAATTAGTTTTCCATGACACTTCCTGTTCCTTGTGATGCTAGCTTCGTGCGATAATATGCAATTTATCCATCTTGAATGCTAAAATTATAGTCACTCACTGAATTATTTGTCTACTACAAGGAACTTCATATATTCTGTATACATCACATTACTTTTTTGCATTATTTTTATTATTGTTTGATGTATTCTTCAGTGAGACTGTTGCAAGTTAGTTTTGTGCCATCTCAGAAAGTAGGAATTAGATATATTTTACCCTTATTCTGCCACAGTCTTAAATCACCGTTCATTAAATTCTTACAGTATTGTCACATCATCTCAGGGCAGTGCCCCTCCTTGCCAGCAGTGGTCCTCATCTCTGGAATTCACACCAAAATGTGAGCCTTTTCCAAACTGTTGCCACAAAGTTGGAAGCATACAATTGTATATGATGACTTCGTATGCTGTAGCATTACAATTTCCCTTCACTGGAAGTAAGGGGCCCAAACAAGTTCCAGCGCACACCCATCCATTCTCAGCAAAAGCATGAAATAGATTTCTGCATCATGTAGTAAGATGTATTCCTGTCTTGTGGCGATTAAGTAGTAAGAAGTTACTCAGAATCCAATGTTTAATGTCCTTTACACATTCCTCAGCTTTATTAAGCTGTGTGTCATCAGCATAGTAGCGGAAACTATTTGTCATATTTGCAAATAATTGTACCCAGAGCAGCCTATATGATAAGAGCAGAGCCTTGTGGAACACCAAACTATACTTTTGGTTGCTTAAAGTAGTCTCCATTAATATTTACACACTGATAATGATCGGTCTTATAAGACCTGAGCCAGGAAAACGCCTTTCCCTTAGCTCCAACATTTTCTATTCTATCTAGAATAATATTTTAATCCATTTTATTAAAAGCTGCACAAAGAATGAGCAACACAAGCAAGAAGACACAACCCTGATCGTAGGCCTGTAGTAAGTCATTTACTACTTTAACCAGTGCTGTCTCAGTACTTGGCTGAGGCCTAAATCTTAACTGAAAGATTTCATATATATATGATTCTAATGCAGGCATGAGCTTTGTTCTAGCATCTCAGAGATAAAGGGGAGGTTTGAAATTGGCCTGTAGATTGACAGCTGACAAGGGTAAAACTCAGTGTTTAATTAGTGGTTTGATAACTGCTAAGTAATGTACCTTTACCTCTAATCATTGATGATTTTGAAGAGGAAATTAGTGAAATTTGTTCTGTCGGATAGGAGACAAAATATAGGAGAAAAGAAAGTACAAACCTTAAACAACCAAAACCAGTTAATAAATTCACCACATAAAGACGACGACAACAACGATATATATAAATATGCAGATCTTAAAATCCAAAGGCAGCAAGCAGCCTAAAACAAAGGTTTCCAAAATATATCCCACTACAAATTTTGAGTTTAAGTCTCCATTCTCCACCAAGCCAAAAAGAAAAAGAAAAACAAGAACAAAAAGGATTTATCTCACCAGTCACTACCCTGAATGCAAAAATCTCCTTCCCGGATATGGTCCCAGAACATCTAGTGTTCCACATCTGCATCTGCTGTTCAATTTCCCAAGTTTTTTTTAGCCTTAAGCTACTTGAATACATAATAGGTAAAAGAGTAGCTACTCAGCAGGAGCTGTCTGTTTTTTCTTCCTCCTTCTTTGGCCATTTTTTTCTCAGCTACCTAAAAACAATCTAGTGTTCTTTTTCCCTCCAAAAACAGACTCCTCCCCCTTTACTTTTCCCACACCCTAATAAGTCTCAGCCAATGAAAAAAGGGCAGGGTACATATAGTATGAAAGGAACACATGAATAAACCATTTGGAACTCTACATGTTACAAGTGAATGATGAAGATCCTGATTCAACTTGTTAGTTATATATATATATATATATATATATATATATATATATATATATATATATATATATATATATATATATATATATATATATAAAATAAGTTTTATTTATATAGCGCCTTTCCATAGCTCAAGGAACACACAACAATTGAATATATAGACAAAGATATATATATATTTTTTATTTTTTTATTATAATTTTTTTTCCTAATGGACATAATGTCTTGGCCACAGATTTGCTACACCTATATTCAAACTTTTGTTTTGTTTTTCACATGAAAATCAAATTAATAGTGTAGAAAAACACAAAACTAAATGAATCATGTGTAAAATTAAATAAATAAATAAATAAATAAATAAATAACTTGTAGGAAAATTAAACAGATGCACTATATGGGAAAAGTCCAGATGTGAAAATGTGTGAAACATAAGATGCAAAATGTGTAAACACCAAATGTGTACTTTTCATATATTAATTGTGAGAAAATGGCACAGAATTTTTGAGGACTAGAATAAATATGAGTGGCGCAAAAAAAGGATATGGAAGATTAGAGCTAATGAGAAGAAAGTTGAAGAGGGAAGGAGGGGAGAGATCAGTGACTTCCTGAGAACCATTACTGATGAGACAGACAGTGATGGCTCCTACTTTCTTTTTCTCTCACTTCACCCATCATTATACAGCGGCAGGAAGGTGAAGGGCAAATTTCCAACCTCCGAGACACCTCTTCTTTTTTAACACTTTAGTGCATCAGAGATCTACCCTGAACATAATCTCACAGCATTCATAAGGTTTCTTAGAATTCAAATGTAAAATTCTGTAGGTTATGGTTACGGTAAGTAGTCATCACTTTTCATAAAACTTCACTGAATAGAAATCCTATGAAATCTCTCTATTTTGTGCAAATATCTGTGAATCTTGTGTCATTAAGTTCATTTACAGTGAAACTGGACCAACCTTGTATGTCACCACAGAACTTATGATGATTAGAATTCAGGATAAAGAGCATTCTCACAAAAATAAATAAATAAATAAAATAAAAAATCAAATTGATATCAGCTCAAATTGATATAAGATTTATAGCTGATTTCCAAATGATACATAGCTGAAACATGGATCATTACTGGAGCGATGAACTACGGGTTTAATAAAAATTGATCATAATTCCTGATCATTACTGTGTTTCAGCATAACAGTGAATTTATTGAATATAAAAGGCCACAGAGCACTATATGCAATAAAGTGGAAATTTTATGATATTGATATACCCATTTCAGTGAGATAAATTATTGTGTTGTGTGGAAGTAGCTATACTCGATGGGGGAAAAATCTTCCAGATCTGCATGCGTCCTCTTTAACCCAAGAGATGAGAGTAAAGAAGACAATAAAACAAAAGAGAAGAGAGAAACAAGAGAATATGAGAAGAACAAAAAGATATGAAAAGATGACAAAATAAGATGAGAGGAGAGAAGAAATGGGAACATGAGAGAAAAGAAGATAACTGAAGATAAGAAGAAGAGGATCGATGGCAAAAGTAGATGAGAGGAGATAAAAGTAAATATAAAAGAAGAGACTAAAAAAGGTGAAGGTGAAGACATTATGAGGAGAGGAAGAGCTGAAAGGGAGGTAGAGGTAAAAGGGAGATCAAAGAGAAGACTGGAGATAAGTAGAGGAAAAGAAGAAGAGAGTAAAAAAGAAAGAAAGAATAGAGGAAGGAGGAGAGAAAAAAAGGACATGTGAGGTAGGGGAGCGCTGAAGTCGAGATGAAATGTGGACAGAGAATTGGGCTTGTCCAAGGAGCCGAGTCAGCACTTGCAGGGATCAGTGAGAGGAGGCCTGATTAAATAGGACATGACCCTACAGTGAGATTTCTGTAGAGAGCATCTGCTGATAGGAAAGAGAGGGAGGGAGGCAGCTCATTAATTCACTTCCTCCCTCATGTCCACTGCTAACTCCACATCACCTACAGTCACAGAGGAGAGGGTTCAGTCAGTAGAGGTAGAGGCGATATTCCTCTATACACATAAATGAAAGGTAGCAGTGTTAGTGTGGACACATAAGTAAAAAATTTTAACACATAAGTAAGCTATAAAATAAGCAGCATATTTAAGTCCTGCAAGATTTCCTATGCACAAATAATTCAGACAATAATGTGTGTAGGCATAAGATCCATGTTATGCCTGTCAACAAACTCAAATCTGGTCCAATCAAGCCACCAGTAGTGTGATATTGGGACAATGTTCAACCAGTGCATTCCTAAACACATTGATGCTAGAATGACACTCCACACATTTGAATGCCAAAGACACACACATTTTCTGGATTAGAAAATGAGTATTCATATCCTCAGTTTTGTCAATTCTATTATAGTGCTTTATTTGTTATAAACACATTTACAGAAGTCCTTTTGTAAATCTAGATCCCTAACGAGCAAACCAGAGATGACAGTGGCAAGGGAAAACTCCCTGAGAACACATGAGGCCTTGAAATGAAGAACTTAAATGGATCCCATCCTCTTCTTGGTGACACCGGATAATAAGATTATAAATCATTACTCATCTAGAATTGTATGCTATAAATACACTAACAGTATTGTGTTGAAAGGATGTTCAGTATGAACATATTGTGATTAAAAGTACTGGAATGAGCAAAGGAGAGTATTTATGATTACAGCAGTAGTTCTTTGGTACAAAGCTACAGTATCCAATTGAAATTATCCACTGAAGCAAGGTTGTGATCTGGGCATAAACTGTTTTTGGGAAATGGGAAAATCTTTCAGGTATCTGTGTTGGAGCTTCCACAACAGCATATAGTGTTGCCAAAGTAGTACAAAGCTCAAAGCAGAAGTGGAGAATCTTTATAGTAGCAAAACAAAAAACATGAGTCATGTCGTTTAACCTAACAGGATAAAGATGACGATAAATAGACGAAAGATATCCAATTTCTAGTTTAGGCAATGAAAATAAAAATAAATAAATAAATAAATTTTGGAAAATAGGTGCCATCACCTGCTGTGTTCCCTCTTGCTGTGACTCTCCACTGTTCTGTGCGAAAGACTGACAAACATAGTAAAGTGATATTTTCTAAGAACCTTTTGCTGTGCATTTGTAAAATAAGATTTGAAATTCATCATGAAGAATCCACTGTAGTTAAACCTTTTTCTGTTAAAGAGAGAAATAAAGTATCAGATCATGAAAAACAGAAAGCATTAGAGAACAGAAAGACAGATGAACTTAAGGGGAGTCAGAGTATGAGAGCAAGAGATAAAGAGAATGGTATAAAAAAGAAAAAGCAGAGAGAATATTACACAGAGAGAGTAATACTACAGTTGATGAAATGAGAATCGGACCAAGAGAGGGAGAGAAGGAGAGAGATATTTTGATCAGCAGCAAAAAAAAAAAAAAAAAAAAAAAAAAAAAAAGAAATACAGAACAGATATTATTTCATGTAAATATTTGGCTAAAACCCAAAGTGTATATTGTACTTACTTTACTGGGTTCGATTACATATTATTTTGCAAGTGCTCATAAAACTAGGAAAAAAAAAAAAAAAAAAGAACATTTACTTGAACCGAGGTGCATTTACCCATTGATGTGCTACTTTTGGTTGGAACCATTTAAGGTGTTGTTGGCCATTAAGTAGTAATGATAACTTCTGGAAGATGTGTACTTTTTACAGCATCGAGACTTATGTGGCTCAATTGTCTTAAACAAAAATTTGATTTTGTTTTATTTATGCCATTCAACTCAAGTTTGAGTAAAATTTACTTTTAAAAAGAAAACTCAGTTAAATATTTTTATGATAATAATCTTTAGTTCCATGTAAACCTTAAAAAAACTTTTTCTTTTTTACTAATATGTTAATAAAATAAATTTACTAAGAGGTCATGTGTGGAAATTATTACCATGCTTTTCTTGAGTAAATCTCACTCCAGTATTTTTCAGTGTACAGAACAATAAGAAGAACTAATTTGAAATCAAAACATCCAGAGGACACAATAGATATGCTGAAAATATACTAATACATTCTAGTCAGATATTTTGTGTATAATAAGCAAAAAAACAAAAAACAAAACAAAACAAAACAAAACAAAAAAAACCCAACAAAGCAAATGAAAAGCTGTTTTGCTAATTAACTAAGATCAACTAATAAAAGGAAATAATTCAAGTAAAAAGGGAGGTAGACACTCATTTTCTCATTTCCCCAATGCTAACAATAGCTTTTAGCCTAAAAGTGTGACAGTTTAAAAGTATATATATTTGAATACTCCAAAGGATTCTTAAAATCCTAGTAAATTTTAAGAGGCGTTTTTGTGAATCTAAAGATCATATTATTTTAAATAATGAAATGAACAAAAAAGACTTGCTCTTCTACACAGAGCACAAAAACACCTGGAACACAGCCCTTCTCTCAGCCACTGAACTGAAAATGATTTGGAATAAAGTGGGGACTGGGAATGGCTGGTAACTGGGAACTTATATCATAAAGAAAATTTAAAGATTCAGTGACCAGAAGTTAGTCCTGTTCAATTTGAGGAAGATTTTGATGAACTGAAAGCTTTAGCTGCAAAAGAGAAGGAAGATCTGAGAGCACTGCCCAACTCTGAGGTCACACTGCTCCTTCTGCATGTGCTCCTTCTCCCCTATCCTCGTACCCACATGCTGTCCACTCCTCACACTGTTCACACCCCCTGGTGCTGTATCTGTGTCCCACATACAGGAGTGTCTCTCCCTGCTGGAGAAGGAGATCATGGAGTTCAAGGAGAGTACACTCCAAGAAAGTAGCACAATCCTGCAGATAAGAGAAGAGCTGCAACAGCTGCAAAAGCAGACTCAAACTAAAATGGGACAACTGGAAAAGAAGATGGACAAGCCCAAGAGAATCAACAATCCATGAAAGAACTGTGGAAACCCAAAAACAATCTTGAGCAGAAAGAGCTCCAGATTCTGATATAGTCTCAAACAGCTGCTGATCAACTTAGGTGAGGCATTAGAACACTTCCACAACCAGACCAAAACTAACCTAGCAGATAATGTGAACCCATAACACAACCAAGTCCACCACCAACTAGTCAGCCAGCCAGCCCGCCAACCAGTCATCTATCCAGCCCTCCATCCTACCATCCATTCAGCCCGCCAACCAGTCATCTATCCAACCCTCCATCCTACATCCATTCAGCCCACCAATCAGTCAGCCATACAGCCCATGTAACATCCAGCTCAGTAAATCATCCATTTAGCCCACTTAACAGCCAACAATTCAGTCCACCAGCCAGTCATACATTCAGCCCACCTACTAACCAAAAATTTAGCACATGAACCATCCATCCAGCCCAGCAACCAGGCAGCCATCCACCCCAAAGACTATAACAGATGGACCTCAAGACCAAAGACATACCAGCTACCACATGGCCTACCAGCCACCAAAACAGAAGGTATACAAGCCTAATTTAACACACCTTGTGAAATCCCAGCCCAGTATAGTGCTGCCGAACAAATCCCAATCAAAGAAAAACACAACCAACAACAATTCATTCAGAAATTCTTAACAAAAACTGTTACACCAACTCTATGAATTAATTTCTTAAATACTTGTCTGGTGGTTCTGAGACAAAAACTCAAAGAAAGATTTCCTAGAAAATATTGAAAAATAGGACATTATCATACTATTATCATACTTTAGAAGAACATATATAAAACACTGCAGAGACTCTGAACAATATTAATAATACTTGTTTGTGCAGTTTAAATTCCATTTGCAGAGTCCCCAGATTATAATAATATTTTTTTTTCATCTCCTCAGAGAAACCAGGCATTTCCAGGCTCAGAGAAATGTGCTGCTGTGTGGGGACTACATTGCTGGGACAGGCTGGGAATGTGATGTCGATGTCCATGGACATAAGCACATACTGTATTCATCACTCCCTCCTCCCCATACTTGGCCCATACTAGAAAAGGATCAACCAAAATCATCTCTATTGTAAACAGGAATGGCAAAGTGTTAGTGCACCTCTGACAAGACCTGGGCCTGTACATGCTTAATGGTAGAATCCAAGGAGACTGGAAGTGGTGGCTCAGTGGTTAAGCAAACCTGTAAATAAAAAAAAAGTGATAAACAAAGGTCCCAATCTTTAAAAAGCAGCACCCAAAAAAATGAACTCATACTAAAAGCATTACGATCAGAAAAGCAGCAAAAATTACGTTAATAGGATAATCTAAACACAAAACAAAACCATTCACAAAAGTCCCCGAAATATGAAAAGAATGATTTACCTCTCTCAGAAAGTAAACAAAAAATATGCTAGAAATATTTGAAAGAAAAATCTAATTCCACTTAATTAGGATGAATTGGTTGATGCATTTAAAAACCTCAAAGGCAAAATACCTGACAGCATCTGGACAGAAATATTGAAATGCAGCACTCCTGAAATGCAGAGGACCTTATTCAAATTACTCATCCTGGTTCTCCAAGCTGGCTGATTCCCTAACATCTACAACAAGGGGCTTATATCCACAATTTTAGTAAAATCAATTACAGTGGAGATAAATTAGACCCCTGTGAAATTTATTTTACAGTTAAAGGGGTCTCTGGCTACAAAAAAAAAGAAAAAAAAAGAGAACTGCTGCCCTAAACGGTACAGAAGTGTTCCTGCTATACACAGATGGCCTGTTACTGCTGTCACTCACCAAGTACGGGTTACAGTAGCATCTAGACCTGCGGGAGCAATACAAATAAAAAAAAAAAGCCCAGGTCTCAGGAAAGCAGACACCAGTTTATGCTAGAAGTCCAAATATCCATCAATAACTTGACAATGAAGCTATCAAGGTTGACCAAACCATTATATCACAAGGTCTCCTCAATGGCATAATATACTTATTTTGGTATTATATATTATTAGGTAGTATTATTTAGATGTTTTTATAGTTTATTTAAGTATTATTGAATTTGAATACTAATTGATATTGAAATTAAGCACTCTTACTTAATTACATTTCCAAGGGAAATTACTCCTACATTTTTATTTAGGTCTCTTCTTCTCTTGTCTAGCCAATGTTATACAGTATGTGTATGTTAACACATGGGCTCAGTTTAGCACCAGTCATTTCAGTTTAGCATCCAATTAGGTTCATCAATGTAGATAAAAACTCCTTCCAATTCATCATCTGTGATCATGTTCTCATGCTACACAATATAGTTAGAGGTTGAGTTATATATGTGTGTTTGAAAATATATAAGTTACTGGACTGCAATGTCGAACTTGAGGATGAGCACCCCTGGCCCTACCTCTGAAAATTTTCAATATGCTGGAGTAAACAAATACTTGAAATAAGGCCTCTTCATTGCCTTCCTGGAAGTCATGAACTCCATCTAATTTGAAAAAAGCTTGTTGAAGTAAATTTCACAATTTTTTTTAACTGGCCATATTTTATAAGTTTACTATTATACAAGTTTTAGTTTGCTAATGGCAGGTTTGATTAGCATTGATTCTTGTAGCTAATATAATCTGCTAGGCAGCTGGTCGGTCAAATTCTAGCTAATGGTAAATATCCCAAATGTAAAGAGATCGAATGATATTTTCAGGCAAAACAGCACAGTTGCTTTAAAACAAAAATAATATTCCATTTTAGATAAATAATAAAAGTTACTTTTCAGATGAAAACATGATATTAACTTAATTTTACCAGTTTTAATCCATCCATTTTCTGTTTATCCTACACAGGGTCACGGGAGCCTGGAGCCTATACCAGTGAACTCACACACAAGGCACAAAGCAGGGGACACCCTGGAGGGGGTGCCAATCCATCACAGGGCACAATTGCAAACACATTTCCACACTGCGGACAATTTGGAAATGCCAATCAGTCTACAGTGCATGTCTTTGGACTGGTGAAGGAAGCCCCCAAAGCACAGGGAGAACATGCAAACTCCGTGCACACAGCGTGGAGGTGGGAATCGAACCCTCAACCCTGGAAGTGCGAAGCAAATGTGCTAACCACCAAACCACTGTGTGTAAGCGCAGTGTGCAAGTAAGAGTATTCAGAATAATAAAAATAAACATATTCAGCAAAAATGATAAAATATAGTATTGGATATAAAGTGAGTATAGCCTTATATACACAAGTCTTCTAAGTAAATGTGGAAGGTGTCACTGCAATACTGGAAAATTAACAGTATAATGTATAAAGTGAATATAGTCTTACACACAATAAAAGAAGTAAAATATTATATTTATTTTTTATTTTTTAATACATGACTACCAGGTGGCATGGTGGTGCAGCGGGTAGCATTGCTGCTTTACTGTTCCAGGGTCTTGGGTTTGATTCTGATCTTAAATTACTATCTGAGGGACTTTGAGCGTTAGCTGTGTGTGGTTATTTATCTGTTTGTTTGTATGTATGTGTAAAGGCCCGTTCACACCAAGGACGAATGATAATGATAACAATATAGTTCTAAAAATCGTTCTAAATATAAAATGATAGCAGAGTCCACACCACAACTAGAACAATAACGACACAGAGAAACGATATCATTGGAATCACTTTCAGAACGATTTTTTCCAGCTGTTGAACGATTGAAAACATTGATAGCCAATCAGAATCCATCCTGATTTAAAGAGCTCGAGCATTTAAATGGCAGACGACATAACTGCAGCACGCGCTTAGAATAAACAGAACGATATCATGCATTGGTGTGGACACTAATATAGTTCCCTATCAAAAGCTACTCTCGATGCTGTGCATCAAATGCTAATAAGAACATTCTTTGTTCGACCGGTTGCGAAGTATGTGTGTCAAACACGCCAAGAATTTGGCCTAAATAACCTCGGTGAGTTATATCATTGATAACGTGCACCTGCAGGTTATAAATAGACGTGAAACAGGCATACCTTCAGGTTTTTTTGTCTTTGAGACCGCTTTGTGTGTGCGTGTTGTCTTGGTAAGTGGTAAATTATTCCGGATGATGATCCGCACGATTTTTGTTGGAGTGCCTCGGGAAAGAGCATGCTATTGCTGCTCTTGAGAACGCTGAGTGCGAGCACTGCGAGAGAGCACCGCCTCTGAGCGCTCCTCGCGCGACGACAAGGCGTTTCGGAGCTACTCGAGGTAGTGACTAACGCTGTGGCCAGGCTTAAGTTAGACTGGTCATGGGAGCAAGAGAACCCCAGGCACTCCAAATTAGATGACAGATTTCTCTCGGGTGGTCAAGGCGAGAGATCCCAATATCGATCTCCCCCCTTTTTTCTCCAGACCTCCATAGGAGTTATCTCGCTCATGGAGTAAGCCTTAATCCCCGCGTATCTTTGATGTCGATCTATTCGACTATCGTGGGTGCTAAGGCGCATGGGTATGTGACGATGCCTCAGGTTGGGGAGACGCTCGCGCTATCTCTCCCCTGGGAGTGCGTCGTCACTTAAGAAGCCTATGCTCCCCACCAAGCCTTGCAGGGTAACATTGTCGCTGGTGGGGAAGGCATTTCAAGCAGGTCAGGCTGGTGCTGTCCTGCACACCATGGCGATTCTGCAGGTGTTTCAGGCTGACCTGCTGAAGGACCTGAGCATGGAGTATTAGTGAGGAGGCGTTTTCCAACACTTGGCCATTCTGTGGTGTGCCTTTTGCATGCTTGCTTTTCATGCTCTAGACCAGAGTTCGAATCCCGACCTCGACCAAAAAAAAACAAAAAAACGTAACTCTTCAAAAATTTGATGAGTTCCTTCACTGTCGTGCTCAGGCATCAGGGCTGTCGGCCACCCAGCCCCGACCCAATCCAGTCTCTCTGTGGCGAGAGTCGCAGAAGCAGAGTGTGGTGAGCCGTTTGTCCCCTCGTAGGGACTGGGGAGCGGCTCGCCGACCTCAGTAGCCCAGTAAGAGGCCGGACCTCAGGACGATCATTTCGTCTGGGGAAAAGTCCTGAGGGTCAAGTCCTTGGGACCGTGGGGATGTGCCCCTCTGGGGAGGAGCGCGAGAAGTTCCAATGGAAGTAGATGCTCCTTCCTGACACCCTCAGGAGGCCGCTGTACATTATTCTCCGCCACTGGTGTTTTGGGGAAAAGCTGCCTCCAGCCAAAAGTTAGGTGTTCGGTTGCCTCCTGCCATGCTTCAGGACACCAGACACCTAACACCTCCCCACCTAAGGAAAGTGTCAAAACTAGTGCCCCTCTCAGAGAAACTGGCAGTGTGGAAGCTACTGCCAAGTATCTCTCCATGGGTAGAAAGGACTGTAGAGAAAGGCTACAGGATTCAGTTTGCATATCGGCCTCCGTGTTTCAACGGTGTGGTCTCCACTTTTGTGAAACCGGAACGAGCCCATTTTTTGACACAGGAATTGCAAGCTCTGCTGGACAAAGGGGCCATAGAACGTGTTCCCCTACCAGACAGAGAGTCAGGCTATTACAGCCGGTATTTTTTGGTTCCCAAGAAAGATGGGGGGTTGCGTCCAATTTTAGATCTTCGCGGGTTGAACCACTATCTCAGAACATACAAGTTCAAGAGCTTGACGATCAAGATGATTGTGTCTCAGATCCAGCCAGGGAACTGGTTCGTCACAATCGATCTCAAGGATGCATATTTTCATATAGAAATCTTGCCATAACACAGGAAGTTCCTGAGGTTCACTTTCGGGGGCAAAGCTTACCAGTACTGGGTTCTTCCATTCGGCCTAGCTCTGTCATCTCGCACATACACGAAATGCATGGATGCAGCACTGGCTCCTCTGTGACTCCAGGGAATCCACGTTTTAAATTACATAGATGACTGGCTGATTCTGGCTCAGTCTCAAGAGCTGGTGCTTCGACATCGGGATGTCATCCTAGCTCATCTCGAATCTCTGGGGTTGACACTCAACGCCAAGAAAAGCGTTCTCTCTCCTGCTCAGAGGACAACGTATTTGGGGGTTGTATGGGATTCGATCACGATGCAGGCATAGCTTTCTCCTGCACGCGTCGAATCCATTGTAAATGCCCTAAAGAATATCAAGCTAGGCCAGAGAATTACGATTTACTTCTTTCAGAAGCTTTTAGGTCTCATGGCAGCTGCATCCACGGTGATACCCTTGGGTCTCCTGCACATGAGATCATTTCAGTTGTGGCTCAGAGCCAGGGGATTTCATCCAAGGGCCAATCTCCAGAGCCAATAAGGGTCACACTCCAGGTGCTTTGTACCCTTTCTATGTGGTTCAGACCCCGGTTTCTGACTTTGGGTCCCACTCTAGGTCCGTGTTGTCATCGCAAGATGCTAACGACAGACGCTTCCCTCACGGGTTGGGGTGCGGCCTTGGGTGGCCGTCCAGCCCAAGAGATCTGGAGAGGTCATCTTCTCGACTGGCACATCAATTGCCTCGAAATGATGGCTCTATTTCTGGCCCTGAAATACTTCCTCCAGCAGTTAAGAGGCTACCATGTCCTTGTGCAGGTGGATAATACGGCGGTAGTCTCTTACATAAATCCCCAGGGTGGACTGCGTTCGTGCCGCCTGAACAGGCTAGCGCAGCAGGTCCTGCTGTGGGCACAGGACAAGTTCCTGTCCCTCAGGGCGATTTACATCCCCGGGTATATGAATGTGGGAGCAGACTTGCTGTCCAGACAGGCTGTGACACTCAGGGAATGGAAACTCCACCCCGAAGTGGTCAGTCAAATCTGGGGAAGATTTTACAAAGCAGAGGTGGACCTCTTTGCTTCACAGGAGATGGCACAATGTCCCCTCTTCTTCTCTCTGACTCCTCCAGCTCCCCTGGGTCTGGACGCCATGGCTCATACATGGCCCAGACAGAGTCTTTACGCGTTTCCCCCGATCGCTCTGCTCCCAGCAGTCCTGGCCAAGGTCCATCAACAGGGGTTTCGCCTCTTATTGATAGCATCCTGTTGGCCGACCAATGTATGGTTCTCGGATCTAATATCTCTCCTCGATGGCTTGCTGTGGGCGATTCCAGTCAGGAAAGATCTCCTATCTCAGGCACAGGGGACAATATTTCATCCCCGGCCCGAGCTCTGGAACCTTCACGTCTGGCCCCTGAGGGGGACCAGCTAAGGGATGCTGGGTTCCCTGCTGACATAGTAGAGACCATTCTAGGTGCCAGGGCTCCCTCCACTAGAAGAAGTTATGCCTTCAAATGGCACATTTTTGAAAATTGGTGTATGGCGCACCACATGGACCCAGTTCACTGCCAAGTGGTTTCAGTGCTGGAGTTCCTGCAAGGGAAATTATCCTCAGGCACATGTCCTGATACTCTCAGAGTCTATGTGGCCGCCATTTCGGCTTGCCATGCTCCGATTGATGGGATTTCTTTGGGAAAGCACCCTCTAGTCGCTCGCTTCATTCATGGAGCCAAGCGGTTGAGACCGTCAATGAGAGCTACAGCCCCTTCGTGGGATTTAGCTATAGTGCTCGAGGGTCTGGTCGGCACCCCTTTCGAACCACTAGAGTCAGCACCTATCAGGTCTCTGACCCTAAAGATGGTTTTTCTAATGGCTATTACTTCTGTGAAGAGAATTGGGGATTTGCAGGCTCTGTCAGTCCTGCGGTCCCGGCTAGACTTTGTCCCTGGCCTGGTGAAAGCTATCTTGCATCCTCACCCTAATTACCTCCTGAAAGTTCCATTCTTGACCATGCATCTGGTCGTTCTTGAAGCCTTCTGTCCTCCGCCTTTCATGACTATGGAGCAGGAAAGACTTCACTTACTGTGTCCAGTATGTGCTCTTCAGATTTACGTCCACCGCACCAGCCAGTGGCGTAAGTTGGTGTAGCTCTTCATATGCTATGGAGGCCACAATCGGGGGGCGGCTGCCACTAAGCAAACGGTGTCTCATTGGGTGAGGGATGCCATTCCCTAGCCTACGAGGCGTGTGGTCAAGCTTCGCCGCTAGGTGTTAGGGCTCATTCAACCAGGGAGGTTGTATCTTCTATGCCGTTGGCAAAAGGTGTCCCCCTCCGGCAAGTGTGTGATGTGGCAGGTTGGTCCTCTCCGCACACATTTGTCAGATTCTATAGTTTGGATGTCCATGATACTCTGGGCTCACATGTCCTTGAGTCAACATCCCTTAGGCATGTCTGAGACCTTCTTCAATATTTGTGCGCACACACTACACAACCTTGGGGGCTCAGACACTTCCAGTGCGGCGGCATTGGTATTCTTGTTCCCATTAGCGTTTGATGCGCAGCATCGAGAGTAGCTTTTGATAGGGAACGTCTCGGGCTACTTGACTGTAACCCTGTTCCCTGAAAAAGCGGGAACGAGATGCTGCGCCTCAATGCTGCACTGCAGACGTGTCTGGTGTCTCTCAGACAAAGTGTAACCTGAAGGTATGCCTGTTTCACATCTATTTATAACCTGCTGGTGCACGTTATCAATGACGTAACTCACCGAGGTTATTTAGGCCAAATTCTTGGCGTGTTTGACACACATACTTCGCAACCGGTCGAACAAAGAATGTTCTCATTAGCGTTTGATGCGCAGCATCTCGTTCCCGCTTTTTCAGGGAACAGGGTTACAGTCAAGTAACCCGAGACGTTATCGTTATAGTTATCCTTAAGACGTCATATATATGTTATCTGCACTGTATAAACACGATCATTGTTGAGAATCTGTTCTAATTTATTTACTTTGGCAATAATTTGATAAGGTAACATTCTTGTCAATAAAGCAGTGTTGAATTGAAATTGAGAGTGATAGAGTGAGAGAAAGAGAGGGAGGAAAGCAGGGATGAGTGAAGAGCTGAGTGTTATGTGTGCTGCAGTGTGATGAGTGCAGTGTACTGCTGTAAAAAGAGAAGGGGGGGGGCAGGGGAATTAATAGTAAGGAGTAAAAGAGAGAAATATGTGAAAGAAAGCAACACACACACACACACACACACACACACACACACACACACACACACACACACACACACAGTTGACCTAGCACAGTATGCTAAGCTGTTCTGCAGTTCCTAACTATGCATGGTGCATGTTAAAAGCTTCTCGAGCTGAGACTTCCTGGTGCATATCTCTCACTCTATCAGCCTTCTCTTCCTCCACTGACCTGTCTATCCATCACTTGTTTTCTGCTTGTTCCTCTTCCTCTATTCTCTTCTTTTCTCCCTTGTGCATTGCAAGACACAAGAGCCTTGTAAAATAAGCAAAAGATTACATCCATATGAACATAGCAATAGCTCTGATGTCCATTTAAAATGTTCTGCAGGTTTACTTTTGACAATTTTAGGTTAGCAGTAGGCTTTCTGAACATTACAGATCTATGAATTTGTGATTAATTTAATGTCTGTAATGTACAGTGCCTATAGAAAATCATCATACCCCTTTGAAATAGTCACTTTTTTTGTCTTACAGCCTGAATTCAAAACCCATTAAAATATATTTTTTTGTCCCAGCTTTATTTACACATTCTGCCTTACAACATTCAAGTAACGTAAAAAGGCAACAGTTCGGAAACGTAAAAGAAAAAAAGAAAACTAGAATAACAGAGTTATTATTAGTTTAATACTTCATAGAGCCACCTTTTGCTTAATTACAGCCATCAGTCTGTTTGGATACGTCTCTATTAGCTTTGCACACCTAGAATGGGGAATATTTGCCCATTCTTCCTTGCAGAATTGTTCGAGTTCAGTCACATTTCGTGGTGAGTGACTGCTGTCTTCAAGTCCATCCACAGATTTTCAGTTGGATTTAGGTCAGGGCTCTGACCTGGCAACTCAAGGACATTCACCTTTTTATCCTTAAGCCACTGTGTAGTTTTTTTGGCGGTGTGTTTAGGGTCAATGTTGTGCTGGAAGATGAACCACCTGCCCATTTTCAGCTGTCTAGCAGAGGGCTGCAGGTTTTCCTGAAGAATTTGGGTGTACTTGGCAGCATCCATTTTCCCTTCAATTCTGACCAATTGCCCAGTCCCCGCTGAAGAGAAACACCCCCACAACATAATGTTGCCACCACCATGCTTCACAGTAGGTATGGTGTGTTTTGGGTGGTGTGCTGTGTTTGGATTTTGCCAAACATAATGCTTGCAGTTCAGTCCATAAAGTTCAATCTTGGTCTCATCGGACCATAAAACCTTTTGCCACATGGCATTAGAATCTTCCAAGTGGTTTTTTGCAAAGCCTTTTCAGAAGAGGCTTCTTTCTTGCCACCCTGCCATACAGGCCAGCTTTGTGTAAAGCTTGTGAGATTGTTGTCACATGCACAGACAATCACATTGCAATGTGATTGGCCAAAAACCTCAAGTGTGTGTCGGAAATGTAACGCCCCTTACCATAATTGCGAGCTTCAGCGTCCAAGGCTTCTAAAGCAATTATAAACAAAGTTAATAATGTTGTCAGTTTTTCAGATTCTGAAAATGCGAATGATCAGGCAGATCAATTGGAACCAATTTTGAAAGCACGACTTGAGCAGAATATTTCACAGTGGTATGTTTTTATTTTGTAACTCTCTTACCTTTCAGATACGATGTTATAACGGTTTAATTTGTCTTCTTCACTGTAACAACTTTTATGTCCTTAAGTGACAACATAAAATAATTAAAAAATTATGGTGGCATTTTGCTGATATTTCAAATTGTGACATAGATGTTTGTGGAAGTAATATCTGGACTTCGATTGAGGTGTTTTAGGCAGGTCTGGAGCAGTGTTCTCTGTTAGATAGAATAAATCCCTTTGTGGGAGACTATGAGCTTTCTAACTTTGCAGATCTTATACATGCACAAACAGATACATTACACACAAAAGGAAAAGGAAAACATTAAAATGCATCATATGACCCCTTTAACTTATTTGTGTTATTACTGTCCAAGAAATGGGTCTGAAGAGTGATTGATCGGTTCTAAAAAACATTCCCAGGGAAAACATTCCCAGTTTTCATCCCTTCATCCAGTTCTCTCTCTCTCACTGTCAAGGAGCTGCCTTTCTACTGAGTCCATTTGGGCACTTTGAAACAAACTAAAAATGTAGCGCACTAAAGTTACTACAGCAGATCAATAGTTAATGAATGGTAGTGTTCATGATAATGGAGCAGGGAGAGAGGAAAAATAAGAAAGAAGAAAGGTGAACAAGAGAGACAAGAAGAAGCAGCGAGAGGGGGAGTGGGTGTCACTTTGACAGTCAGCCAACATGTCCATGCAGTTTACTGAATGCTCTTTTAGAGAATACCATTAAAACAGATGCAGTTTATTGATGTGTTCAGATAATCGTCAATACACCTCCAAATGAACTCTTTTGAAAGATATATTGTGCAACATTTTGGGACCAGATGTGTTTAGATCCTCAGATAATTGATTCTTCATATTTACTGCGGGATCAAAGATCAATACAGCATTACAGTATATAGCATATGCAGATTTCAGGAGCTCGCGGTACTCAATCACTTGTATACCAAATTGTAACTTACCATTATTAATATCTTAATTAATTAATGTTTAAACTGCATGTAGATTTTTGGGAAGTCTTGACACAGTTTCTGCGTATGCATTTCTGAGCAGTGTATGCAAGTTTACTTTTCCCGTGTATGACCAAGTTCTTTATTGTTTTTGAATTTTTCAATGATTTTGAGATCATATTTTGAGAGCGGGCCTAAATGTAAAGCATCAAAGAGAGGTCATGAGACAGAGAGTGTGAAAATGCATGTGAAGTGCAAATTTGACTGAGAATGCTATTGGTATCCTAAAAGCAATAGATTTGGGGACATGTGTCAGTTAAGTATTATTTTCAAAAATAATTATGTTGCAACTTGAGACATATATAGAATCAACAAAACAAATGAACTATTCCACTTATAATCATTATTAATTAGCAAAATGCTTACTGAATTTAGATTAGCCAATTCTCAGATTAAGATTAGTTGATGAAGATTAGCCCTTCACTTCACTAGCCCTTCACTAACCTTAGCTATAACATAACTTTACACTCAGGTTAGTCTCACTAGCCAGATCTCTAGCTTCAGTTCATCAATAAACATGGACAAGAGCTGCCTTAAACAGAAAGAGTTACATGCTGACTTACTTACATGCCAGATGACCATCTACAGACGTTTTCCTGTAGCCCATTGACAATCACGCAAGATTATCATTTACTGACCACTTTACAGAAACACCCTTTAGAGAAAAACTGAAAAAGTAGTTTTTGTAAAATTATTTCCATCCCAGGTTCCTTCATTCATTGTTCCTCTCTTCTGTTCTTTGTCTAGCTATCCACGAATGAAACATCACACAGCCTTCAGTTGTACTTTATACAAATCAAATTCTACTTAAATATACAAATTAAATTTGACTGAAATGACATTTAACTTAGGAGTGAAAGACCTGAATCTGTAATACAGGTGTGGATCTCTAGATGGCAGCATAACTCTACGAGTCTGTTTCCAGTAAACCGAAAGCCCAGAATTAGCAAATCTTATTCTACGATTTATGACCAATTAAGAGTTGGATCAAGTGCTGGCTGTCCCACGTTTCCACAAATCATCACGATGTTTTCGTCTTTGGTCAAAGTTCCTTTTAGAGTTTTCCCATGAAAAAGGAGTTTCCCCTTATTCTCTTCGCTTTGGTTTCCTAGAGACAGGGAACCCACACATATCAGCACTGGTGCTGCAAACATCCTACAAGACTGAACTATTATTATTTGCACTTTTATGCAACAAAAGGATTTTTTCAGTTGACTGTTTCTCTGTTAAAATTCAGGAATCAGGAATGCAGGCAGACCCTTCTCCAAAATGGGAGTATGTTGTGTGCACCTCTGCTTTTTAATTTGAAGTTAAATTGAATATGGCAAGAAGATGGTTTACTCCAAAGCTGAAGTTTTTTTTTCTCGTTTTTTCTTTTCCAGTTGCAGAACTCTGACAGGCCCAAGCTTGTATGAAACATTATTCTGGCCCTGGTGTTCCTAATGCCTGGAGGCATCGACCATCATAAAGACTGCGAGTGTCAAAACCATGATGATATGAGTACGGATTCTGATTCAGGAGGAGCTACTGACATTTCTGGGTGTTTTGCTTTCATTTTGTACATTTACAGTGTTTTGTTGTCTATATAGAAGATTAAAAAAGAGAGCGAGAGCGAGAGAGAGAGAGAGAGAGAGAGAGAGAGACAAGATTTGAATTTTAAATGCTACTGAGTTCTTCATCATGAAATTTAAGCATCATTTGAATTACTTCAGAAACCACACATTTGTATTATTTGTTTTGAATTGACCTGTTTGAAATTTAAAGTAGTTTTGGAAACTCACATTTTATCATGATATCAATCTCCTCTCTCATTCCAGGCTCAATTGCCTATTCCTATCCCTGGGTATATCTCGTATATATATATATATATATATATATATATATATATATATATATATATATATATATATATATATATATATATATATATATATATATATATATATATATAAAGTAAATTTTGTAGCCTGAATTTGACTGGTCAAATCTGAGACCTGAAATGAACAACCTGAATACCTGAATGCTGAATTATTAAATTTGAGAATACTGAGAAAAAATAAATATAGATGCTTGAATAAAAAAAAAACATAATAATAATAATAATAATAATAATAATAATCATCATCATCATCATCATCATCATCATTATTATTATTATTATTATTATTATTATTATTATACCTACAGTCACTGCAGGTAGACACAGTGATGCTGTCTACATGATGGTAAACAATAATTACAATATAGTGTATTTAGTTTAGCACAGAAAGTAAATTCGGTGACAGTCCTCCGAATGTGTTTTGAAAGACATGGCTGTTATTATCTGTACAATCTGATATTAAAAGAGAGAGACACAGAGAGAGAGAGAGAGAGAGAGAGCGAGAGAGAGAGAGAGAGAGAGAGAGAAAGATGCAACAGCATCCTATTTATCCAATTAATCCTGTTTAGACACAAAAGCTCATCAGAAGAAAAGGCCTGTGTCTGTCCTTTGAAAACAGATAACAGTTACAGTGTAAACTGGTGTGAATGGTCCCTTGTCTTTGGGTATCTATAAACTACTATCTAGTGAATTTTTAGTGTAATCCTGTAATAGGCAGTTGAGAGTCAGCAATATACAGTCTAGCAGTATGTTTTTAGCAGTTTCAGACATACTTAAGTTCAACTGCATTTGAAATATCAGGTGTGTTTCCCATTGCTGTTAATCAGGGTTTCTAGTTCTTTAACAAAATTTCCAGCACAACAACATCTAAAAAAAAAAAAAAAACGACACAAAAGCTAGCATTAGAAAAGGGAGACACATTTGACTTCTTTTTCGCAGTCTTTGTGTGGGAGACAAGGTCACTGTCTTACTCACACATTATCTGATGTAAAAACATTATGCACTCCATAATCCCCCTTTCCCTCTCCCAAGCTTTACAAAATATCTTACAATAGAAACCTTTCTATACAGCATAGAAAAACTGTCTGCACTTGCCTTTATTTGTGGAAATGTTTTAGATTTAATTTGCTATAAAACAAGATCTTGGCAGCTGCAGAGTATTTTTTTAACTAGCCTACTATTTTAAAAATACTGTCCTGCTTGCCGCTCGTTCCCTGAGCATGAGCCTATTAGCACTTGTTGTAGTTCCCATTTTGGACCACCAGATGCAATAATAACTCTGTGGAGCTAATTTGAGGTGCTGAGCATGTTACCCCACCCCGCAACTGTGAATCTGTGTACTGTAGAAAGGCAAGATTTAGAAAGGCAAGCAAATCATCAGCTTAAATCTGTCAAATAGCAACATTTTTTAAAATCGTTGGTCACTCAAAAGAGGTAATCAGTATTTCCACAGAATTAAAAAATGTATGGTGTTGTGAATGAATGCTTGGTTATGCAACTATGGATGAGTGCTCACTACTACTAACAATAAAACTACAGCATGAATAAAGCTTTTTTTTTTTTTTTTTTTTTTTCCCCAGCGTTTTCCTTGCTTCATCCAAACACTGCAACTCTACAGAGATACCCAAAATAGCTACTCTCTTTGTATGGGTTATAAATGGCTTTCTTTTTCCAAATGCATACAAAAAGGGTTTCATTTAATGAGGGATACATGGGGGATGCTATCTCCTTGGATAAAAAAAACTCCCTTAGTAAAGCTTCTTCCTTTTTAAATCTCTTTTGGAGAATTACTGCTTTTATGTGACACCATTATCATTTAACTGGTCTTGCTTATAACAATTAGCAAAAGCAAACTGAATATACAGACAGGTCATTTGACATTTAACCAGAGTCAACTAGTAAAAGATCATCTTGGGGATAATTTGTAAATCTAGTGAGCTAATATTACAGAGTAACCTGACAGTAAAGTGTTATGGGTGATGTTGAACAGCAGTAGAGGAACATTGCTGTCTGCTGGTGGAAATTTTTGATAACTCTGTCTCAACCACTTATGAACTTATATGTTGATTGTTCATTATTTTACAATGTTACTATACTATGATTGCAGTATTTTGCGGTGTAGCCCCATGAACTGAGTGTAGAACAAGTGCCAACTTGTAATTATAGCATTTATGATTTTTGACTCCTTGTTCGGCAATATGGGAGACACCTGAAATCTACTTTTTCAGATAGAACTACAGTCAGACAAAACACAAATAAAATTCATGCAGTGGAAAAAAACAATTCACTGAAGGGGAAAGGACACAGGCTGTAAAAGATGCATATTTGCTTTTGGTAGTGATTAATTTTGCTTCTCACCTACTATGGTGAACTTTGACCTGTTCGTTCACAAGCCTCGCCCTTGTGAGCCAAAACAAAACAAGTAGGTGGAGATGTGATCCCTCTTGATGGTGTCAGGCGGCAGAGACGGTGACAGTTGACTGCTTTTATTAAAAATAAATACTGGCACATACAAACAAATCCAGACCACAATCTTAATCACAGAATCCAAAGTAGTAGGTCAGGTGATGTACAAACAGATATTCAGAGGATGAGACTATAATCGTGAAATGTGGAAACAAACAAGAGTCAGAACCAGCAATAACAAACATGAAACAAGGGCTTGGTATATCAAATAAAGAGCAGCACTGAATGAATACTTTGCAAAGTCATTGTCCTGTGGATGTGCTTAAATGGTGTGTGGTGGAGATTGAGTCCAGGTGTGTGCTATCAGTAATCAGGTGAACTTGAGTGTGTGATCTGGGAGTTGGAGTCTGTGGTTACCATGTTTGTAGTTGGAGGTGCATTCTGGGAAATGGAGTCAGATGCCGAATTCGGTATTAAAGTGACAGATGGTTCAAAAAAACAAAAAACATCTACTATTAAGTTGCAACCATGGCGGATTTTGCTTCACTGTTTTCTTACTGCTTGGCACACATCTGGAAAAAAAAAGTGTCTCATGCTAGGTTTTTTTTTTTTTTTTTGTGGTAACATTCTGCTTTTCTCTGTGCCTGCTAGGGTTTTCTTGTTAGCATTGCTACCTCTTATGTAAGTAAACTACACAGTGCAGTCAAGGACTGTAAACGATTATGTTAGACATGACCACAAGATGACTTTTGCCCTCCTGATTTCCCCAGATTCTTGCTGCCTTCCTTACTGAGCTTCATGAACATGTCCTCCGATAGCATCTTTAAGTGTTACTTATCAAGAGGAATGGATGATACAGGTCACACATTCTTGTGACACAAAGCCTGTGATCTGGAGCAAACCAATGAATCCTGACACAAATTCTAACACCAACAGTATGTGTGAAGAGATGTAGCTGTGTGAAGGAAATTGCATTTGCCTGTAACAATCCTGTTGACTTCTGACATGAATGTACTGATTATTTTATTATTTCAGTTACAGTATTTATTTAATTGTCTTTACTGACTTTTGTGCTATTGACTGATATAGTGGTACATTTTGATACTATTTAAATGGCTGAGATATTAATCATTTTGATTCATATAATTTTTTGAAGGTCCTGATGCTTGACTTTTATTAAATGAGTGCATATCCTACTTAAGTCTGTGTGTTTTCATGAACAAAAAAAGCTTTAAGTATAAAACACAAATCTTACATTTGTCTACACCATTCATCTATCTATATGTCAGTCTGTCTGTCTTACCTCCTGTTTGTCTGTCTGTCTGTCTGTCTATCCCACTATCTATTCATCTCTCCATTTGTCTATACCATTCATCTATCTATATGTCTGTCTGGCTGTATGTTTGGCTGTCTATCTATCTATCCCTCTGTCTATCCATTTGTCTATCACATTCTTTTATGTACATTTCTGTCTGGCTATATGTTTGTATGTCTAACCACTTGTCTGTCTATCTATCTCTCTGTCTATCTATCTCTCAATTTGTCATCTATGCATTTACCATTCATCTATCTTTATGTCTGTCTGTCTATCCTGCTGTCTATCCCTCTCTCTGTCTATCCAATTAATCTGTTTTATGTTGTCTGTCTGTCTATATGTCTTGATGTCCATCCATCTGTATGTCTGTTTATTCATGTGTCTGACTATGTCTATCACTCTGTCTGAGTTTGTCTGCCTCTCCATTGGTTTATCTGTCTGACTATCCACTCATCTCTTCAGCCATCTACCTGCTTGTTCGTTTGTATGTCTGTCCATCTACCTTACTATATCTGTCTGCCTATCCATCTGTCCAACTGGCTAACAATCCATCCATCTGATTATGTGTCTACCTGACATCTATTGGTTACACTGACTCTATGTCTGCCTACCCATCATCACCAGAAAGCCTTCATGAGGGATCACATGACAGAGCTATAATAAATTAATTACAGTGCTGTGACACGCATTTGTCATTTTGCTGCTCAGGAATAAGGAGTATCTTAAACTCATTTAACATCACAGATGCCGACACCTTCGCCTCAGTTTTGCCCTAATCAAATCACACTGTTGCATTCAGACAAGATATTGAATTTTGAAAAATCAGTCTTATATGGGTGATTTAGCATGCTTATGAGGACATTTGCAGCAAGCATGAATGATGATCTCATCATGTAATGCATCATAAACTACACACAGTGGCTAGATTCATTCCCATAGTGATGAGCTTTTCGCCCAGCTGTCTATTCATCAAAGAGTCAAAGACACTGAATATGACTTGCAAACTAAATTTGCCTTAGGAAAATGAAGGTGAAGTCAACAGAGCATGACGGAACAATTAATTAGTTTATCATGGATGAAAAACAAATGCACTCTGATTAAAATTTCATCAGACACAGAGGGCTGTGGAGTGCAGAGTGACAAAACAGAATTCAACAGCCTTTTATTCAACTATGATTTTGTAGAAAGCGTACAGGCTATGTAATTGATAAAGCTGCGCCTGTTCTTTTCGGATTTTAATCTTAAAGTTTTATTGCTAAAGCTACCATGGAAAGGAAACATGCATGAGTCATGATGGAGTGTAAGAAGTAGCAAGCATGAGCTTATTATCTTGTGTTTTTTAGTCTTAAATGATGCCAGTTTATCTTACATATTATTTCAGTACGGTAAAATAACAATATAAAAAAACAACAATTTTGTTTCCTCACAGCACCAGAATTTTGTGCCAGTTTCGTTGTTCAGTGTGCGTGATGATATTTCTTCTATTTGATTACTTTTTAATATTTTATCTGATTGTATGATTGTATATTTTAAATATTGTGTTTACCCTGTACCAGCATATAGGGAGAGAGAGAGAGAGAGAGAGAGAGAGAGAGAGAGAGAGAGAGAGAGAGAGAGAGAGAGAGAGAGAGAGAGAGAGGCTCCAGTGCACCTCTATTAATGTTTTATATTGACCTGTTTTTATGATATAATGTGCATTTAGGATTTAGAGGCCCACTGTGATGCCACATAACTCAGCGATACACTTTCCATCTAGAGCACATTAATTATGCACCCTAAACACTCCAAGTGTGTTCCTTGCAGTTTAGATAAATCACATCATTTTAACTTTGCTGTGGGTTGAATATGCACATACACAAATATTCCCCATGGAAAAGAATTCTTTAATGATGAACCTATGTGAAAAGTAAGCATTTTGGCTTTTCCCTATTCCCTGAAATTTGACAAGTATTTTATTTGCTTAAATGGCTCCTATCATATACACATCATGCTTGCTGCTGTTTTCTGCTTTTTGTAATCATTACAATTAAAAATGTATCTTTGCTTAACGCTTCAAGCTGTGCATAATTACGTCAATATTTGTAAAAATACATTAATAGGACTTGTTTATATTTTTTTTTGAGTGAACATATTGACTGAAAGATTGACTGCAATACACAAGTGCAAATTTGCCACTAGTTGTTTTCCACAAGTTTTCATCTGCTATCAGTTGACATTCTGCTGTGAGATGCTGTGACCTTTGACAAACTTCATACATTTCTTGCTGCTTTGTGTTGCTAGTTTTGCTACATATTTATGCTTTACTGAGCTACTCATGCCCAACTGTCTGTACTCTGTGAGCATCTGTGTGTGGGGAAGTGCTGAGAGCTTCAGCTTTCACCTGTGTTTGCTCAGTAAAGAAGCGACCCACAGGACAGTACTGATTATCAGCCTGTTCTTTTAGAGAAGTACATGTTGTACACCAAATTTTAAGAGTCAGACTTGACAGCTTCTCTATCTGGTAAAATGGAAAGGGTACAGTCCAGTGGAACGTTCATGGCTAGAAGTTGAGGACATAGAACATTTAATTGTGGAGGAATTTCCTTATGAGCAGCCAGAACCAAAGAGAGAGAGAGAGAGAGAGAGAGAGAGAGAGAGAGAGAGAGAGAGAGAGAGAGAGAGAGAGAGAGAGAGAGTCTGAGGTGATGTTCATAACTGTTCAGAATAGTAGAAAAAAATGGAAAAGAAGAACAGAAAGAAAGAGACAAAAATGCATTTTACATGGAAAGAAGAAAGCTTTCCATGCCTTCAGAACCTTTCGAACCGTATCTGTATGTAAGTGTGTGTGTGTGTGTGTGTGTGTGTGTGTGTGAGACAGAGAGAGAGAGAGAGAGAGAGAGAGAGAGAGAGAGAGAGAGAGAGAGAGAGAGAGAGTGTGAGTGAGTGAGTGAGTGAGTGAGAGGCAGTGTGTAAGAAAAGAAGATCAGATCAGAAAGTACTGAAGTCAAAAGAGTCAAATAAAGAAACTCGAGGCACTGAGGAGAAAAGAAGGAAACAAAATATTCTATTCAAGAGAGACCAAGTTCAAAGAAAGCTGACTTAAAATTACAAAAGTGTGTGTGTGTGTGTGTGAGAGAGAGAGAGAGAGAGAGAGAGAGTATGTTCCTGTGTGTGTGTGTGTGTGTGTGTGTGTGTGTGTGTGTGTGTGTGTGTGTGTGTGTGTGTGTGTGTGTTACTGGAGAATCACAGACATCTGAAAGCTCCATGTGTGGTATGTACATTTCATATTCTAATATGAAAAACAGTTACATTGGAATGTATTATAACTGCTTGTTTGTTTCAAAGTCATTTAGAACTTTGCCTATATTTTAATAGTTTTTTAATTCCATTGTGCCATGCTGGGCTCACAAAGTATCTCCTCCGAATAGCAAGCATGTTAAAAAAAAAGAAAGAGCCATCCAATGCAGAAGAGAAAAAACACATTTCACTGAGGCCAAGTTAGAGGTGCTATTCTCCAAGGTTGCTGCAAATAAAAAGATAATTATGGAAGTGTGATTTAAAAAAAAAAAAAAAAAAAAAATATATATATATATATATATATATATATATATATATATATATATATATATATATATATATATATATATATATATATATATATATATATATTACAGAGCCACATTCTGGTAGAAAACTGAACCCTTTTGCAACCTCATGTATAGTTAAGGGAACTCTATTAATAACTATAATTTTATTCAGTTTACAAGTTGAATAGGTCAGATTTAACTGAAGTCAGATTTGATTAATACTTTATTTTAAAATATAGGTGAGCTGTACAGCACTAGACTGAAGACGTTTTAGGAACCCTATGCTTCAGGAAGGCTTTATTGACTGTACCTAAACACTATTCAAAATCCAGAATACAAGGCTATCAGGTATAAGCAAGGCTAAAAACTAAGAATGCAGAAAGAGGATTGCAAAGAGATACTGAAAACTGTGAGCTTATATATGTGAAATGGGGAAGTAAATAGGAAATTGGGGTCAGAGGTCGCACTCAGCAGAGCATGACCTCTACTGTTTCCCTTCTGAACAAATAAATCCTTATTTCACATAAACATATGCTGAAAGAAATGACTTAAATGCTGAAAACACAGACTAACAAATTGAATACAATCATCTCATGCATCTCATCAATGATGATATGAAATTATACAATAACCTAAAAAAAACCCCAAACAAACAAACAAACAAACAAAAACAGTTGTATGATCATTAAGATCTTTGTATAAAATCCCATCTGCCCATAATTCTGAATCTAGGGCTGTTCTTTGTGGTGCATCTTTGTATACAAATGCATCACTTACTCCATTAAAGAACTAATGCGCTGATTGAGATACACATCTGCACATTCTGATTCACATTTATAAATGACATGTTGACATGTTTAGTACATTTTGTTCAAGGTTACTATTAGCACAAATGTGATTTTTAACAATATTAGAAAATACACTCATTGAGCACTTTATTAGGAACACTATACTAATACTGGTTAGGGCCTCCCTTTGCTCTCAAAACAGCCTCAATTCTTCATGGCATGGATTCCATAAGATGATTGAAACATATCTTTAAGATTCTGGTTCATGTTGACCTGCAGATTTTTCAGGTGCACTTTCATGCTGTGAATCACACGTTCTATCACATCCCATTATAGAATCATTATAGTGACTGGGAAGGCCACTGAAGAACACTGAACTCATTGTCATGTACATGAAGCCAGTTTGAGATGACTTTTGCTTTGTGACATTGTGCATTATCATGCAACAGTGCTCAAATAGGCTGTGGCATTCAAGCGATGGTTGATTGGTCTCTACACCAGTCTGGACTGTTGACACAAGGCAGCTTGGGTCCATGGATTCATGATGTTGGCACCATAGTCTGACCTTACCATCTGTGCGCCTCAGCAGAAATCGAGATTCATCAGCTCAGGCTACGCTTTTACAGTCTTCAACTGTCCAGTTTTGGTGAGCGTGTGTGCTCACTGGATGGTTTTTCTTTATTGCACCATTCCGAGAAAACTCTAGAGACTGTTGTCTGTGAAAGTCCCAGGAGATCAGCAGTTATGGAAATCAGAGGTGGGTAGTAACGTGCTACATTTACTTTGTTACATTTACTTGAGTAACTTGTACTTTTAAGAGTAGGTTTAACTGGCCATACTTATACTCTTACTCAAGTTCATTTTTAATCACAGAAATGTACTTTTACTTTGCTACATTCTGTGGCATTCCTCCGTTACTGTTAAATATTAATGAATATATGTAGATTTAATAATTAGTCTATAACACATATAATGAGGTCGCAAATCTCGCGATGCACTGCAGTGGTATGAATGCGGCCGCAACAACCGCTCACTTTATTTAGGCAGGACATACACACATGTGCACACACACACTCACACACACGGGAACATACTAACTCTCTCTCTCTCTCTCTCTCTCTCTCTCTCTCTCTCTCTCTCCACACACTTTTGTTCTCTGTTGTCTTGTTTACATGAAGATGCTGAAAGGTTGTGTTGTTAACATGTGAAAATAAAGACCTTCAACCATTTTTTTTTTTTTTGGGGTATGTTTGAGATTTTGTGTTGAAAATGACAGGTTGTGTGTTATTGTACCCGTCACAGAACTGGGATATGCTGCTTCATCTTGAACCCAGGTTTTATCCCATATAAACAGAACACATAGACTTTCAAGGAGAGGTGAGACTTACAGTTCTCCATGTGATCTGAGATTCAGGGATTTCCCTTCATTTTAATCATTTCTGAAGTGACTAGTAACTTGCTACTAAAGTAGTCTTCTCATTGGATACTTTATTACTCTTACTCAAGTAATTATTGACATTATTACTTTTACTGTTATGTGAGTAATTATTTTTATAAGTAGTTTTACTTGGACTTGAGTAAAAATTCTGGCTACTCTACCCATCTCTGATAGAAATACTCAAACCAGCCTGTTTGGCAACAACAATCATGCTACGGTCAAAATCACTGAGATCACATCACCCCCCCCTTTCTGATGGTTGATGTGAACATTACCTGGAGCTGCTTGTATCTGCATGATTTTATGCAGTGCACTGCTGCCACACAATTGGCTGATTAGATAATTGCATGAATGAGTATGTTAGAGAACCCTTCACGCTGCGCCGCTCGCTAAGGCTGGCGAAGGACAGCCGGCAGCACTTCTCCACATCCATTCAATAACTCTGCTGGACTGATCCATTCATAGACTCTCGTTTTGTTTACATCCACCATGTCCTCCTTTGTTTTGGTTTTCGTCATGTCTCCGCCCACGTGTGCTTACTTTGCCATGTGCTTTTGTTTTGGTTCACGTCATGTCTCCGCCTCTGAATGTTTATTGGTTCCCTGTTCATGTCATGTCCCCGCCCTCGTATGTTCATTGGTTTACCGTTCGTTGTGCCATTATTAGTTTCAGGTGTCTCTCGTTAATTCATGTATTTAAACCCCATCTTGTGTTCACTTTGGTGCGGAGTATTAGTTCAGATTGAGATGTGTGTATGTAAGTTCTTTGCTTTGCCATTGCCTCGTGGTTCTGGGACTTTGGATTTTTGCTTTACTTTGTTGTGGATTTATGCCTCGCTAGTGTTTGGATTATTTTCTGTTCTTTGGATTACTGTCTTGTTTGGATTATTACCCTGTTTCTTTGGATTATTGTTTGTTTCCTTGCCTCGCCAATTTGTGGATTATTGTTTGTTTCCTTTTGCCTCCCATATTTTTGTGTTCCATTAATTTTGGTTATCCCCATTAAAGTGATGTTTCCCCAGCGATTGCATCCAGCCTCCCCCTGTGTTTCCTAACAGAATACTCTGCCAAACATGGATAGAGTGGGGAGACTTTTGGCAAGCCACGCCAAACTTTTTGTTCCCCCCCTGGACTCAATTTCTTTTTGGGCCTGTCTTCCTCCCCCTACCGCCTACGATGGCGTTTCATGGTACCCCCAATATTTTCTTTTACAGGCCCAAAGTTATTTTGTAAGTTTGGAGGACCCGAAACCCAGCGAGGAACAATGGGTGAGGTTCCTCCAATCCCGTTTGGTCGGCTTAGCCCGCTGGTGGGCTGAGATCCACCTAGACAGTGGGTACTGGGAACTCAATACGGTTTCGGGTTTCGTGGATCTCCTGCTCCAGGAATATGGGAGCCCGGAATTTAATCCCGACCTGGACACCCTATTCAACAACGTGCACCTGCCCGACCAGCCCGGCCAGTCCTTCTTGGAGCATTATGGGAGGGAGCGGGACAACGTGGTGGCCGGCACCTCTCAGCCCCGGTCCCAGGAGTGCATGACCGGGGGCTACATCGGGCAGGCCCCTTTGTGGCATGCCAATCCCGAGCTCCAGCCGGAGACCCAGCAGGAGGTCTCCCCAGCGGAGCGCCACCTGGAGGTTAACGTGGCAACCTCCAGTCCCGAGCTCCAGCCAGAGACCCAGCAGGAGGTCTCCTCAGCACAGCACCCTCTGGAGGTTAACATGGCAACCTCCAGTCCCGAGCTCCAGCCAGAGACCCAGCAGGAGGTCTCCTCAGCACAGCACCCTCTGGAGGTAAAAGTGGCAACCTCCAGTCCCGAGCTCCAGCCAGAGACCAAGCAGGAGGTGTCCTCAGCGGAGCTCCCCCTGGAGGTTAGCGTGGCAACCTCTAGCCCCGAGCTCCAGCTGGAGACCCAGCAGGAGGTCTTCTCAGTGAAGCTCACTCTGGAGGCTAATGTGGCAACATCCAGCCCCGAGCTCCAGCTGGAGACCAAGCAGGAGGTCTCCTCAGCGGAGCACCCTTTGGAGGTTAACATGGCAACCTCCAGTCCCGAGCTCCAGCCAGAGACCCAACAGGAGGTCTCCTCAGCACAGCACCCTCTGGAGGTAAAGGTGGCAACCTCCAGCCCCGAGCTCCAGCCGGAGACCCAGCAGGAGGTCTCCCTGGCGGAGCACCCAAAGGAGGTCCACGAGGGGACCTCCACTCCAGCCCTGTTCCTGTCGGGGGTCCACGAGGAGACCTCCGCTCCTGTTCTGTTCCTGTCGGGCGTCCACGAGGGGACCTCCGCTCCTGTCCTGCTCCTGCCGGAGGTCCACGAGGGGACCTCCGCTCCTGTCCTGCTCCTGTCGGGGGTCTGCGAGGAGACCTCCACTCGTATCCTGCTCCTGCCGGAGGTCCACAGGATGACCTCCTCCCAAGCCAGGTCCATGTCGGAGGTCCACGGGATGACCTCCTCCCCAGCTAGGTCCATGTCGGAGGTCCACGGGATGACCTCCTCCCAAGCCAGGTCCATGTCGGAGGTCCACAGGATGACCTCCTTTCCAAGTCCTAGTCCATGTCCAAGTCCTAGCCCATGTCTTAGCCCTAATTCATATCCTAGTCCGAGTTTATGTCCAAGTCCATGTCCAGGTTCCTACCCTAGTCCCTTTCCATGTTCTAATCCCAGTCCATGTTCTAGTCCAAGTCCCGGTCCAGGTTTCTGTCCTAACCCATATCCAAGTCCACGTCCCAGTCCAAGTCCATGTCCAAATCTAGAGTCATATTCCAAACCATGCCTCAGCCCATGCCTCAGTTCAGACCCAGAGTCACATTCAGAGTCATGTTCCAACCCATGCCTCAGCCCATGCCTCAGCCCATGCACCAGTCCAGATCTCAGTCCAGATCCTAGTCTGGTTTCCAGTCCAGTTTCCAGTCCGGTTTCCGGTTCAGCTTCAGGTCCAGTTTCCAGTCAAGGTCACAGTTCAGTATCCAGTCCAGTATCCAGTCCTGAATCCAGTCTAGTTTTCAGTCCAGCTTCTAGTTTAATACCCAGTCCAGTTTCTGGTTTAGATTCTAGTTCAGTTTCCAGTCCAGTTTCCAGTCTATGTCACAGTTCAGTTTCTAGTTTAGGTTCCAGTCCAGAATCTAGTTTCGTTCCCAGTCCTGTTCCCAGTACTGTTCCCAGTCCTGAATCCAGTCCTGTGTCTAGTTCAGTTTCCAGTCTAGTTTCCAGTCCAGTTTCCAATCCAAAACCCAGTCCAGTTTTCAGTTTAGTTTTCAGTCCTGTTTCCAAGTTTGTCTCCAGTCCAGGTGCCAAGTCTGTCTCCAGTCCAGGTGCCAAGTCTGTTTCCAGTCCAGTTTCCAAGTCTGTTTCCAGTCCAAGTACCCAACCAAGCATCACTCCAAGCCAAGCTCCAAGCCAAGTTCCAAGCCAAGCTCCAAGCTACGCACCGCTCCAAACAAGCATCAAGCATCAAGCTCCAAGCACCAAGCTCCAAGCCAAGTTCCAAGCCAAGTTCCAAGCTACGCACCAAGCCAAGCACCGCTCCAAGCCAAGCTTCAAGCACCAAGCTCCAAGCCAAGCTCCAAGCCAAGCACAAAGCCAGTTTCCAGTCCACGTTCTCATCCAAGTTCTCAATCAAGTTCTCGTCCGTGGCAGCCAGACACGCTCCGCTCTGGCCGCGGAACTATGGACTATGCCAGCCTCGGGTCCTGGGGGGCAGACATCGTTATCCTGCCCAGGGGCCCAGGTCCGCCAGAGCAGACAGAACTTTCGCCGCTTTCACGCCTTTGGGGGGGTCTCTGTTAGAGAACCCCTTGCACTGCACGCTAAGGCTGGTGAGCGGCATATTTCCTCATTCCGATCTCCGCGCTACTGCCGAGGATAGCGCATTTCCGCATTCCGCTCTCCGCGCTGCTACGAAGGACAGCCGGCAGCACTTCTCCACATCCATTCAATAACTCTGCTGGACTGATCCATTCATAGACTCTCGTTTTGTTTACATCCACCATGTCCTCCTTTGTTTTGGTTTTCGTCATGTCTCCGCCCACGTGTGCTTACTTTACCATGTGCTTTTGTTTTGGTTCATGTCATGTCTCCGCCTCTGAATGTTTATTGGTTCCCTGTTCATGTCATGTCCCCACCCTCGTATGTTCATTGGTTTACCGTTCGTTGTGTCATTATTAGTTTCAGGTGTCTCTCGTTAATTCATGTATTTAAACCCCATCTTGTGTTCACTTCGGCACGGAGTATTAGTTCAGATTGAGATGTGTGTATGTAAGTTCTTTGCTTTGCCATTACCTCGTGTTTCTGGGACTTTGGATTATTGCTTTACCTTGTTGTGGATTTATGCCTCGCTAGTGTTTGGATTATTTTCTGCTCTTTGGATTACTGTCTTGTTTGGATTATTACCCTGTTTCTTTGGATTATTGTTTGTTTCCTTGCCTCGCCATTTTGTGGATTATTGTTTGTTTCCTTTTGCCTCCCATGTTTTTGTGTTCCATTAATTTTGGTTATCCCCATTAAAGTGATGTTTCCCCAGCGATTGCATCCAGCCTCCCCCTGTGTTTCCTAACAGAGTAGGTGTACAGGTCTTCCTAAAAAGTGTTCAGTGAGTATTTTTTATTGTTATTAGCTGTACTACTCATTAAACAATACATACAATAGTTGTTGATAATACTGATTTCGACTATTTGACTACAAATAAAGCATTTCATACTTTTAAAACTCTAAACTCACATTTACAAAAAAGCATCTTTTGATATCCAAATTTAGTGTTTATATTCAAATAATCAGCTTCAGTGTGTCTCCAAAAAAGACACCAAATATGGTGTCATGTTGATGAATAAGGAAAGTGGCATTGGAGTTTGCTTTAGCTCACTTTACCAATCAGATTTGACCTTATGTAAATTTGATGAGTAAGTGCCAAGGGGGTATTTAGTCTATTTTAATTCTAGTTTCTCCTTGAAAACCTTTTGATTGATTTACTGAGCTGCCAAGTTCATGTTCATTCAACCAACTATTTTATTTCTCTTTTGCCTGATCACTGATGATGTGTCAGCAAAACAGGAATAAAAATGAGCCAAAATAAAGGGAAAATGTAGGACACCTTTCACTATATATAATCACTTGACTGTCAACTGTCAGTGCTGCATGAATCTGCCATCTGTGCTAGTAATAAATCAGCTCCAACCAAACTATTGCATACCATTCTGTACATTTTCAAAATCATTGTTGGGAGTACTATCGTTCTTCTTTCCACAAATGTCCAAAATTATCGGCTTCAGGGCAACTGTTTGTTAACAGTAAAGCAGATGGTGTGTATATCAAAAGTTAAACCTTCTTTTCTTAAAAGCCGTTTATACTGGCCAGTCCTGGCTACAAAAAGGCCGCTTCCTGGAGTGTCTTCCTACGTAAAAAGAATTGTAAATGCATTTCTCAAAGGATATGACATGTTATTTACCAGCATGTTCAGACAGTATAGGTAAATGATTACGTGAACTTTCCAGAAACGGGAATGCTCAGTCCAAAATATTGATTTTTTATTACAGTATAAAATATACTGACGCGATGGATTCAGAGAAGGCTAAAATGACATGTACATGTACTCTGGTAAAAATTCAATTTCTTTACCTCATCATATAAAACAAATCCCCTCCAAACAGGGTTTTAGAAAAAGTAAAAGAGTGCTTGAAAGAATGGTGATTGACTAACACATGAAAGCACAGCTTAGAACAACCAGCAAAGCAGAACATTTCTGCCACTCTGTTGTTTTTAAAAAAAAGCAGTGAGTTGAAAACAATATGGGAGTGTGTCGGTACATGCTCCTAATGGCACGCTGCTTACGGCAAAAATAGTCTCGGCTCATTACATAGCGGCTTGTGTGTGTGTGTGCGCGTGTGTGTGTGTGTGTGTATGTGTGTGTGATTGCTGCTGTGCTGATTTCCAAGTGCAGCTGGTTTATAAAGCTACATTAATGTTGTTGCCCTTCTGTGATGTGCTGAAATGACATCACTTATGTTATTCTCAGTAAGGGTCAAAGTTTCTGTTCAAAACCTTCTGAAATGGCCTGAAGAGACCTTAAAGTGGAAACCCACACATCTAAAAGGATTAAAAATGTTGAGAGAATTTGTTTCTCAATCTGCATTCAATGACACATAATTTATTCTACTAGCATATAAGATTACATACATAGGAGACTTTTACCTCACTTCTTATGTGAGAGATTAGGTCAATTCAAACATCCTTCCATCCAGCCATCCATTTTCCATACCGCTTACCCTACACAGGGTCATGGAGGAGCCTGGAGTCTATCTCAGGGAACTCGGGCACAAGGTGGTGGACACCCTGAATGGGGTGCCAACCCATTGCAGGGCACAATCACACACACATTCACACACACTACAGACAATTTGGAAATGCACACGTATTTTTCTTTCTAATGTACAGCTAATTACCACTTACAAATCATCTTGTTAGTTTTAATTTTGTTTAACCACAGTAAAGAGTCCACACTAATCCCACCTCCCAAACATGTTGCTGCTCCTTTCATCCCTTTCTGAGATAAACTTAAGGCTTGGTTTTACAATTTATGTTAGAAGCAAGCACTTCCTGAGAGAGTAGGCATAATCTGAAACGAAATAACCTTGTTTCAGTTGTGACCACCATCGCTCCTCTAGTGCCTTCTATGGCCTGCAAATGGTGTAAATACCATCTACGAAGAGCTATGGGGATGATGTGCAGGCCTCTTGAGTTCTCTGGCAAACCATGTCCATATGGACCTCACTTTGAGCACAGGGCCATTGTCATGATGAAAGATGTTTGGGCCTTTTAGTTCAATTGAAGGGAAATCTTAATGCTACAACATACCAAACCATTTTTATGTGCTTACAACTTTGTGCGAACAATTTGGGGAAGACCCACATATGAGTGTGATGGTCAGGTGTCCACTTATGTGGACCATATAGTCAATGTAGCAAATTAGATGTAATCAACAGTTATTGGAAACTCCCATTAACTGATTGTGCTTCTGAAATTTCTGCTTTTTTAATTTTATGTCTGATAATGTCTTACAATATACAGTGATGCTTTACAATTAAAAATTGTAATGCATACTATGACATAGTATGTGTGTTTTTTTCTCTTAGAATTGGCTGAGCACATTTATACACTTTGCAATGTCTTTCAAAGGTTATGTGAATTTGGGAAAGTTGGGTTCTGGTACTTGGGCAAGGAAAGTGAGTCCAGTAGAGGAGTGCAAGCTATATACAGGGTCAGTCTTGTCCCTGGCAACTCAGTTAACCATGGAGCATGTGAAAGAGCAGAGTGGAATCCCTCCATTTCTTTTACCTCACACTTTTGCTGAGGCAGATATGGTATATTGTTGCTGTTGTTTTTTAAAATACATTTTTATGTTATGTACTGTTCTTTTTGTCTGATTGAATGCTGAGGGTTTTCCTGAATATCATTCACTGAAGCAAAATAGCCATAATATAATTAGGATCTTAGGCTAACTAGTAACAGGGGCACTCATGTTGATAATATTCCCATCCATTCTCAGAGATTTTGATCTGAAGGTTAAGACTACTAGATAAATGTATTTTATAATTCATTATTATTGCAGTTTACATTCTATAAACATGCCAATTTACAATTTAAAATAGTCCAATTAATAACCATATCAGTCTATCCTGTATATTGTGATTAATAATTTTTATTTTTTATTTTTTTTACTTTAAAATCCAGGGCCAACCTATCCTTTTTCTATTCAATAATCCATGCAATGTCAAATCATCATTCTTCTATGATTATAGATGTTATCGAAATAATACAATTGTTAGTACAATTGCTATAAAAAATGGTTTAAAAGCAGCAACATTTTTAACAAGTAGACCTCAATGCCAGTGGTGTCAACAGGGATGTCTCCACCTCCAACAAGTCTAGTGGTCCTTGTTACTGATTTATATGCCTGAATATACCCTTAAAGTAAACCTCAAATGGAGATGGAAGCTATTGAAGAACAACTATTCAGACATTTGACCTTACTTTGACCTTGACCCTGTTTGGATCAATTCCAAAATCTAATCTGCTGGTTACAATGAAAATTCTATATAAATCCTACAAACATTCAACCACTCTTTCTTGAGATATCGCGCTAGCTAGAATCTCGGATGGATGACTTTAAAGTAAATGTTTTACAGTGTAATTTTTCCTAGCATAGGTATGGGATTTTCAAGATTATACATTAGTGCAAGCAAACAGTAGTGTAACCATAAACTTAGAAATGGAAATATTACAATTAGACTAATGCAAAATGTTATACGCATACATCTGTTATAGATATACACATGCTGTATGTCTTACAGCCTGGTGTAAATGGTACTACGTCTGAGAGAGCTTTAACTGTGTGTTTTTAATGTTGAGATTAATAAGAGACTCTGCTGACTTGCTACTTCATTATCACTGTATTATACAGAGTGCACAAAGGCTCTCACACACAAACATACTTGTAAGTATGACTGCAATTCAGCAGCAGTAAATGAGCAGGTTAATAGGCTATTCAGACATGTTCAACACCTTTGTATTCCTTTAATATTATTCTTTTTTGTCCCATTCTCTCTCTGGCTGCTTTTCTTTATATTGTTGAATCCCCTCATTTAACTGCCTCTATTATAGAGCTTTCTTCATTGAAATCCTCCTCTCGCTCCTTCTTCTCTTCTTGGAACAGGACACAAAGCAAAGTGAGAACATTGACAGAAGGTTATTTACTTTTCGCTTGCTACCTGGTGTGTCTGAGCAAAAGACAAAATAGATAGAAAGAAGTGAGAGTGAGAGCAAAAGAGAGAAGAACTGTGTGATACAAGTCACAGTAGCATAAGAACAGCGTTCACCAATTTCAATTTCAGATTTTGGCTCACTGGGGTTTAAGAATGAATTAAACATGGCCTCATAGGGTACAAACTGGCAATATAAAAAAAATAATTCTAAAATATTCTTAATATAAAAAAATAAAATATATTCTAACAAAAAATATTCTATTCCTATAGACAGGGTGTTAAAAAAACACACCAACAACAGTGTGTGTGTGGTGTGTGTTGTGTATTGTGGGGGATGGAGGGCAGGGGCAGGGTTCATTTTATTAAAATTTCTACACTGGAAGTTTAAGGAAAGTGTTATTCATATCAAATGCACAGTCAACACTTCCCAAACTCAAGGCAAAAACTACAGAAAATAATCTCTTTAACTGTTATGAATAAATTCAACAATTACCAGGCTTGGGAGGCATTACACTTTCAAACATTTTGCCACAGATATGGAACAAATTTGAACAGCCATCTATACTGACAAATCCATACGATTCAGGAATAAATCTTGGTCCAGGATAGCTTGCATGCAACTTTCACCAATAAGTCTAGCCTAGGCTGCAAAGCTAAGAAGAGAATCTGGCACACATGAAATTAAATTTTTTATCAGTCTGGTGAAAGAGAGGTGGCAGTGACAATGTGCTGCACAGACTTGATAAATGCCACCTAACATCAAGGGACAGAATAAAAAAATAAACTAAAATACACACTCACAACTGGCCATTTATAAACAACAATAATTGCATTATAATAAAATATTCATCTAATCATATCAGCTTTCATATAAGCTATCACAAGGCACAATCATACACATTCACACACTATGGACAATTTGGAAATGCCAATCAGGGGAGGAAACCGGATTACCTGGAGGAAACCCCCAAAGCATGGGGGAACATGCAAACTCTGTGCACACAGGGCAGAGGCAGGATTCAAACCCCCTACCCCGGGGGTGCCAGGCAAATATGCTAACCCTTGTATTTTTCCATTGCTTGTGGTTCTATGAGTAGGGAATTTCACCGCCAGCCAGCAATTTAAAGACTGTATTCTCCAAACAGGGTACCACATTCTTTTGATGGCATCCGGTTGATTATTAGTAACCTGACAACAACATTAACTTGCCCTGCAGGTTCGTGCCTGCAGAAAATCAGAGTGTGGCGAGGAGGAGGGCGTGGCCAGGCTGTGAGGATGCACACCTGGCACTGATCTGTCTAATCAGTGGGAGAGAGAGATAAAGGAGCAGCTGGAAGCGCCAGGGAGGGAGAGAGAGACGCACGTGCATTTTGTGTTCAGTTTGTGTGTTTTATGCTTTCTTTCAGTTTCATTTTGTATTAAACTTTATGTTTATGTTTAGCCGGTTCCCGCCTCCTCCTTGCCTGACCTTTAAATTGTTACACTGGTGCCGAAACCCGGGAAGGAGGAGGGACGCGCTGTCAGAGAGCTCTCACCGCTGTGGGAGGACCGCGACACCGAGGAGGTGGTGGTGCTGGAGCAATTGCCGAGGAGAACGGAGGAGTCGCTGCCGTCTGCCGGGATGCGGAGACACACCTTCTTTTGTCCTTTGGAGGGGGGTGTTAACTGTAAGATGCAAAGGTGGTGTATAATAAAATTTGAATTTCCAAATTTCTACAACTACAACTGTAGTGGTACAGCATTTTGATCTAATTTAATTACAATTATTTTAGTACAACCATTGTTACAACTGAAAATTAACATTATAACATAAATATTTTCTTGGGAACAAGTAAATATTACTGTTCCTGGTAACAATTTTCTATAAATAGCTTAACTAATGCTTTGATAATTATGAATTAATACACACACTAATTTTTAGCTCGGGAAATAATAAAGTGTATACAGTACATTAACAGCCAGCTGAGTCATACAGTATATGAATAGACATTAATAATAGTAGTAGTTAAGTAGTAACATCTTGACATATTGTAAACACATTCTCATTATGCAGTATTAATAAAGATTATTAATAAAGATATTTTACATTATTTTTAGGGATGCTGGTAAGCAAATATTCAAAAGGGTCTTGAACATACATTATATCCTATAATTTATGTTAACCTAGATTTCAGAATGATTTTTTATTAATACTGTGTAAATGATAATAATTAACAGAATTGATACTATTCTAAGAGTTATACTTAACTATTGTCATTATTTATGTCTATTTATATGTGACGTTTTAATATAACATGTGATAATGTGTCCCCTGGGGTTGGATGCAGGTGCATATCTTTAAAAATATAAAGCATATCTATAAAGAGATCTCAACAGAGACACAAACTACTCACGGTAATGATAACAATGCTCAGCAACCAAGGAGACAAAACCAGGCAGAACTTATATGGAGGAACTAATAAGGATGAAAAACAAAACAGGTGTGCACAACCACAGGAAGTGAAGCAGACAACAAAGGACAACAATCAAAACATGAGTGAGGTTGCCTTCTAGTGGTCCGGAGAGGAATTGTCCACAGTGAACATGACATAATGCATATGTATTATTTACATGATGAGTAAATGAATTGGATATTAATATAGTCTTAATTTGTGGACTTTATAGTAAAGTGTTACCACATTCCTCACTGAAAGGATCAATCAAAATCATGTGATACCCAAAGTGGATTTGGATATTTTTGACTGCACATAGAGGTTTTTGTGGTTTAATGTGTATTTTTGAAATGATGCTTTGAAAATATTTAAGGAAATATGTCTTACTGGTTGAGGAAGCACTGGAGGATTGTAGGAACATTGTAATAGTAGGAAACAGTGTAAATCTGCCTGACACCAACACATACCAATGTGCCAATTCTAATAAAAAACAGGTGGATGGAAGCCCCCCAGTAATCACATTCAGACAAGTGGTGTGCACTCCTCTAAGTGCCCTAGCTAACCCATCCATCACAAGCCACCCTCCACTGAGCTCCCCGTCCTATCAATCAAACATGAGGGAGCGCCAGGAGACCCGGACAGATGATTCTGTTTGATTTATGGCTCATGAATCTTCATTATTATCAGCACGCGTCCCCTTGAGGATGTTGCAGGGAAAATAGACGGGCTCATTTAGACTCTAGCGATGGGCAGGCAGAGGCAGCCGAGCCCAGATTCGCAGATGTGGGATTGATGGGGAATCGACTGCTTCCCTCCGGCTCTGCACGACATCAAAACAGTGTAATCACAGCAGCACTGAGCTCACTGCAGCCATCACACACAGTGGATGAGACCTGCTTAGTGGTGCAAAAATAACTGCTAGTGCATGCTGTGTGTATTTGTGTGTATTTGTGTGCATATCTACATTTACATTCATGGTATATGGTAGATGCTCTTATCCAGAGTGACTTACATATTGTCTATGCAACATAATTGTTATGTTTGTACCAGTAGACTTGAGTGTAAAGACACCAACAAGCTAAGGCAAAAGGAGTCAGTGCTGATACATAAAGAAACATCAAGAGACTCATCCCACTACGTGGGTGTCGGGAGAGATGCTTATTAAGTCTTGATGCTTGTTATCCTTGTGTCTTCAAGGGTGACAGGTCGAGTCATACTTGGTGGTGGATGTTGCGGAGTGCCAGTTTTTGGCTTTGTTCGCAAGTATCAGGGGTCAGTTGCACCAACATAGCATTTATGTTTTTTTCCCCATCTACTGTTGGTGGCATGAATTAAAAATGAATTTAAAATGTATAAACATTAGGCATAGGCTAGCCAGTAGTGTATAGATATGCATGGGCCAAACGCAGGCTGCTTAGCACCTTTATTGTCCAAAGGTTTCACATGGTTACAGCTAAGGCCAGTCCTGATTGTGCTCAGGGTTTGTATAAGTCAGCCTATTTAGCCCTTAAGATCACTGTAGATAAAACCAAGTTTTTAAATTTAATGCAGGAAGCCACAGAAAACCAGTGGGTGGAATGCAGCCATGGAGTGATACAAGTGTTAAACTTTGTATCTCTGCATCTCAGAAAAGGTTTCCTTAAATATTTTAATCTCATCTGTCCCTTCCTCGATGCTCCACCCCATCGGACATACTACTTTTAATGTGGCTGCTGCAAAACTGTGGAACACTCTTCCTCTTCACCTTCATGCTTACACCTCCCTTTCACTTTTTAAAACAGAACTAAAACCCCATCCTTCCACTGCTTTTCTATTTCCTTAATGACTCACTTAATATTTTAGGATATGCATATACCATATTGTGCCATATTATATTATACCATATACCTCTACTTTTTAGCTTTCTTTTTTGTTTATTACCTCATAGTTATATAAAGATAAGCAAATACTACTACTACTACTACTACTACTACTAATAATAATAATAATAATAAATATATAGTAATAAAATGTGTTTATAAATAAAATGAAGATGATGATGATGATAATTATTACATTTTATTATTATGCTTACTTCCCAACCTCTTCAACGAAAGTACTGGCCAATTTTGTTGGAGGTAAGCCAACATGGCCTCACACCTGCTAGTTTGTAACAATTCTCAAAACTGCACTTGTATGAAGTACTGCTTTTCCTACACAGGGCTGCGGGGAGCCTGGAGCCTACCTCAGGAACTCAGGGCACAAGGCTGAAGACATCCTGGACAGGGTGTCAACCCATTGCAGGGCACAATCACACACACCCATTCACACACTATGGACAATTTAGAGATCTTTGGACTGAGGGTGGACACCCAAAAAGCACAGGGAGAACATGCCAACTCCATGCACACAGGGCAGAGGTGGGTATTAAACCCCCAACCCTGGTGGTGCGAGGCAAACATGCTAACCACTAAGCCACCATGCCCCCCGTATGAAAACTTCCAAGGATTAATGTTAGGATTGGGATGGGGTTTACATTTGTACATGTTCTGGCTACTTCAGTCCAATCACATCATCCTCGCTTGTTTAAATCCATATGAACTTCTCAAGAGATTAGGCTTAAACCATTTTGAGGTTTTTATTTTGGTTTTTGTCCTTTCTGTCCTTCAGAAGCCCATTTAGAAAAGAGCATAAACAAATCTTGTGATCAGCTGCCACCCATGATGAGATACAAGACATGGTGTATGGGTGTGTGTGTGTGAACTCCTCTCAGTAATTGTAACACTATTGGGACAGCATAAGAAATTGCACTGTCAACTCTGATTCCTGTACACATCACTAAGTGTGTTTGACACCGAGGCCAAGGTCGACGCTAGCCTGGTCAGTAGTGCAGACACAAGACTCAACACGTTGACTGTGTAACATATTTATGAGAAGGTGATTTATCACACTAAGACTCTCGCCCCCAACACACACACACACACACACACACACACACACACACACACACACACACACACACACACACACACACACAATAGCACCGGTGAAAGATTTGAACATGTCTGACTAAGTGAACCGAATCTCATCAAAATCCGCATGAATCTAAACGAGCAAGGCTATTGATGGTTTTTGTTGGATTTCATACAAATGAAGTTGTATGAAAAGGTACAAACACAAACCTACCCCTAACCCCAACCTTTGGAATGTTATACAAATCCTGATTAATTTTTACTGATTTGCAAGCCTTAGGCCATTTGGATATCAAGTACTTGGAATTTGTTTCCAAGCACTTAGAAATAGTGAGATAATCTGGCCTCCAGAGTCAGCCAACCACAAGAGTTTGTGAGGACCTGGACTGGATAATGAAGGAAACACAGCAAACTAGTACTATGCTCAAGGGAACTTTTCTCCAGTAAGAAAAGCATGACCTGGCACTGAGGCTGAAGTCAGTGGAGGCATTAATACTATGAAATAACACACATGAAATTAGCAGTGATCAATAATTAGTGTTAAACAAATCAAAACTTTGGGGAACCAGTTCAATTTAAACTATATTACAGTTGCTCATTTGTTTGATGCTTTTATCCATTTACATTTACATTTACATTTATGGCATTTGGCAGATACCCTTATCCAGAGCGACTTACAGAAGTGCTTTGAAGTCTCTGTCAATAAATACATCCCGATACTGGCTCACTAGATCACGAACTAAGAATACTATCAGTCTTAAAACTCTGTTGGGAGGTAAGATAGTAAGAAAAACACACAGACAACACAACATTTTTTATTTTTATTTTTAAAATGAAAAGTGCTAATTTATGTACTATAGGAAGAGGTGGATCTTTAGATGTCGTTTGAAGACAGGGGAAGTTCATTCCATCATCTAAGTGCCAGAACAGAGAAGAGTCTTGATGCATACCTTCCTTGTACCCTGAAAGATGGTGGCACCAGTCTAGCGGTGCTAGAGGACTGGAGGGAGGGTAGTGCATTGTGGGGTGTGATCCGTGATTTGAGGTAAGTGGGTGCTGTTCCATTTTTGGCTTTGTAGGCAAGCATCAGTGTTTTAAATCTGAGGCAGGCAGTTACAGGAAGCCATTAGAGGTAACAGCATTGGGGTGGTGTGGGAGAACTTAGGAAGGTTGAAAACAAGTCGAGCAGCTGCATTCTGGATCAGTTGCAGAGGTCGAATGGCACTCAGAGACAGACTTGCAGGAGTGAGTTGCAGTAGTGCAACCTGACTGAACCAGCACCTGAGTGGCCTGTATGGATAGAAATGGATGAATCCTTCTGATGTTGTAAAGGAGGTTGTACCTTTCTATCTGTCAGGATAATTTGCTCCAAACCCAGGGAGGTGACAGAGAGAATCACAGTCCAAGCCAACAGCAATTCTGAAGCTATACAAATACAATAGGTCAAGTTTGACTCTCCATGGAGGAGCTTGTAAAGTAATGGAATTGTGCTTCTATTGTGGCAGCTCAGTGCATATCATAGCCCAGTACCCAATATGTCTAAGCAAGAGCCCTTCTGTTCAACTAATTTCATACCAGACATTTTCATTGAGTTGTCAAAAAATTCTTACAACTCATGTATTGTTTCAGAGCGGTTGGACACAGGAGCTGCAGGAACTTCATCGACTACAACCTTGTCAAACAGCTAAAGATTCAACTATTCCCAAAGCCTCTACAAATACAGTGCTATTGACCTGCTCACTGGCACTACTCCACCACATAACTGCATTTATCCCCTCTTGGTGGCTGAGCAAAAAGCCATGAAAGAATATTGAATAAAAATAGAGAGACAGACTCAGCAGCCATAGAACAACTCAAAGAAGCTTGCATTTTCACAAAACTTGATCTCAGAAGCGCATACAATCTGATCCACATTTGAGAAAGTAACAAGTGGAAAACTGCCTTTAGTTCCACCTCCGGCCATTGTGAGTATTGCAATATGCCATATGGGCTCTCTAATGCCCCTCACTATTCCAAGTACTTTTTAATGGCACCTTGTGCAACATGCTGGGAAAGTTGCATATATAGATGATATTCTGATCCCCTGTCCTGGAAAGTCATATTAATCAAGTGGGTGCTGGCCAAACTACTACAGCACCAACTTTATGGGAAAGGAGAGTAATGTGAATTTCATATGCCCCAGATCTCAATCCTTGGATATATAATCAGCAAAAAGGGAGTAATCATGGGTAAAAATAGGGTCAGTACAATGGAGTGGCCCATCTGTAATGCCATCAAGAAACTTCAGAGGTTTCTAGGATTTGTAAACCTTTACAGGAGGTTCGTTTGGGGCTTCAACTCCATTGCACTCCACTCAGGTCCCTACTAAGTAAATCCTTGTGAAAGCTCACATGGAACAATTCCGCTGGCCAAGTGTTCACTCATCTGAAGGAGGCCTTCACAGTGGCCCCCATCTTAAAACACCACAATCCTTCTTAACCTTTATTCATGGAGGTCAGTGTGTCAGAGTCTGGTGTAGGGGCAATATTGTCTCAGAGGCTGGATGAGAAACACAAACTCCATCATGTGGTCTCAACCTTCAGACAAATGTCACAAGCAGAGCAAAATTATGAAACAGAGAACACTTAGCTGTGAAACTGGTGCTAGGGGAATGGTGTCACTGATTAATGGGGGTGGTACACCACTTTATTATTTAATAGAGCACAAGAACCTTGAGTATTTGAAAACAGCTAAATGACTGAACCTACAACAAGCCCAATGAGCATTATTCTTCTTCTGTTTCCAGTTCACAATTCCATATCAATCTGGCTCAAAGAACATTCACTATCTCATTATTATAACCGTTTCTGATTTAACTAAACCCAAAACTAGTCATACAACTTTTTTGTAAAAGGTAACCTACTGAACATAATCCATTTAACAAAACATAAAACAAATCAGAAACTCTCATTGTATGTGAAATATCATATTTATATTTAGTAAAAATGAAGTAAGCATAGCAACATTATTCTCACCAAATCAAAACACACAAGGAAAACCAAAATGTAAATAGAATTAAAGACGGATCATGAATGTCCATGGATGATTGATTAGCTGTAATGGAGTGAATGAAGTCTTATCTGATTTCCAAGTTCTCCCAATGTCCAGTGTAACCTCCATCCAAATCTTCCAGCCAATTTGATACCTTAATTCATTTGCATGTTGTACTCAAGCCCCAAGGTCATGGAACAACTGTACAAAGGTGATATTTGCCTGATGAATTGAAGAGACGACTATGTAGGGTCAGAGACCATAATCCTCCAGGTAACCCACAAAAAGTCCTTTTTCAATTGAGCATTAAACACAGGTTTCCCAACAAGGACTCAAGAAGCATATGGCAAGGCCATGCTTTAGCTTTTGCATGCCACCTTTCTCCTTCTGCTATATACCTTGACTTATACAAAAACATGTTGCCCCTTACTGCCCCCAGTGGTGAGGAAGATTACAATCCTATAACAGGTTTGTGACTGTTATACTATCAAGAATGTACCCAGCAACCCCTAAGAAGGATGCTACAGAGCCCACCCTTCTGGAATCATGCTTCGTCAATGCCATCTCTTAGGATATAGTACACACATCAGTCTGTGTCCCCACTATATCCAAGAAAAACAAGTTACATTCCCCCTCATCAAAGAGAGAAATTAATCACCTTGGCTAATGCATCCTTGGTTACAGGATACCCTGAAGTTTATAACACATCAACTATTGCAAGCAAAGTACTTGTGGAACAAAATACTCACAGACATTAATAAGTTTATTTTTTCATACTCTACTTGAACCAAAGTCCCGAGAACACTGCCTACTGGAAAACTGCTCTCATTGTACACTCCACAACATCCATGGTCACACCTTGCTCTTGATTTGATCATTTATCTCTGGCAATCAAAGCAGAACAAAACTATTCTTGTGGATGGTTTCTCAAAGACCCTTCAAATATTAGTTCCCCTACCTGCACTAACAACTGCCTTCAACCGCTGAGCTCCTGTTCACTCAAGTGTTATTTTGAAGTTTGGAATCCCTGAGGACATTGCTTTAGATGACAGTGCAAAGTTCAAACATGTTGGAGAAATTAGGTGTCACACTAAGTCTCACTTCTATGTATCACCAACTAGCAAATGGCCAAGTGGAAAGAATCAGTTGAAAGGTGGGCAGGTTTCTGGGAAATTTCTTTGCTGATAACCAAGCGGACTAGACCTAGAACTTACCCTGGGCCTAATATGCACAGAACTCTCTCTGTCTCACACCACTCAGTTTGTGCATTTCAGTGTGTGCCGGGATATCACCTGCCCCTCTTTCTGTGGATTGCTAACCCTACTGATTCTTTGGCTGTAGGTGAGTGGTTCCAAAAGAATGAACAGGTCTGAGAGAACACACATCAGTACCTTGGATAGGTAGCACAACCAATCAAGAACTTTGCAGATCATCAAAGTGGAGAGAGATCCTGGTATGAATCAGGGGACTGAGTGTGGCTTTGAGTGAAATATTTATGAGAAGACAAGGTTGTGAAAAATTGTCACATCAATGCCAAGGTGCATTTAAACCGGTTCTGGCTTGTTGTGGCACAACACCTTACATTTACTAGATTACTAAGAGTTTTTTTTCCCTTTAATTTGTTCAATTTCTGTGTGTGTGTGTGTGTGTGTGTGTGTGTGTGTGTGTGTGTGTGTGTGTGCACAGATGCCTTTATGCAGCTGGTGTCCCTTTACTCAGTATATTACAGTGATTATGAAATAGCAGGTCGGTCGGGTTTCTTATTAATCTATTCATTAACAGAATAGCGCACCATTAGTGTCAAAACTCTCTGAGAGAAACATACACCCCAGTTACGCACAGAACAGAACACACACTCCGGTTAAACAAAGCATATGCACAGAATGGTTATGCAATATAAACTATATGTTTTGGGTTTTGAAGGTTGAGTTGAGATCAGACTGGAGAGAGAAATGCAGAACTATAGAAGGAAGGGCAGAGAGATAGAGGAGAGATGGATGATGAAGAATATTTAAGTGAGGAGAGGGGACTGGTGGAGTCAGGTGAAATAAGAAAAATGTTAAATTTATAGTATGCAACACACTGGATTATGGTTTATGTTGTGTGTAAGTATGAGGTAGAACTCAGTTATGACAAAAAATTTATGGTGATAAAATATTTAAAGCCCCAGGGAACTTAAATCCTTACTTGCTTTCAAATAGGCTAATATTGTTATTTCGGTCAATATCAATTGATCTACAATTTTGTACCTCAGCAGGTTAGTAAATATTGGGCTAAACAAATTATACCTGTGTGCACTGTTCTGTATAATTATGACAAATCTGAAAAAGAAATAGTTTTCTATAAAAATAAATAAATAAATAAATAAATAAATAAATAAATAAATAAATAAATAAATAAATAAGGAATGATGGAACTAAACTGCACACATTTGCACTGTTTCTCCAACTACAGCCCTTCACTGAATTCACACCAACACCAGCACACTAACATCGATCATACATAGTGCCTGGTACATTTTCCTTGTTTGCTAGAGTTAGCACTTTACACAGCTGTACATATATTTTTACCTGTGCAAAAATAAATGTAGAGGTCTTTTTCAACTATACTGGCAATGTAACAAGCAATTAAAAAACAGTTAATACGTGTGTATTTAATGCAGGAGTAGTTAAAATTTTAACAATCAATCACAATCAGTCAATCAATCAATCACAATTTATTTATATAGCACATTTAAAACAACATGAGTGCTTTACACTCAACATTACCATACACACACATTTAACCACATACAATATACCACTTAAACACCAAATACAATACATTTAAGTACAGTTATAAGCAGCAGAGTAAAAGGTTTAATTTCATCACAAGATCTAATGTGGACCAATCAATACAGATCATGTTTTGTTGATTTGTTAAATCTACTTACAGCATGGTGTATTAATATTAAAATGTATGCACTTATTAATGTTAGTTAAAGGAACTTAAATATAGCGTGTTGTCTGCTTTTTCTTTTCTGTACTGCCGCAGACAGAGGGCTTTCAATCAAATATGTTCATATTAAAATGGCACAGTTCTCAGATTGATCTAATCAGTTGCTCAGCTAGTGTCTAAGCAGTGTCTATCATATTTCTATCTTCTTTATTTTTTTATTTCAAGCCTATTAAAATATTCTAATATTTAAGTTTGGTATCATACAAACAAGTTTTTTTGTCTCCTGGGATAATAACCAGTGTAATAAATACTGTAGTTACCTGTACGCTGCCATATGATTGTCAAAATCTTAGGAACATACATTTACACTTGCATCTGTAAATTGTAATTCATATTAAATACACATTTAGTAGATTGTAACTCTATTAGTTATGACACTGTAATTACATTATTTATTACACTGTAGTAATAGATTTGCAAAATCGTGTTACCAAGTTCTACCTCAACCACATAAAGACGACAACACTGCTAAATAACACTACTTGAGGATTAAATGTCTTTTACTTTTTATTACTAATTATTAATGCAAGTCACACACTGCTCATATTGTACATTGTGAATTAAAACCTTTTTACAGTCTGTAATTTAAATGTTGTTGAAATTAAAACAGTGAATATCTAATATGAAACTAAATTTGCCATGATAAAATTAAGTCATCATTTTAAGAAATGCTCTAATTATTTCTTGATAAACCTTAATTCATTTATCTTTAATAACAACTTTGTCATGGTCAGATTGTGGTGGATATGGAGCCAATCCCAGGAATGCTGGGCAGAAGAAGTTACTCAGGATGTGAAACCAGTCCACTGCAGGCAACCACTGATATACATTCACACCTGGGGCAATTTAGTGTAGACATTCTGATTACCTGCATGTTTTTTGAACAGTAGAGAACCAGAGAACTAGGAGAAAACACACATGAACACGGGGAGAACATACTCCAGGAGAACCAGAGTTTTTAAAGAACCATGTTAAAAAGACATCAACTTCAAATAAAAGGTCAACTTTAAATAACTTCTTAACTTTTTATTTAATATTGACTTCTACTTCTTCTTTTTTCTTTTTTTTATGTTGCCTTTCTCTCTCTCTCTCTCTCTCTCTCTCTCTCTCTCTCTCTCTCTCTCTCTCTCTCTCTCTCTCTCTCTCTCTTTTTTTGGTGTCTTAATTACCTGTCTTTCAGTTGTACTAATTTTATTCTGAAAATGACTTTCAGGTTTATAAGTCACATTGTGGGTGCAGTACATTAATCTATTTGTATAAACAGCAGCCTTCCACTTTTAGGTAGAAACATCTCAATTTGCATATTCATTAAGGAAAACATGCAAATCAGGTAAAATGTGTTATTTTGCTCATTTGAATGAAATAATCTTCCATAGCCCCATAAATGCTGTGCTGTAATAAATGAGTTTGAGAGTCCAAGCTGTAATTTTGTTTGAGAGTATCACACAGATGCTTTTGTTTCAGAGAGAGACTTGGTATCCAACTGCCTGGATACATAAATCTGGCTTTCACCCTTTCCTTATTGATTATTATTAACCTGCAACATAAATGCACTTGTGTGATATGGACTTTTGAATGTTAGAGTGTGCAAAAAACATGTGTCCTGCGCTTTACTCCATAATTCTGCCAGAAGGCTATAGAAAACTAAATATGGGTCCCCATTTCCTGAAATCTAATACAAAGATGCCTCTCCTTTCCATTAACACTCATGATGGACCCACATAGCCTATTTCTGGTGGGGAAAAAACAACAGATTATTTATTTATTAGAATTTATTTATTTGTTTTTGAGACGGTAAATTATTCAAGACACGCTTGATGCATCCATTTCAGATAGCGTTATTTTCTGTGGCACACAAATGCGTGCGCACGCACACACACACACACACACACACACACACACACATACACACACACACACACACAAACAGACACACACAAACACACATGCACACATCAGGTTAGATAAGGTTCCTTCCTTCTCTGTCTTCTTGGCGCTTTGCTGAGCACTCAGCGGAATAATAATCATCACACACACACACACACACACACACACACACACACACACACACACACACACACACACACACACACACACCACACACACATAATGGTTTTCCAGCAGAAGATGTGGTATGACATGGTTAATTAACCATTATCCTGCATTTGTTGTTACTTCCACTGGCAAGCCAGCTGTTCTATAGCTAAATGCCCACACTCAATTTGGTTATCCCTCTTGGCCAGGTACCATGTGCCTGGGAGCTAAAATGCTGCAGAGCATCGATTGGTCAAAGGCAATCAATCCTACTAATGTCTCTGGGATATTCAGAAGGCAGAGGGCATGCTGGCTTAGTGGTTAGCATGTTTGCTTTGCACCTCTGGGGTTGGGGGTTTGAATCTCGCTTCCGGCCTGTATTCACATGTTCTCCACGTGCTTCATGGGTTTCATGAAAGACAAAGACATGCATTGTAGTCTGATTGATATCTCTAAATTGTCTGTAGTGTGTGATTGCGCACTGCGATGGGTTGGCACCCCGTCCAGGGTGTTCCCTACCTTGTGCCTTGAGTTCTCTGGGGTAGGCTCCAAGCTCCCCTGTGACCCTGTGTAGATGTGGGGAATGGATGGATGAATGGATATTCAAGAGGCAACGTCAGAATTTTATCATACAAATTAATGTTTAAGATTTGTTTTTATTTATTTAACTGTAGTAATGCTTTAATTAAAGTAGGTTAGGTAGTTCACTTTGTGTATAGTTAGAGGGAATTTTGTTTATTATTTAGGCCTGGTCGGCTTCTGAAGCCTAATGGGAATTGTTGTTGAAATAATAGCTTTTCTACTTGTATTGACATTGCTGCTGAACACTGCATCTCAAATAAGCTCTCCTCCATCCATCCATCCATTTTCTGTACCACTTATCCAACACAGGGTCACAGGGAGCCTGGAGCCTATCCCAGGGGACTCGGGGCACAAGGCGGGGGACACCTTGGACAGGGTGACAACCCATTGCAGGGCACAATCACACACACACTCACACACCCATACACAAACTACAGACAATTTAGAGATGCCAATCAGCCTACAAAGAATGTCTTTGGACTGGGGGATGAAACCGGAGTACCCAGAGGAAACCCGTGAAGCACGGGGAGATCATGCAAACTCGACGCAAACAGGGGAGAGGTGGGAATTAAACCCCCAACCCTGGAGGTGCAAGGCAAACATGCTAATCACTAAGCCACAGTGCCCCCAATTTGTTGAGGAACAATGTTAGCATTCATACCTTTGTTTTTAACAACTTAATTGTGAAATAAAATGAAATCCAGCCAAGTTGCTCTTTCTCATGAAATTCATCACCCATACTATATGTCGCTACTGGCCAGTCACGCCGGTGTTGTGTGGCCAGTTGGGACATTTCTGTTTTAGAAATTCACTTTTGCAAACTGCTTCACCCCTCTTACCTAAAGTGTTTCAGAGGAAGTATGTTCCTGTGGGCTTTGTGAACCTAATCATAAGGATGCATAAACCAGGCATCATTCAGAGCTCACACACACTGATTTCTCTTTTTTCCTGCCTCAGGCTGCTTGTTGGGTCCAGATCACAAATCAAACCTGCTCATGTGGGAATTCACAGCCTAGTGTGTCAGCACATCACACACAGGATGTTCAATATTTTGCTGTTCATGAGAGAAACAGATTGTGTTCTGTACTAGCATGCTATAAAAGAGAAAATGTCCTCCTACAGATATTCGCCTTTACACGCACTGCAGGGAAACACCAATAAAAGATAAACTGAGATGACTGCCAAGGAGGTTACATCAGCTGAAATTTGATCATAGCTTAGCTTAAAGAGGATAGCACTAGATACTGTTTGTCAGGATAATGAATGTAGTGTTTCCTGTTGATGTTGGATTGTGTTATTGATTGGCTGCTAATGGTGAAAATTTTGATCAATGATCACTTAATGCCTTATTACTTATAAAGAGACTTGAGCATATCTGGTGTGACAGTAATTGTCTGAAAAGTTTTAAACAAACTTTTAATATGAAAAGTTTAATCTGAAAAGATAACTACTCCCTCCTGCGATGAGTTGGCACCCCATCAAGGGTGCCCCCGCCTTGTGCTCCGAGTCCTCTGGGATAGGCTCCAGGTTCCCCGAAACCCTGTGTAGGATAAGCGGTACAGAAAATGGATGGATGGATGGATGGGTGGGTGGATAACTACTTTCAACATACAGACAGGCACAGGGGCCAAGTCTTTTACACTGAGACTGACAGACAAAGATGCTCTTCTACACTTGTATTAAGGCACAGGCCATACCTACTTCAATAAAACTGACAGATACAAAGGCAACACCTCCTCAGGACCACACTGGCCATCTTTAACTCCATATTGATATGGAGTAATGAATGTGCAGCCCCTCTCTTTGTAAAAATATAAACACAACCATGTCTGAGAACTGTTTATTTTAGTGTAACCCTTAGATTCAGTAGTGTTGGGTAACGTGATTGTCTTCCTAGTCTCCAGTGCTGTGGAAAGAGAATTCCTCTTACATAAATAGATAAGTTAAATGAAAACAAGACATTATTTCCTAAATCATTACAGATAATTTCCTACATCAATACATATAAACGAAACTCATCTTTCTGCATGAATAATCACTTAAAATGCATATAGAAAATTAAGAATTTAAAATATATTTATTTACTGCAGCTTAAGAAATGCAGTATTACATTAGCATATTAAACAAATCTGCAAGTGTTTATGTGTTGGAGGGAACTGCAGCATGAGATGATCCAGGGTAGAAAATCCCTACAGAGGGCTTGATCAGTAGTGTGCTCAAGCATCCTGAAAAATTCTCTCAGTTTCTTATTCAATTATCATTTTCATCAGGGCTAGAGAGAATGAGTCTGTGGTTAAGTTTATGAGATATTAATTAGCAAATAATTACATATACATGATGGATGCTTTCTGCAAAAACCTTCGCCTACATTTAGGATCTCTCAACAGCTGAAACTGAATCCCAAAGCAGTTGATACAGAGTGGAAGTTATTATATTTGTTTATATCAGCAGGTAATCATATGGGACTATTCTGAAATTTGTAGCCAGTATACAAGGCAGGGCTAAGACAGAGCTGGGTGAGCCATAATCAAACAGTAGGAAAAAGGAACAAAGTGAGGACTAGGAAATACATTATAAAGTTTAATGGCACAAAGAAACATGGAAACCTTCAACAAAACACATAGAAACCCTGAGATGTCCAAACACTTCTCTACAGAACTTGACTTGAGCTTCCATATGAAGAGCTTCCGGGTAATTTCAAGCACCAGGTCACCCCCTAACCACCCCCCAACCAACGACCTAGGACACAGCATTCCCCGGCTCTCTGTCTGGCACATTAATCTGCAGACCAACTACTTTCACTTGGTTAAAAGCCTGTTAGTACAGATCCATCCATCAGCTCCCTTTTTAGTAAGATCAACCAGGGGTCTGGCTAGCCAAAACCAAGTGTAATCTCAGATACCATACTTCCCACCTTCATATTTTTTAGGTTTGCTCTGAGTCCTGCCTGTCTCACATCTCAGATGCTATATGTGCCAGCATACCCATTGTGATGGTAAAGAATTCTGGCCAACCCAAATCCACAAATGCCTAATATGCACCTCCTTGAATTCTCACACATACAGTATATATTATATTCCCACTCAATCTTGGAAGGCCTGTGCCACATTACGGATTAGGACCAGTGACTCTGCTTCTATGAATGGGGACAGAAATGGGGTGCAGGTTTTGTGGTGACTGCTCCATCATTTCTGGGGAGCAGGCAGAGGAGGGTAGCGAGAGATGGCTTCATCCAGCGACAGGTCTCAGATGCTGTACAAGCTGACATAAACATTATGATGGTGGAGAAATGTGTTCATTAGCCATTGATTTGTTGGTCTCCACAACAAATACCTGGCCAGGAGTAAAAAGAAAAAAGGGAAAATATTTTTTCTGCAGCTCTTTGACACCAATAATTGGTTTATTCCTCTCCAGATAAGTGTTCTGCATCACTCACATAACCTTATATATAATCTTTAAACATACCTCAGTGTGACTCCTGGTTGGAATAAAAGACAAGTGACTGCTCTCGCTTGGTCGACGGTGAAGCAATCTCATCTCACAACTCCTTAAGGGGAATTCCATAGGAAAGGAAAGAGGCAGGATGTTATGTATCAACTTCCTCACCCCCTACAGCCACAGAGGCACCCACCTAGGGAGTGCTGTCATTTATACGAATCAAGGAGAGAAGAGAAGAGAGTGATGGCCTTTTCCAGTGGCCTGGTCAATGGCATTCAACAATCCCCTCCAGGAGCTAAGTGATGTGCCACCATGTCCTTTGCATTGTACTCCTCCATTGGGAACCACCATCAACACATACTGTCTGCTTAAAGAGCTCTAGGAAGGCTTCTGACAAGTGCTGAGGAGTAATCTTTGTGAGGGTGGCATGGGATGCAGCTAAAATACCAGAGGGTTGCACATGGCGCAATAAGACAATATACGAAACACAATAAGAAATATACGCTTGATTATTGTCTGAGACCCACCTCATGTCATTAGTCATCACTCCCACACTATTGCTCCCACACACCCTCAACTTATCTGAAAGCAGCAGTTACACAGAACACATTTGATTCAACACAACATCACTGAATGAATATTACTTTACACCATAATCCAAAAATCTCTAAATTGGCTTTGTTCCTGTGAACTTTACTGGATCATGAGTGTTTTTGCCTTGATTTTCTTCTGTATTTGTGCATTTAGTATGTTTTTCCACTTTTTCCACAACGATTTACAAGTAAGGGCAGTTGATGGTTAAGGATCTTGGTCACTTACTTCCTGGCTGTGTTGGGATTATGGTGGCCTCACCTTCAGTCTCTGGCAAGGAGCTGTTGTTGCAGCCTGCTGGATGTCAGCTTGCTAGCCTCTGGTGAGGAGCTGTTGTTGCAGCCAGCTGGGGCATTGGCCTCAAGCGAGGAGCTGTTGTTGCAGCTGGTTGGGATATTGGCCTGTTGGCATCTGGCAATGAGCTGTTGTTGCAGCTGGCTGGGTCATCGGCCTGGCAGACTCACCCTCAGCCTCTGGCAAGGAGCTGTTGTTGCACTCGGCTGGGGTGTCAGCCCTTGTCCTCCGCCTCCGGTGAGGAGCTGTTTTTGCAGCCAGATGAGGCATTGACTGCTGGCAAGAAGCTGTTTTTGCAGCTATCTGGGATGTCGGCTTGGTGGCCTTTGACAAGGAGCTGTTGTTGCAGCCAGCTGGGGCATCAGTCTGTCGGCCTCTGACAAGGAGCTGTTGCAACCATCTGGGACATCGGCCTCCAGTGAGGAGCTGTTGTTGCAGCCGACTGGGGCATCAGCCTGTTGGCCTTCTAAAAGGAACTGTTGTAACTGTCTGGGACGTTGGCCTCCAGTGAGGAGCCGTTGTTGCAGCCGGCTGGGGCGTCGGCTTGTCGGCCTCCTATGAAGAGCTGTTGCAACCACCTGGGATGTTGGTCTCCAGTGAGGAGCTGTTGTTTTAGGGGGCTGGGGCATCAGCCTGGTGGCTTCCGATGAGAACAGTTGTTGCATTGCAGCTGGCTTGGGTGTTGGCCTGGTGGTTGGTGGCTGAGAAAACAGCTGCTAAGCCCCTGATTGTTTTTTTTTTTTTTTTTTGATTGATCAAATGGATATACATAATACATATTGTTTTTCTCAGTGAAAGCTTCCAAAGGTGCTTCTCATGCACTGGACTTCATACAGTTAGACATGTGGCATCATGGTTTGGATCTGCCTAGTGCAAGATCAGTATGAGGCTACATACTGCAGCTAGTTGTCAGATGTATTCCTGCTAAAAGAATCTGCATAAAAACACTTCACTTGTGTTGTGATGAACCATAAACATGATGAGCTCTTTGGAGGTGTGGTCATCTATTTGCACCAAAACCACAGTGCTGTTGTATTTCTGGAATATCCATTACTGTCAGGAGTTTTTGGGATAGAATATATGGTTAGTTGTAGTTCTTTCATGGGTGCCATGAATATGGGAAAAGTAATGTTCAATTTATGTACAGTACTGTGCAGTCTTAGGCAGATGCAAAGAAATGCTGTAGAGCAAAGATGCCTTCAAAATAATGAAATTAAATGTTTCTACATTTAGAAAAAAAAATACAGTAAAGAGCAGTAAACAGTAGTAAATGAAACAAAGTCAATATTTGTGTGACAAAAAAATAAAAATACAAATAGTAGTCTCAGGTACAATTTGTGCAGTTTTATAAGGAAATTAGCTGGTAATTGAGCATTTTATTACCTTTAAATAAATTAAAGGTATAAATTAGCTTTTATTGAGCATCTTTCAGAACCAGCCACAGTTCATCTGGAGACTTTGACTTTCGCACTTGCTTCTTATTTTTGCAGCAAAACCCAGCAGCCTTCATTGTGTTTTTTGTCTGAAAAGTGTCTCTTACATAATATGCTGCTTTTGTTTAACAACATACAAACATTTTTCTGTAACATTGCCTAAAACCTTTGCACAGTACTATATATATATATATATATATATATATATATATATATATATATATATATATATATATATATATATATATATATATATATATATATATATATATATATATATATATATATATATATGGAGTTCATAACATTGTGATTAGAAAGGTTTACACTATATCAGTTTCTGTCCTGAGTGCTTAAACTTTAAACTAGCAAAATTATCAGATTTTGCTTTAACGATTAACTATATAAACATAGTATTTAAGAACTGCATTGAATGAAGTAAAACATTTGAAATCAAAACATTTATGTAAAAAGCAGCTTGAATATGTAGTACACCATCATTATTAATAAACCCTGAGTAAATATCACTTGTGATCAGGGATATGCAACCAAATATTAAGTGTTATGGACTTTAATTTACTTTTAGACTATAGGTTATTATACTTTTGCTCACATAAAAATTGGTGGACTGCCACCAAAGGTGCCATATTACAACTAGATGTACAGCTGAAATTCTGATCTATCATCTTATAACCATCTTTTGATCTCAAACCCACATGCCTTCAGTGTATAGCAAAAACAAAAGATTTGGCCATGGTGTTCCAATACTTTTGGAGGCGACTATATATGTTTGGTTTGAAATTATTTTATATTGTTTTCTTAGAGTTTGCTAAATGTACACAATGTCAGTGCCTAAAATAAGATTATGTTTATTTATTAAAACTATGCACACCTCATTTACTGGGACTTGAAACTTAAGTGAGCACTTGAGTCAGATGATTGAAATGAATCAAGGTCATTGTTCTGGATACAACCCTTGGCTTAAATAATATCTATTTTGAGCTAAAAATGACTGATTATTATTATAAAATTCCGCTTAATGTGTAAAAAGATAAAAAAAAAAAAGGGCGAGGAAGACAAGGAATGAGAGAGAAGGGGTGATGTTGTGAGGAACAGACGGTATTTTGATTCATTCCCTTGTGTCTGTGGTGATAATGTGAGTCACACAGGAGGCTGCAGGATAAAGGAACTTATTAACCTCGGAAACACAGTTAATTAAACAGGCCCTCCTCACTCCTGCCTGTTCATCAGATCAAAGGCAGAGGAACTGGATCGGAAGAACAAGGGGAGAGAGAGAGAGAGAGAGAGAGAGAGAGAGAGAGAGAGAGAGAGAGAGAGAGAGAGTGGGAGAAGATAGCCAACCCCTTATCACAAGAACACTCTCAATGTCACAAGGTTTCAGACTGCAACTGGGTGTCTGCCCGCTCAGCAAGTCTTGATATTTCAAACGGTGACAATGTGAGTCAGATGAAAATGCCTGGTTTCATATAAAGCCTCGTTTTTCTGAGAGGGTGAAGAACAGCATGGTCCAGGATTAAAGAGACAGCTCTGTGTTAGGATAAAATGCCTGACAGCTCTCTCATGAGACGTGTTAGAGACATGGCTGAGAGCAAGAACCTCCTCAGAGCTAGATTAATCAGTTAGTCACCAAGTGCTGGTCAACCTTGTCTGATGATAAGGGAACAAGGACACACTACCCCATTCTTAAAGGAAAAGTCCACCCGAAAAATATTAAAGATGCCTGCATTGAAGGAATTGTGAAACGCTTTGTAAATTTAATGCTAATTTATTGGCTGATGCTGTATTTTCAATATTCTTTTGAGAAGTTATATGTCTGCAGTCCTAGGAATAGTGGACACAAGGAACACTCACACACTCATACACAACTATGGGGAGTTTAAAGTTGTCAATCCACCAACCTGCATGTTTTTGGGAGGAAATAGGTGAACCCAGTGAAAACTCGTGCAGATGCAGTAAGAACATGAAACTAGATGCTGTATTTTTGTTATTCCAATGAGAAGTTACAGGCTGACTGCTGCTCTGACTTCACAGTGGGATATTACTAGTGCAGTATGCTGTGTATGGAACTGGACAACATGGTACGCAGACAGTAGAACCCCAGAATTGATTATATTAATATGCTTTATTAATTGCTTATGGCTGGTGAGTTAGCAAGCCTGCTAAAAATGAATTCAGAGTAATGAGTGAGCAAGGTAGGGTTCCAAAAAGCCTCTCCTTGTTTAATAATGGAAGTCTGGTTTGAACTGCAGTGTTGTAATGAAAATGAAACAATTTGAATAAAGGGGGCTGTTACATTTTTCTGAGCAGAGATAAGTGACTGCGCTGTATCTATAATGGCAGAACCTCTTCGGGTTATAGACGTTTAGGGCTGTAAGTGACTAATCTCACTTAAGAGACAAAAAACATATTCTATATTCAACACTTCTCATTGGATAGACTCTGTCCTCTATAATAAATCAGTTTGTAAGTCATCTTGGACATTTTTGCCTTTAATAAATCAGGGTCTGGGTGCTTTCAGTAAAACAAATGAAGCTGAACTACAGTGCAGTCCACGAGAATTTGGAAGATTTTGGCTCAGAACTCAAGCAAATTGCATTTGACATGGAACAATAATCATGAAGTTGCAGACAGAGACAAAACATTTGGTGTGTCAAAATCAGTGTTTGGCACATGAAGAAGCCAGTAGACACATATTAGCTTAGCAAAAAAATAAAACAAACCAAATCCACTTGTCCAGAATGGAAACATGCTGTAGGAATTAATAATAGATGAGCTATCATAAAGAGAAAAAGCCCTTAAAACATGACATGGTTTTCTACAATGCTATACAACTCAAAAGTAAGTGAAACTATCTTAAATATAGTCAAATGTATCCATTATTTTCCATTAAAAACCAAATACAAGCTTATAAAAGCAATGTCCAGACCGTTATTTATTTATTTATTTATTTATTTATTTATTTATTTATTTATTTATTTACGAATTTCAAGCTTTAAAGGTTCTTATTCTTTTGACGGATAATTTTGCTTCTTTCTAGAAATAAATGCTTAAAATGAGTAAAATTGGTATTGGTGTGAGAACCCGTGTATTCTGCTTCTTAACAATGTAAAAATAGCTAACAAAGTTGACAAATCTAATGCTTTGGCTCTATCTTCATGATGGTGAGAAACAAACTCCAAGCACAAAAGCTACACCTAACTTGATGAATTAATGATGTGAAGATACACAGCTAGACAAAAACAGCTGTGCAATCAAATGTCCAATTACTTTCCTAAACTGTGTGGCTGTATAATTTTTCCACCCGATATTGATGTGCATACTCTCGAAATGGTAGTGCCTTATGTTAAGGTTCCTTTAACTGACATTATTTAACACATTAAATCATGTTTCATAAGAATCAAAACTAAAGAAAACGGAGACAAAACAAGAAAGAAACACACACAAAACCCACACATACTCAAAACCTACATATACTCAAAACCTACACATACTCAAAACCTTGCAATGAGCATAAAAACAAGAGTTTCTTAGGGTGTGTCTCAACCAGCTTCCATGTTCAGCAGGTGGTGAATCAGTATATCGTGTATCGTATAGTTGGGGCACTGACAAGGACCCTGGCTCACTACACACTGGGATACTGTTAACTGAATTTCCATCGACATGACTACATACTCACATTGTAAAACGTCACCAAAAATTTTAAACTTAAAAATATTTAAGTTTTATATGTCATATAAATTTGTCAGCTTAGTCACATGCATTTCTGTCATAAGATGTCAAGCAGGATTGTTGGCAAGCTAGTGGATTAAAAAATAAAATAAAATCATTAAACACTTAAAAGTCATTAGACTCAAACAAAGCATATATAGAACATCAAATAAAGTAAGTAATCATTTGAGGTCTACAACAATAACAAGCTAGTAGACAGAGTTGGCTAAGAGTTCGTCCGCCATTTAATTTTTTCGAGCTGAGAGGCTTCAGAAAACATGACGTCATTTCCAGTAAGGGAACATAGTGAGCTTCGATGCTCCCTGGTTTTTGCAGTGCATTGTGGGATTTTTTAGGGAGTGAACGTTCCAGTGCACTGGAAGGATTTTGTGATTGAGACAGCCCTTAAAATGGCTGACTCCCTGATCAGTGGGAAGTGTAAATCAGAGGTGGAGACAGAACCAAGAGGTAGAACACGATGTCAAAATAAAAGTACATGTCACTAATACTCAAAAAGCAGTGATTGACATGATGGGAAATGTGCCATGTGCTGAGGGGAATTTGTGGCAAACACCTTAATGAGTTTTTAATGAGTATTTGTTAACTTGTTAAATTCAGATCTGAGGCTAAAAAGCAAATTCCAATATTAACACATAGAGTTCAGTAAGAACATGCTGTAATTTACATTTTGCTAATGTATGTGGATTTTCTTGTAATCATGGATGAAATAAACCTTAGTCAATGCAGGTGTATTTCATTAACATTTAACAGTTACTTGGTAATATAAGCAGTCATCCAATAATACGTTTGGTACTTACTTTGTTAATGTTATTTAGGTTTATTAATGCTGAGGTTCATGGTTTGTTAATTAGCAATGCAGTAAATAATTATATATAAGGAAACTAAGAGGGTAGTCTATATTTTAATCTATAATGCAGTCTATGTTGTTTTACATCTTCTAGTTCATTATCGTCTTTACTTCATTTAAAATCCAATGTATCAAACGTTTTGGTTTGTAGAGGCAAAACAAGAAAAAAATTGTTGACTTACATGCTTCATTCAGGAAGTTCAGCTTCTTGTGAGTTATTACTTACCAAGAATTGACCAACAATCAGATAAAAGCGTCAACAAAAGGCCCATTGTCTTACAGGTGGCAGAGGATACATTAATTTTGACAGTGGCATGGACACATAATAATACACACTACAGGAACTCTGGTACAGGACACAAATAATGGGCCTCAGAGTTCTGACAGCTCACAAATGTAGTTCTAAATTTGCCCACATTTCTGCAGTGACAGGTGTTACTTGGATTTGAGGAGTTGTGTCCAGTGAATTATTCGATTCAGTGGAGAGATGGTATTTTCAAAGGCTTATGCCGTGACAAGCATATAAATTGGAGTGAGTAACAGAAATGGTCCTGCCCGCATCAATAATCTCTTACACCTACCTGTAATACAAAATGCCCTGTGTGCATGCATTTTCCTTTTATTGTTATTCTTTGTAAATTTGTTATTTTTATTACGTTTTCTGTCTCTTTTTGTTTTCTTCTCCATGCACTCAACTTAACTCTATGTAGAACCATTTGTATTTGAAGGTATCAAGATCGTTTAATAAAATCTAAGACAACAAATACACAATGTAAATCTCAATAAATGATACGAGTACAACAGAGGTGTAGCGGACACACACACATATAGACACACACAAAAATGCATCTAAAATGTATCTTTATTCAAGCCTTTTCACCTTTCAGATTAAAAAAAACAAGTGGTATCACTGAAATACACACAGAGTTGCTAGTTTATTAGGTAGTGCAAAGTAAATAAACCCAAATAACTGCCAACTCAATATATTTTTTCATCCCTCTCTGGAATACTGGATTACTACTGTCCACTATACCTTCAATTGTGTTGTCAATTTTTGCCCCAAACTCTGGCAGGGTTACTGAAGTTTGAAAAAGCACCTGAAGAACAGAAGCTAGTCAGGTACTAGCCAACACACTTGAGACCTCAAACAATATAAAATCAAGGATCCCTCTTTTTAGTTCTTCAAAAATATGATCCAGACAGAAAAGCATACACCCTGTTGTAGGGAGATGGTGAGTTTGAATCCTGATGACGCCATAGACATCCATGGCTGGGAGCCAAGGGAGCAAAATTGGTTGTGCTCTCTGGTCGGAGGGATGTTATATTCTCTCTCTCCTGTCAATCACAGTGACACTAGCCAAATGCGGGCATCTGTGAACTCATGTATGTGGGAGAAGGGAGATAGCACTTTCCTTCAAGTGTGTTACGTTACCCTGTTATGCAGCATGAGCAAGAGTATGAAAAGTTTTGGCTGGCTTCATATGTTGGGTTGGTGGGTGGAAATTGGCAGGTGACCAATCTGACACACACACACACACACAAACACACACACACACACACACACACACACACACATACATACATACATACAGTATCTCACAAAAGAGAGTACACCCCTCACATTTTTGTAAATATTTTATTATGTCTTTTCATGGGGCAACACTGACGAAATGACACTTTGCTACAATGTAAAGTAGTGAGTGTACAGCTTGTATAACAGTGTAAATTTGTTGTCCCCTCAAAATAACTCAACACACAGCCATTAATGTCTAAACCGCTGGCAACAAAAGTGAGTACACCCCTAAGTGAAAATGTCCAGATTGGGCCCAAAGTGTCAATATTTTGTGTGGCCACAATTATTTTCCAGCACTGCCTTAACCCTGGGCATGGAGTTCACCAGAGCTTCACAGGTTGCCACTGGAGTCCTCTTCCACTCCTCCATGACGACATCACAGAGCTGGTGGATGTTAGAGACCTTGTGCTCCTCCACCTTCCGTTTGAGGATGCCCCACAGATGCTCAATAGGGTTTAGGTCTGGAGACATGCTTATAATGTTGGAATACTGCCCTGCAGCCCAGTTTCTGAAGGGAGGGGATCATGCTCTGCTTCAGTATGTCACAGTACATGTCACAGTACACAGTGCCGGCAGCACTCATGCAGCCCCAGACCATGACAAGTCTGCTTGTCTTCAGCAAACTGTTTGTGAGCTTTCTTGTGCATCATCTTTAGAAGAGGCTTCCTTCTGGGATGACAGCCATGCAGACCAATTTGATGCAGTGTGCGGCGTATGGTCTGAGCACTGACAGGCTGACCCCCCACCCCTTCAACCTCTGCAGCAATGCTGGCAGTACTCATACGTCTATTCTGCAAAGCCAACCTCTGGATATGATGCTGAGCACGTGCACTCAACTTCTTTGGTCGACCATGGTGAGGCCTGTTCTGAGTGGAACCTGTCCTGTTAAACCGCTGTATGGTCTTGGCCACTGTGCTGCAGCTCAGTTTCAGGGTGTTGGCAATCTTCTTATAGCCTAGGATTTCTTTATTTAGAGCAACAATTCTTTTTTTCAGATCCTTTGAGAGTTCTTTGCCATGAGGTGCCATGTTGAACTTCCAGTGACCAGTATGAGAGAGTGTGAGAGCGATAACACCAAACTTAACACACCTGCTCCCCATTCACAAATGAGACCTTGTAACACTAACGAGTCACATGACACCGGGGAGGGAAAATGGCTAACTGGGCCCAATTTGGACATTTTCACTTAGGGGTGTACTCACTTTTGTTGCCAGCGGTTTAGACATTAATGGCTGTGTGTTGAGTTATTTTGAGGGGACAGCAAATTTACACTGTTATACAAGCTGTACACTCACTACTTTACATTGTAGCAAAGTGTCATTTGTCAGTGTTGTCCCATGAAAAGATATAATAAATTATTTACAGAAATGTGAGGGGTGTACTCACTTTTGTGAGATACTGCACATACATATATATATATATATATATATATATATATATATATATATATATATATATATATATATATATATATATATATATATATATATATATATATATGGTTCAGATTGGGTTTCCTAGGCAGAAAAGACTGCAGTGGATGTTATTTCAGGCTTTGAATGTCAGGAAAATGAAGCAGTGCTCATTCATGCGATTGATTGAGAAAAAAGATGGAAAGATGGGCCTCTGGCACATGTGTAGTCTCTTCATATGCCATCTCCCTCACTGTTTCTGCTATTCTGACTGGGTCGTGGTTTCTATCTTTGTTAGACAACTTTTTTCAGCATGGAAGGGTTTGAAGTCATTTGTAGAACTATTCTTGAGCAGTCATAAAGGTGTACCTGTTAAATTGCATCCCTAATGGCAGCCTGAGCTTGCACGAAAGACTTTCACAAAAGCACCAAGTCTATAGAAGTTCTTCACTAACTAGAAAAAAGCGACGAAAGTGTCTGATTTACTGAAGAAAACTTATCACACAGTGTTACAGTAACTTCCTCTGCTACTGTAGCTGTTGGTGCCTCTAATAGATCTAGAGATCTTGGGTCAGCACGATGGTAACTTGCTAAATAAATACACATAGGCAGAAAGCTAGAGCCCCAGCATGTGGCACACCTACCTTTATCAAAGCCCCCGGACAGAGACAGATGGCTTAGAACGGCGGGTGAGTGTGTAAAAGTGTTTGTGGGATGGCGGCTTAGCAGATAACAACGGCGCAGGGGAACAGAGCTCTAAATCACAGTTTATCTCCCACCGACCACAGACACACACTAATGGTCATCACAGTAGGAGTAGGACAGTACAGGGTTGCGATGGAATGAGACCAAACAACAGGCCAACACACACTTGGGGAGAAGAGATGCTCACAGTGCTACTTCTGAATAAGACTGAGCAATGAGGATATCAGAAGTATGGATTAGAAATAGGTGATTGTACCGTTTTTTTTCACCAACTCCATGTTAATGCCCATGTTAATACTATGTTTTGGAATGAACACATATGGGTGCGATGGTCAGGTGTCCACTTTTGGCCATATTGTGTACCAATCTACATTAAAGTGAGTGAAGGTGAGATACAGATATGATGCTGGTACATTCAGTTCAATCAAATTTTATTTGTAACACTTTTAGCATTAGACATTTAGCATTTATCACAAAGCAACTTTACAGAAATGAGGATTTAAATTTAGAGCCATAATAAGCAAGTCAGAGCCAACAATGTCAAAGAAAAACTAAGAGGAACCAAATTCCAAAAAGGAACCCATTCCCGTCTGATTGACACAAGACAGTGAGATTTTTTTGATGCAGTATACAGTGTACATATAGAGAAAAGGCAAACCACACTAAATGTGCTAAATGTGTTAAAAGGATATGAAATATTTTGTATGGTCATCTTGGTAATAGAAGTGAGATGAACATTGGATAGTATTTATTATTCTTAAAAAGTACATGTCTGAAGTATCCAGGAGATATTATTCATTCAAGCAGGCAGGTGAGTCTTAGGCATAAACTGTTTTTGGGCAGTGCAAGAGTTTAGGTTGTCCATGTGCAGTGGTGGCTCAGTGGGTTAGGTTTTTGGCTAATATGTGGAAGGTCATGAGCTGAATTTCCAGCATCGCCGAGCCACTATTGTTGGGTCATTGAGCAAGGCCTTTAACCTCAAATGTTCAGTTGTATCCTGGATCCATTTGCTTTTGTTAAAAGCATCAGTCAAATAAATAAAATCCATGCATCCATTTTCATTCACTGACCCTACAGAGGGTCACGGGGAGCCTGGAGCCTATCCCAGGGGACTCGGGGCACAAGATGGCACCCATCGCCGGGCACAATCACACACACCCTTTCACACACTATGGAGAATTTAGAGATGTCAATCAGCCTACAAGCACACAGGGTGGAGGTGGGAATTGAGGCGTGAGGCAAGTGTGCTAACTACTAAGCCACTGTGCCCCCCTCAAGTAAATAAAATGTAAAATTAAATTATCTCCATCTACCAGATGTGAGTCACAAGTGCACAAAGCTTCAGCAGGAAGCAGGAAGAAGAGAGATTAAGTTGGGCATCAGGCTCATTCAGGCAGCGATGGTGAGTGGTAAGAGTGAGTCCCAAAGAATGACAGAAAGGCTATTCCATAGCTCAGTGGATTTGCAGGAATAAGCTCTGCCCCTTGCTGTATTTCTCATTATTCTAGGTACTAATAAAGAACCTGCAGCATTTTATCAAAACAGGCACAGCTAATCATAATAGACCAATTGTTTACTCAGGTACTGTAGGGCAAGACCATTTAGTGCTTTATTGGTCATCAGTATTTTAGTATTATATATTATTGGGATTATAGTATTTTACAATCAATGCAAAATTTTACTGTGAACCAGTGTAGTGTGATAAAATATTGTAGGTGTAATAAAATAGGTATAATATGGTCCAACCTTCTGGCTGCTGCTTTTGGAACTAACAGAAGCTTATTTTTGCATGCTGGAGCATCCAGACAGTAAGGCATTATTATAATCCAATCAGTTAAAGCTGTTACTAAAGTCTACAACCAATTCAGCACTCTTTATGGGGTTATTAAGAGGCAGACTCTGGTGGTGTCATCTCTGAACTTCATGATGTTTCCCGATGGATCCCTTGAGGTGCAGTGATTGGTAAAGGCCTGAAGACAAGGGGCAAAAATAAACAGCTTTAAAGTGATCCTGTACTGAGAGTCAGCAATATTGGTGTGTTCTTTCTGTCAGGAAATCTGTGATCTGTGATAAATGGGATTTGACACATTCAGGAGACTTGACTTGCAGCAGCTCTTGGTCAATGGTGTTAAAAGATGAGCGGAAGTCCACTAACAGAATCGTAGCATAGCTTCCTGGACTGTCAAGTTGCTGTAGCATGAAATACAGGCTGCTGGCTTTATACACTAGCTGCAGAGGATTCAGTATGTGGTCAGTTGTAGCCTTCAGATAAACTAAAATCAGACATTTGAAGACTCTCATGACTACAGAGGTCAGTGAAACTAACCTGAAGTCCTTTAGGCTTATTATTTTGGGGACTGGGAGTGCCAGTGGTGGATTTGACAAGGTGGGAACAGAGCAGAGGTCCAAGGACTGAAAATATCTGTAAAGACTGGTGCTAGTTGGTCACAGCAATGCTTTTGGGTAATTGGTGAGATTAGGTCTGGTCCTTACTGGACCCTTAATAATAATACAGAATTAAGAGTCAGCTTCTACTTGGCCACATTCACTGAACCACAAAACATAATTTCTCACCTGACTGTAAAGGTTATGACTCTTCTACAAATTGAGAACTAAAGGTACTCAGAGAATCCTTATGAAAGTAACTCCACTGATTGTTGCTTTAGGGATACTAGAGTTCCTAATAATACTTAATTAGAGTCAGCTTCCACATGGTCACATGCACCAATGGCTGACCTTAGTTGAGGTCTAAGAACAGCACTTGAAAGCAAGTAACTTAACCCTGATTCTGGATCCTGTGGCTGCATTTAGCTAATGTGGCCTTGGACAAAAGCATCAGCTAAAATCTTACAATCTGCATTTCTGGCTCTGTTCCTTCTCATCAGCACTGTACTTTCTTGCCATTCTGTTTGGTCTATGTAGCCTCTGCAGAAATAAATAATGGGAGATATAGAGGGCCAAAAGGACAGCTTCAATTCAGCATGCTAGCCGCCAGGGATGGAAGACAAATTATCACAGCAATTAACTAAGCCAACAGTTCTTTTAAATGAATGTTATAGGTCATAGTAACAGTGTGAAAACTTGTTTTATTCAGAGTGCCCTCTAGATATTTAGGGCATTTATAAAAACCTGTGATGCACATGTTTGTTGAACCTCAGTTCATTGAACTGCTGTCAGTGCCTGCAGGTCAGAGCTGACTGAACTGAATGTGAATTGGTGTTGGGGGGGAAGTTGCAATAAAAAAACATTTCTCCTGGTGACATCATAGCCTGTGAACCATGTCGAGTAGCAGAGTAAAAGTAAAAACCTGTTTCACTGCCATTATCAGATGTGTCATAGAAATGTTTTGTAAAGGGAGAGCATCTATAAATAGCACCCAAAGCAATCAATGTGAGCACGCAACAAACAGCAAATGCCTTACAACCCCTTTAATTGATCTGTGGTGTATCAAACACAATACTGTGGAACATAAAGTAGGAAAACATCTTCTCCTTTGAAAACATTCTCTGATGGTTCAGAATATTCTTCATTATAAAATAAATACAAATCTTAGATTTAAATACTGAAGAGACACTTCAAGTAGAAAGATAAATTAATAAAAACACACAAGATTTTAAAGGGGCACATGGGTACTTTAAGACAAAATCCATTGTTTCCTGTTTCCTACTTACTGGTTTTCATTAATGTTTTTGCACATTTTTTGCAATTACGCTTGCTTTGTTTTGCTATTTGTGCACTATTGTTTTCCAGTAGCAGTTTTCAGATTTCTGATTTCTTGTTTCATAGTTCACCTTGTTTCTAGTTGTTTCTTGTTTCACCCATTTCTAATTCCCTATTACTATGGTTGCCTGTTTTTTTGTTTTGTTTTTTGTTTGTTCCTGAACACTCTCTATATTACGACGGCATTTTAGTGCCATGTAAAATAAAAAAAAAATAATAATATTACGAGAATAAAGTCGAAATATTTTGAGAATAAAGTCAAAATTACGAGAATAAACTTGTAGTAATAGGAGAATTTTGACGTGAATGTGTTTGAAGTGATGTAGTGTACAAGCAGTTCTGCGCCAGTGAATTTAGATTAGTTTAACGGTGGACCACTGCAGTAAAGTTGGTTTTATATTGGACATTTGGTGCACATTCGAGATTCGCTCTGCTACTTCTCAAGAAATAAACACACAAAAATGACAAAATGTGTATTTTCTTGCTCTCGAATGGACAGAAAACAAAGTACAACTGAATATTTTTTAATACACATTTAGTCCTTTTTGTGTGTTTATTTACTGAGAAATTGAAGAGCAAATCCCGAATCTGCGAATGTCCAATATAAAACCAACTTTACCTCAGTGTAATTTTGACTTTATTCACAAAATATTACGAGTTTATGCTTGTACTGCTATGATTTTATTCTCGTATTGCTATGACTTTATTCTCATAATTTTGATTTTATTCTCAAAATATTACGACTTTATTCTCGTAATTTTGACTTTTCTCGTAATTTTGAATTTTTGTAATCTCAATTTATTTTATTTTTTTTTACGTGGCACTAAAACACTGTCATACTATATCCTATTTCTAGTTTACTAGTTCTCCTTGTTTTCCTAGATTCTTAGTTTCCTAATTGCTTCTAGTGCCTAGTCCTGGTATATGTAGTCATATTGGTTTTGCTAGTTTGAATTAGTACACAAACAAAGTACACATATTTTTCTTTTTATTTTTAGTATCTGCTTGAAATGTCTCAACCAGTCTGGGTAATTTTGAAAAAAAAGAAAGGAAACCTACTGAGCAATGTGATAAACAGTGATAAATCTGTAAGCAGGTGAGTAGGTATGTTTGAACAATCCTGATTCTCCCCATTTGTTCTACTTTGTTTAAGTAGTGTAGTAGACTGAGAGGGATAGAGGAACATAATTCAAGCATGCTTTTGAGAATATTAGTCCACACATAAGTGGACAGTTCTCAGCAATTTCTGCTGGTGTTTGAGTAGTTTTATCATATTTCTATATTGTCTTTTTTATCCACACTTTGTTGGCTGTCTAATATAACACATCATCTATGATTTTCCATCATAAACATTTTTAATAGTTTGCACAAAATTCCAAGGTGATGAAAAAAATAAAATAAAAAGGCAAGCGATTGAATGTTAGAAAGCAGAATCAGTGATTGTTTACTTGTTTACCTTGTTCTAGTTCCATGATTATCCTTGTTCCCAGAGTCCCCTTGTTTCACTAGTTGCTAATTCCTTAGTACTTCTTGTTTAGTTTACTTGTTTCTACTTTGCCTAGTCTTTAATTCCCCTTGATTCCTGTTTCTAGATTGCCTTCTCCAATTTTTTTTCATTTTAAAATCCCCTATGTTCTCCTCATTCCCCTAGTTTTTTTAGGGTGCTTCCCAATGCATTAATTTACGCCTCATTGATAAATTCTTCAGCCTGTGCCCTAGGAACTGGCAACAGATTGAAAAGTCATCCCAGACTTCTCTATCCCAAGTCACTGACTACATCTCCCTCTGGGAGCTAGATTTTTTGGTTTACCCTGGAGTCTCCATCCAATGGAACATGCCTCATACAGCTCTAGAGGGAGCTGACCTGGGAGCTCATACAGCTCTAGATAGAGCTGACCAGTAGTGGTGCAACACCACCACTAATGGCTCCTCCCAATTTGAAGGAGCAGTGGCTCTACTCTGAGGTTTCCCGAGCTTTTTCACCAGTTGTACTCACATTCTTTCAGTCACTCCTCACAGCTTGTGACCATAGGTGAGAATAGGGACATAGACTGACTGGTAAACAGAGAACTTTGTCCTCAAACTGAGCTCCTGTTTCTCCACCACAAAAGTATAATAACTGTAACATTGCTGCCTCTTATCTGAGCCATTTCATGAATAAGATCCCACAATCTCCACCAGGTATAAGGTCTGCCCGCTTACCTGAAGGGAGCATCCCACTCTTCCAGGAGACAACCATAGTCTCAGACATACCTCTAGCCTACCATAATCGCCAAGACACCTCTTGTGTCTTGAAATAGTGCCCATGTGAACCACACTTAAAACACAAAACAGCCTCTTGATTTAGTCCAAAACCCACATTAAACATTTTTAACTTAATGCTTAGAACATGGACACAATGCTCACTGTGTACATACATAGACTGGATTGCATGAAGTAGTGATCCAGATACTACATACTTCTGTAATACCTTCCGCCACAAATGTTGAGGCACATCATCATACACCATCTCCAAATCCACAAAACCCATGTAGACTGGATTCGCATACTTGCATGACCCCTCACACTGCACAAGAATAAAGAGCTGATCCATTGTTCGGTGGCCTGGGGTAACCCACATTGTTCCCACTAAATCCTAGTTTAAACTACTTGACAGACTCCTCTCCAGAATCCTCTGGTCCCTTTTTTCTTCTTCTTCTTCTTTTTTTTTTTTTTTTAATAGGGACCGCAATCCCAGTTTGCCATTCCAAGGGCACTGCCCTAGATCTTGATGCAACATTGAAGAAGCATGTTAAGCACACAACCCCAACCTTGTCCAATGCCTTTAATATTTCTGGCCAAATCCCATCCACCTCTACATCCTTGATACCATGACTATTTGTAACCATCATAGTAACATCATAGTAACCTTACCATAGTAAAGGACTTCAAAAAACCCCAGAGATATCTGGCACTGTCTCCTGAAGTAATGGAATGTCCACTGGGTTAAATAATTCCTCAACGTGCTCCAGAGGTCAACACTTACAGGGGGGAAAAAAGTATTTGATCCCCTGCTGATTTTGTACGTTTGCCCACTGAAAAAGAGGATCTGCAAAGAGGAGTGGGACAAAATCCCTCCTGAGATGTGTGCAAACCTGGTGGCCAACTAAATGAAACGTCTGACCTCTGTGATTGCCAACAAGGGTTTTGCCACCAAGTAGTAAGTCGAAGGGGTCAAATACTTATTTCCCTCATTAAAATGCAAATCAATTTATAACTTTTTTGAAATGCATTTTTCTGGATTTTTTTGTTGTTATTCTGTCTCTCACTGTTAAAATACACCTACCATTAAAATTATAGACTGATCATTTCTTTGTCAGTGGGCAAACGTACAAAATCAGCAGGGGATCATATACTTTTTTCCCCCACTGTATATGCACTTGCTTAACAGAGCTAGTGAATGGTCTCCTCTCCTCCTCTCCTCTCTCCTCCTCCTCACAGAACAGTTTGCCAGATAATTTTCTGGGCCAACGTAAATCTATTAGTGGCCTCTCCAAATTCCATAGCCGAACTTCCACTTCTCTTACTGCCTTTGCTGCAGCTCTTCTGGCTCTCTATAACTCTCAATTGAATCAGGAGGTCACTGCTTCTTGCAGTTGCCTCTATGATTGAGAACTTAAATATGGTCAATTGTGAATTAATGTTCCCAACCTCAACTGGTACAAGGGACACAAGCTCTTTTGGAAACGAGAATTTGTCTCTCATTGAAGGTCCCAAGCAACCCGGAAGGATCTCCATGAATCTGGCTGGCACCTTGTGTGACAAAACACATGTACACACGTGTACAAACCTATGGTGTACATTTACCATTTTCACAAACCACCTACACTGAAAAAAGGAAATATGTGGTCAGAGAAAACATTACGTATACACAAACAGTATCTAATCTACTAGCTAGAAATATGTAGAGTGAGTGTGATCAATTTACATAGTATTAATGTGATCCAATTTTGTTTTAAAGTCTCACGAGGATGTTGGATGTTAATCTACTAGCTAGAAATATGTAGAGTGAGTGTGATCAATTTACATAGTATTAATGTGATCCAATTTTGTTTTAAAGTCTCACGAGGATGTTGGAGCTGACAGGAAGAAATGAATATAGTGTTAAATTAACTTAACTCGTGTGGCACAATAGTGCACCGTATAATGTTACTGCGTCACAATGCTAGGGTCCTTGGTTTGATCCTGAGCTTGGGTGAATCATCATGCTGGATGTACGAAAACAATCTTTGTTAATGAATTAACTAAATTCAATAAACATTTTTTCAGTGTAGGTTCAAACAAAAAATAAGAACACAAAATACTAAATGAATTCTATTAATAATGAAACAATGGCTACAGAGTCAATAAATAGGCTTGAATTTACTTGCCAATTCAGTGATGACAACAGAGCAAATACTGTATAGGTTAAAACATGCTGGACAACAAGTCATCAGTAATTGATGTTGATTTATAGTGATGTATATTTGACCTAACATGGCACAATGTTTGGCATAAATTCCTCTGTTGTTGTTTTCTTTCCTTGCAACCTTTCCTCACATCCTCAGAGGGAGGAACTAAAGCGCAATTAAAGAAATAAGAAGCACCCTAATCGTTATCCTTGTTATGTCTTCTATCTCCCTATGTTACCGCATTCCCCTAGTTTCTTAGTGATCAGTGATCAAACAGGCAAGAGAGATTAAAAGACAAGATTATAAATTACTTAAAACCACCCTGGGACAATTAAATAACAATAAAACTATAAAGCGAGGCAGAATTGTGGGTTTGTAAATTGTGCTCAGCTGTTGCTGAGTCCAAATAGCCTGCAGTCAAACACAGAGACGCTCTGCCTCCATCCATATCAGAGCCGTTCAGGAGGCTGTGCTAAGTCAAAACACAAGCACGTGTCCTCGGTCTGTCTTTGTGGATTATGTCTCATTATCCCTCTGTCTCAGCAGACTCTGTATAGGTTGTTGTTTCTGTAATCTGTAGCTGGTTTGCCTCAGGTTTGTTGGGATATTTTACATCGTGATTTTCTTCTCCATCTTTTCTCACTGAGTAAAAATACACATAAACATACACACAGCAGTGTCCTCAGTGTGTGTCCATTCTTCTGAATGTTTTAGTTGTCTCTCCTGATACAGAGTCCAAAAGTTGATTATTCTCACTGTTGTTTTTCTCTTTCCATGTCAGCCCATATTTTCAATTCCGACTCTCTTCATTTTTTCCTTGTTTCTTTTCACCTCTTTCTCTATTTCCATTTTTGTCTCTGATGTCGCTCTCCTATGTCAATCTTTTTCTGTCTCTGTGCATATTGTTGTCTTTTTCCATCCTTCTGCCTTTTTCTTTACCTCTCATTTTGTCTCTTTTATACCATGTTTTTCCACCATTCTCTCTTTTATCCGTCTGTGTCTATCTCTTTCTATAACATTCTGTCTCTTTTTGTCTGCCTCTTTCTTTTTCTGTTTCTTTTTGTCCCTGTCTCATTTCATTTGCCTCTATTGTCTCTTTCCATAAATCTCTTTCTGTCTCTTAATATCTTTTTCTTCCCATGTCATTGTTTCTTTCCATGTCTTTCCATCTATTTTTTCTTTGTCCATCTCTATCTCTTTGTCTCTTGACATCATCTCTTTTAACTCACACACATACACACACATTGACAGCATGTATCTTTTTGTGGACTATGTCTTATTATCTCTCCTTTATCATTAAGCTTTATACAGGTAAAAATACTTTGGGATTATTCTCACCCTGTCTCTTTCTGTCTCTATCTGTCTCAGTCTGTTTCAGTCTCTTCGTGCCTCTCTCTGTTTTGAAAGTCTCTTACTGTCTCTTTCAGTCTATTTTCCTCTATTTTCTGAGTTGAGCAGTTTGTCTGCCTCGGGGTAGGTGGGGTATTTCACTGTCTCGATTTTCTCCTTCACTTTGTAAGATGGATAGAGGCCAGTGCGCCCCAGTCTGCGATTCAGTCCTTTGGAGTAACCATCCCAGTGGTTTCCAGCAACGCCAATAACATCTCCAGGCTCCAGGGCGACGTCCTCAGCAGTGCGCGGCCGATGTGCATAGATGGCGATCTGGTTGTGAGCATTTTGCCCGCCGAAATAGTAGATGTCGTCCAGAGAGTAGAAATACGATGAAGCATCTGGGTGCAGAGTCTGCATGATCTCATAGGCCACACGGCACACCTGGTACACACAGTGAGACAGCTTGAAATTATTGTGCATCCAAAAAGAATATATTTTTTCATTAAACAAAAAATCAGTTCAGTTACTTAAAAACAACAACAACAATTTATCACAAAGCCTTACAGTGCTGTCAAAATCAACTTAAACCATAGCTAAATATTACCTAATAAAATGTATAAAAATGTTTCAAATGTAACAAATAAACTGCCATACAATGTATTTATTATGAAGAAATGGGAACATAGTAAGGTATATTACAATAAAGGGAACTCTTACAGTTGGCTCTTAAAGTTAATTAAGTAAAAAATAAGTAAAATACACAGTACACTGACATACATATATATTACATTTATTTTTGGGGCAGTATATGTATAAGTATATATATATATATATACACACTTACCATCCATTTTGTTAGGAACACCTGTACACCTGCACATTCATGCAGTTATTTAATCAGCCAATAATGTGGCAGCAGGGCAATGCAAAACAAACAACCAAAAAAAAAACAATTATGCAGATACAGGTCAAGAGTTTCAGTTAATGTTCACATCAAACATTAGAATGAAGAAAATGTGTGATCTCTGTGACTTTAACCATGGCATGGATTTTGGTACCAGTTGGGCTGGGGTTTGAGTATTTTCAGAAACTGCTGATCTCCTGGGATTTTCACACACAGCAGAAAAAACATTGAGTGAGTGACGGTTCTGTGGCCAGAAACATCTGGTTGATAAGAGAAGGTCAGATTGGTTAGAGCTGTCAGGAAGTCTATAGTAACTCATATAACCACTCTTTACATCTCAGCATGCTCAAAACATCAAACCTTGCGGTGGACTGGCTACAACAGCAGAAGACCACATTGGGGTCCACTCCTGTCAACCAAGAACAGGAATTTGAGGTTATCATGAGCACAGACTCACCCTTGGAATGGGATTTTTTTTCTTCCATTCTTCAACTGTTTGGTTTCTGTGAGTCTGTGCCCATGATAGCCTCAGAATCCTGTTCTTAGCTGACAGGAGTGGAACCTAAAGTGTTGTGCATTCTCCAATGCTTTTCTGCTCACCATGGTTGTAAAGAATGCTTATTTGAGTTACTATAGACTTCCTGTCAGCTCAGACCAGTTTGGTCATTCTCCTCTGATCTCTCTCATCAACAAGATGTTTCACCTCAGTTGTTTTTTGCACCATTCTTTGTAAACTCTAGAGGCTGTTGTGTGTGAAAATCCCAGGAGATCAGCACTTTCTGAAATAAACAAGCCCATCTGGCAAGAAAAATCATGCCACGATTAAAGTCACAGAGATGACACTTTTTCCCCATTCTGATGTTTGATGTAAAAATTAACTGAAGCTCTTGAATTGTATCTGCATGATTTTATGCATTGCGCTGCTGCCACATAATTGGCTGATTGGAACTGCATAAATGAGCAGGTGTACAAGTGTTCCTATTAATGTGACCGGAGAGTGTAGGTGTGGTTAGAATTAGAAACTGTACTGCTGCCAACCACTGGAGGGTGTCACAGATATTATGGCTTCACTTTTTAACTGCAGTTCTTAAGTAACCACTTTTTCCTGGTCAGGATAGCCATGTATCTATCAAGGGAACAGTGGGCTAATGGCATGGATGGGACACAACATACACACTTGTTCACTCCTATGGGCCATTTAGTGCAGCCTATTCACGTACATACAGATGGGGGGGAAACCGAAGAACATGGAGGAAACCTATACAGACACGGGGAAAACCTGCAAAATTTCACACAGACAGTAACCAATATGCTATTCAATTTCAAAATGAGCACATACATTTCTGAGGACCATACTGCCTTAGTGTGATCATGCTGTATATAGACATATTAACACACCCATTATATTCTCATGAAGGGTGTGTTAATAAGTAGAGAAATGAGATGAGACAGATGGGCTGGAGCTTGAAAACACACTCCAGATTTATCATAAGTGAGACTCAGTACCTCAGTACTGAATAGCTCAGGAGGGTTCGGTGTGTGTGTGTGTGTGTGTGTGTGTGTGTGTGTGTGTGTGTGTGTGTGTGTGTGTGTGTGTGTGTGTGTGTGTGTGTGTGTGTTTGCACCTGTGAGGAGAATGTACAGACTAGGAAGTCAGTCTGGGACAAGAAGTGGATGTCCAGGATGACTCCCTTGAGAGAGTTCTCTGTGTAGCGGTTATGCAGTCCAGCCGACCACGAGATGGAATTATCACTGATGAACTCATAATCGGGGTATCTGACACACACACACACACACACACACACACACACACACACACACACACACACAAATGACACATACAAGGTTACAATTGATTTAGGAAAAAACCTTACTTCCTCACATACACATGCAAAAATACATACACACACACACACACACACACACACACACACACACACACACACACACACACACACACACACACACAGAGACGTTTGTCTTAGAGAAATGTCCCCACAAGGTCAAAACTATCAGACATTCCTATCCTTGTGGGGACATTTGGTCCCCACTGAGATTTAAAAAAAACATACCCTTGAATCTCCCATCCCACCCCCCAAACACACACACACACACACACACACACACACACACACACACACACACACACACACACACACACACACACACACACACACACACACACACATATTCCTCATTCAGATCACTCACTTGCTCTTGGCCTCCTGTAACAGTGAAGGGTCATCAGTTGCCAAATACACTCTTTTTTTGTCCAGCTGCATGCGCTGGGCCATGAGCTGAAACTGTTCCTCCACATGCAGCATGTACTCCTCTATGGGGTGAAATGCTGCCTCCGTGCCCACTTTATCTGTGCGCCTTACATGCACACTGCAAACACACAATACACGCTGGTTTGACAAGGCTGCCTTAAACTACTTTGCACAAAGCCTTATCTAATCTTACATTGACATATGGAGAGAAAGTTAATGGTAAAATCCAGGAATAAAGAACGAGACCCAACCAAACACATCCAGCGAAATTTTCTACTAGCACAAACCTATTTTTTCTTTACTTTAGATTGTGATGTTCAGGAGTAGTGTAAAAACCCACAGATTTAAACATGTACTGCATCTGCTGCATTTGTTCAGAGCGTTCAGAGATTTGTTCAGTGTGTGGTGAAGTAGGCTGGGGGTGCTGCATACTTGCTTTCAGTAGCTAACAACTATCGGGCTCCCACCTCATCATTTTCAGAAGTAGATCTTAGTAGATTTGTAGGTCTTAAATCTGCACAATGCTGGCTAAAATACTGGTTGTACATTTAATTTTTTTACTAGACACTTGTTAATGTAAATATTTTAATGTGTGCAGGTATAAATAGATAATAGACACTCTGTGACCATAGTATTGATATATGTTTCTCTCTGGGTGAAGATATCTGCTGTTTCGAGATATGAGACATCAAAGTTTTGACATTCCTGCCAGCAAAACCTTAAAGTTGGATTACCTACATTTACAACTCAATAAAGTCTACACTTTTAAGGTTACTTTAAATTTACATTTCACAAAATTCTGAGGCAATTACAAAGTACATTTTTGAACACATACAGTATATAATTGTATTATTCTATAAGATTAAAGTACTGTTTGTAAATGGTAAACTCTGTTGCTCCGAAGTGGTGTAATAGAAAAGCATTCACCCTAGCTTCAGCAGATCACAAGTTTGAATCACAATGATCCCACAGCAATCTGTGGCCAGGAACGCATGTATGAGTGCATTTAATGCTTTCCTCCAGGTTTTCAACTGCCCTGTGATGTAACATGAGCAGCAGTTTGAAAAGATATAGTGGCTGACATAAGTCACCTCTCCAGTTGGTTGTTGTCACTGGGAATTGACAAGCGACCAAATTGGGAGAAATTTCGATAAATTGGGTTTTGTTTAACCTCATGAAGTTTATCTGTGAGTTTGGAGATATAATATATTTTTTTTTTTCATATATAACACTTTGAAAAATAACAATAAACAAAAAGCAGCACAGAATTAAGAATAAGGTATCCTTCGGTGATGAGGTTTATGTGGTTAATGTGGTTTTTGACCAAAATTGCAGAACTTAATTTAAAAAAAAAGTCATGACATATAGACACAAAATGTATGTCATGATGACAAACAGGGTGTCTGTTGGTCCTTAAATTGGTCTCAAATTAATTTACAAATTAAAGATGTTAATAAATATTAAACTCTCTTAAATTCGAATGTATATTTGTCTTATTATAGGCTGCTCTTCACTGCTGTTCACACGAGCAAACAACATTTGATTTGAGATTTTCTCTGATCTTGTGATAAATGTGTTTTTATGTAGCAACGTGACAAGTCCAAACAACTGGATGGTGTAATTTGTGTGGAAGATTTGTAGCTTTTGTCATGTTCTCTCTGCAGTGTTCTTGAAGCATTTTGAATATCTTAGCTGCAAATGTGTCTGTAAACGTTGCTTGAAGTAGCAATGGAAAAGTCTTGAAAAGTAACAATATGCAGTAGAGAGCAATGCAGTGGGTTAAAGTTCTGCCATTTATTTTGATTAAAACAGTTTCCACCTAAAATGAGGCTCCATCTGCAGATATCAGACTAAATAAAATAGCATTATAATGTAAACTGGCATCAGTGTGTTGAAGTTTTATAACTATATGCTAAGTCCAATAGCATGAGAGTCCATAAATGTCAGTTCTATATAATGCCATTTATTCTTGTTTGTGGTTGGACCTTTATTGCTTACACCAACAAAAAGTGTCTGTGTTTTTTACAGTCATGAAAATGAAAAAGCTCTGCAACTGAAAATTTAATTAGCTGGCAAAATGTTGTACTTAATCAGTATAATGCTTACTTTAGTCTCTAGTGGAGATTTCCTTTTTGCCATTATTTTTTATAGGTGTTTTTCCCCTTACAACCATGATAAATAGTGTTTTTCAACTAATTAATGGATTAACAAGTGATAGGAACTCATTTCCCTGCTTTGGTACTTGAGAAAGAGATCAGAAAGCTTGTCAAATGTAGTTTTCATTTTTTCTTTCCTCGTTCTCTCGTTGGGTAGCTTCTCCTACTTGTTCTCACTGTCTGAAGTGACAAAGCTCCAGGACTGTTCAGCTACTCTCTCTTTCTCTCTCTCTCTCTCTCTCTCTCACACATAGACTTCCTTTCATCTTTCTGTCAAGTATTACTCTCTCGCTTCATGTCTTTCATTCGACGCTGATTCTCAGCTACACTGAGGCGCTTAGCATCCAGCGATCGATACTCCCTCATCTCGCCCTCTGCTAACAAACACATTCACACTTTTTATTTGTTTTTGCAGAGCTCATCACAAAGCTTCTTCATTTTGTACCATGTTCTTAGAAGAAGCCTACAGCGGGTTCATTTGTACTAAGCGCTTGTTTAACATACAAAAATCCATCTGCTCAGCAACAGCAGTCAGTGTATCACTTAAAGTAACATCGTGGCTAAAAATCAAATGTACGCGGGTTTCCATTTATCCTAAATATAGCAAAAACAGTTAAGGTATGTTTGTTGTCTTAAGTTTGCTTCTTTTCTATTTTTTAATATTAAATATATAAACGAACTATATTTATCATCCAAAGTGAAGAAGAAAGATGGCCGCTATGACAGACTGCACAATGCAATATGAGCTTGACATTTACAATATCCATATGTCTGCCAAGAAAATGTACCAGCAGAGACATCATATGATGATGCATACTGTATACACCTACTCTACTATTTATATCAGCCTTACAGTTATTATAGTTCTTAATACCTTAATAGAGCGGAATCAGAGACAGATTTCTTCAACCATATTCCAGTAAGATAAAAAGCCACTGCTGAGCTCTAAAGCAAGATGCTTAACCCTTAATTGCTCAGTTCTTTACAAACAGTCAGGAACTGGGGCTGAGACAGATGCAGTTGCAATCCAGCGTTCTTTAATAAGAGCAATGCAGACAATTCCAAAATGTCAGGCAGGATCAGTATCAAAAAACAGGCATGGTTCAGGCGATGAACGGTCAGAGTAAACTAGGCAGAGCTAATCACGTGAATCAAGAAACAGGCAGAAGATCAAAAACCAGAACAACCAACACTATAAAGAAGTCTTGGTAAAGTCAGATGCAGTAAGAAAAAATGAGGGTTTACTTCGCTAAATGTCTGTGAATGAGAGTCTCTTTTATGTGTGTGTGCGTGTGTGCGTGTGTGTGTGTGTGTGTGTGAGAGATTGGGAACAAGTGTGTGATTGGGAGTGGGTTAGCGGTGGGGGATTATGGAATGCGTAGTCCAGTGCAGCCATGTTTGTAGGCCGCAGTGTGTTCTGGGAATTGGAGTTTGTGGATCGCGTGGACCTGACACAAATCCCTTCCCATGCTCTGGGATCGTTTTGATGAGAGATGGAAGTAGAAATGAGATAAACATGAATATCACATTTGTAATTGTTATTTACAAACCACTACAAATCAGCCATTTTGAAACATGCTTATTCCACATGGTTACTCAAACGAACTCAAATGAGCTAAATGAAGATGAATCAATCAATGAAAGCTGTTCATAAAAAATTTATTTGTGGTATAAAAATTTGTGTCTTAATGGTTAGGGTTAAGTGGTCTCGGCCTACTGATGAGTTCAAATTCCTGCACTGCCAAACTGCCACTGCTGGGCCCTTAATCCTCAACTGCTCTTCCTATCAAGCTTGGATATGACAAAAAAATGAACACACATAAACAAATAGTGTACTTGTGCATGTTACATAAGAGGCTGTCTTTCTAAATGAAATATATCTAGTAATGCAAAATCTACTGTAGTGCAAAATATATCAGAATACATTAGAATGATTTAACAAAATATTTTCTGGTGGCACAGTGACCATGACCAGGATATAAACCAATTAGCCATAACATTAAAACCACCTGTCTAATACAGTATCTCACAAAAGTGAGTACACCCCTCACATTTTTGTAAATATTTTATTATATCTTTTCATGGGACAACACTGACGAAATGACACTTTGCTACAATGTAAATTAATGAGTGTACAGCTTGTATAACAGTGTAAATTTGCTGTCCCCTCAAAATAACTCAACACACAGCCATTAATGTCTAAACCACTGGCAACAAAAGTGAGTACACCCCTAAGTGGAAATGTCCAAATTGGGCCCAAAGTGTCATGAAAAGGGTCAATATTTTTTGTGTGGCCACCATTATTTTCCAGCACTGCCTTAACTCTGTTGGGCATAGAGTTCACCAGAGCTTTGCCACTGGAGTCCTCTTCCACTCCTCCATGATGACATCACAGAGCTGGTGGATGTTAGAGACCTTGCGCTTCCATTTGAGGATGCCCCACAGATGCTCAATAGGGTTTAGGTCTGGAGACATACTTGGCCAGTCCATGACCTTTACCCTCAGCTTCTTTAGCAAGGCAGTGGTCGTCTTGGAGGTGTGTTTGGGGTCGTTATACTGCCCTGCGGCCCAGTTTCCGAAGGGAGGGAATCATGCTCTGCTTCAGTATGTCACAGTACATGTTGGCATTCATGGTTCCCTCAATGAACTGTAGCTCCCCAGTGCCGGCAGCACTCATGCAGCCCCAGACCATGACACTCCCACCACCATGCTTGACTGTAGGCAAGACACACTTGTCTTTGTACTCCTTACCTGGTTGCCGCCACACATGCTTGACACCATCTGAACCAAATAAGTTTATCTTGGTCTCATCAGACCACAGGACATGGTTCCAGTAATCCATGTCCTTAGTCTGCTTGTCTTCAGCAAAGTGTTTGTGGGCTTTCTTGTGCATCATCTTTAGAAGAGGCTTCCTTCTGGGATGACAGCCATGCAGACCAATTTGATGCAGTGTGCGGCGTATGGTCTGAGCACTGACAGGCTGACCCCCCACCCCTTCAACCTCTGCAGCAATGCTGGCAGCACTCATACGTCTATTCTGCAAAGCCAACCTCTGGATATGATGCTGAGCACGTGCACTCAACTTCTTTGGTCAACCATGGCAAGGCCTGTTCTGAGTGGAACCTGTTCTGTTAAACTGCTGTATGGTCTTGGCCACCTTGCTGCAGCTCAGTTTCAGGGTGTTGGCAATCTTCGTATAGCCTAGGCCATCTTTACGTAGAGCAACAATTCTTTTTTTCAGATCCTCTGAGAGTTCTTTGCCATGAGGTGCCATGTTGAACTTCCAGTGACCAGTATGAGAGAGTGTGAGAGCGATAACACCAAACTTAACACACCTGCTCCCCATTTATACCTGAGACCTTGTAACAGTAACGAGTCACATGACACCGGGGAGGGAAAATGGCTAATTGGGCCCAATTTTGAAATATTTACATTTTCACTTAGGGCTGTACTCACTTTTGTTGCCAGCGGTTTAGACATTAATGGCTGTGTGTTGAGTTATTTTGAGGGGACAGCAAATTTACACTGTTATACAAGCTGTACACTCACTACTTTACATTGTAGCAAAGTGTCATTTCGTCAGTGTTGTCCCATGAAAAGATATAATAAAATATTTACAAAAATGTGAGGGGTGTACTCACTTTTGTGAGATACTGTATGGCCCTGTTGCCGGTTCACCAGTTGTCCTTCCTTTTTACCACTTTTATTAGGTACTAACCACTGCATACCGGGAACACCCCACAAGACCTGCCGTTTTGCTCTGACCCAGTCATCTAGCCATCACAATTGTCCCTTGTCAAAGGCACTCAGATCCTTATGCTTGCCCATTTTTCCTGCTTCCAACACATCAACTTCGAGAACTGACCTTTCATTTGCTGCCTAATATGTAACTGTTTTGTTTCATTACATGCAGTGAGAACACAAACCGAACCAAATAGCAAATGTATCAAATTTCGTTCTGAATTGGACTAATAGATCTGAAAACGCCCTTAGCTACTGTTCGAAAGAAATGCAGACAGACAAGTGTGTGATGATTTTCAAATGATTCAATCAATAGGTAGCAATCAAAAGACTTATAGGAGTGTCAAAGACTTATGTGGTGATCACACTGCTGGAACATGAGACATATGGAATATACCAGAATTTTGTCACTTCTCCAAATAGCCCTTGAACCCTAACTCTGTACACTTGTACTTAGTGGAAGTGAGAGAATCATGAAAAATAGAACAGCACATCACTCACTGAACTCCATAAAGCATATTTCTGTCCGGCTCTCAGCACAGCAGTTAGAGCCTGAACGTAGTCTGAAAGCCCTTAATGGCTAACACTCATCTTTTCACTCAAGTCCCCAGTGGAGCAAGGAAGGGAGGGAGGGAGAGAGAGAGAGAGAGAGAGAGAGAGAGAGAGAGAGAGAGAGAGAGAGAGAGAGAGAGAGCAGGACAGTGAGTGCTAGAGAGGGGAAGGTAGTAATGACTGAGGTAGGGGTTGAAAACGAGTAGCGAGATAAAAGAGACATCCATGTGTCCATATTTTAGGTCAGGAACTCTAGCCAGTGGGATACAGTAAGACAACAATCAAACACTGTTTTCAATAATGGATTAATCTGCTCTTGACCACATTTTGCTCTCCTTCCTTTGTATATATTCTACACCCACTACAGAGAGAAATATTATGCCTGGAGATAGAATATCCCATAATCTTGTTCCAGACCCCTACCGTATAAATCTAATTACAGCACAATGCTGTGTCTTCTCCATACTAGAGACCTTGAGCTGCACAAGGACTTTTGCTTAGTGTAAAAATTGACTTCAGAATTGTATATGATGCTGTCTGATTATTGGCTCCTATAACTTGTCTATCAGCAGAAAGTCCAGGCTGTAACTTACTGATTTAAATCAGCCCTGGTAGAAAACAGTGTGGCTATATGTATTGTAAATCTAGAACCTAAAATGTTCTTCAGTTTTTCCCTTTGAGGGAGTTCTTAATGTTTTTATACATTTATACAAAGGGGCAGGAGGTAAAGGACCTGTGTTTAAAAGCCATCTCATGATAGACTGGATGTGCTATTACAAGTGCCAACCACAGCTACACTATATGGACAAAAGTATGTGGATACCGGACCACTGAAAATCCCATTTCAAAACAATGTGCATTATATGGAGTTGGTTCCCCCCTTTGCTGTTAAAATAACCTCTACTCTTCTGAGAGGGCTTTCCACTCGATTTTGGACTGTGACTGTGGGGATTTGTCCATTCATGAGCACAAGAGCACAAGAGGTTGGGCACTGATGCCCAGCAAAGATAGTCTGGCGCAAAGTTCCAGTTCATCCTAAAGGTTTTCAGTGGGGTTGAGGTCAGGACTCTGTGCAGGCTACTCAAGTTCTGTCACTTTGTGCACAGGGGTATTGTCATGCTGGAACAGGTTTGGGCTAGAGTACAGAGTTCTAGTGAAAATAAACCTCTTTATCTTACCTGTCCTGGCTTCTTTTACTTTATGAGGCATTGTAGTTTATTAATAGGTAATTAAATCAATTAAAGCGCTCCTAGGAACCCTGATCAACTGAGGGACATCGCCTTGGGCTGTCCAGGACCCCCTCCACTGAACATAATAAACAGATTAAAAATGTGTTGTTGTTTAACAAAGAAAAACTTATAATAATTGGTATGATGATTTATAATCGGTAATATGGTTTCAATTGTCTGTAAGGAGATGTTTATTTAACATTTATGGAAGCAGTCTCCAGTGTCAGCACTTCTTCATGAAATGAAGGAAGGAAATTCTTCATGAGATAGGTTTCTCTGCATTTTTTTTTTTGTCTTATCAAGTTCAAGAAAAAGGCAAAAGAGAGGCCACTGAGCAAACGAGTGTGCATAGCTGCTGTAATGTAAATGATAACAGGAACTAACTTCACAACATTAAGTGTAAATGAAAATGGTTAAAAAGTGTGACGTCATTCTTTAATAAATTGTAAATTGTAATTGTTGACACGTTGCTGTCGTATAAAAGCTAATAAAACACTTTATGCTGTTACAGGAAAATAATCAAATTCAGGGTGCTTTGCGTTGGCTACAGCACACTACCAAGTCATTGATTACGGTATTTTCCTATAACGGCCCTATGACCTGTCATTTAACACACATCATCCTTACTTATTTTTATTTTATTTGAGTTTTTAAAAATAATGAATTTAATTAATAATTGGAATTATGGAATATTTTGAAATATAATAATTTCATATCAATATAGTTTGATTCCTGTCATTATAATCCTGTCTCTGTTTTTGTTTTTCATCATTCTGTAACTTGGCAACACTGCAAAAAATGGCTTATCTTTAATGTCTAATGTAAATAAATGTAATTTTATGAAAGAAAGGCACTGACCCAATGATGGGGTGTTTGAAACCCAGTTTGATGCCAGCCTCCTGCATCTCTTTCTCCAGCCATGACTGAGGACGCACCAGGTACTTGACGAACTGAGACACCCACCAGACGGAGGGGTCTCCATGCAGCCTCTGAAGTCGGGGGGCCAGATCCTCAGGGATGGCCAGAGGCAGGTAGGGGGGTCGGGGGTGAAGACTGTCCACGATAGGCAACTCTACCACCTGCACGTCCCGATCATGATCCTCCCCTAGGGGGGCAAAAGATGAGACAGATAACAGACAATACACTAAAATACACACTATAACTGTCTTTTTGGGCAGCCTGGGTCTCCCGAGAATAGCGGCTATCCTAAACGTTTCCTTATTTCGTGATGTCTCCTTCTTGGTGTAGAAAATTGCCATAATTCTGTTCACCAAACCAGAGTTAAATGAAAAAGGAGTATGTTTACAAATGTAAGAGGATTTTCTCATTACTAACAGTGATATGTGTTTGTTCAAAATCTGTTTATTATTTATTTATTTATTTTATTTAAAATAAGATTACATGATTTTCTGGTGTCTCAATAAAGCATTAATACAAATTAAAATACAAATATAAGCAAACACGTTTAGAATTAAGAATTTACACATCTGTAGTGTTTCTATTGTTTCTATATTTGTACTGTAATTATCTTTTTAATTAAAAAATGTAATGAGCTGAACTATTTCATGGCTTATATTTTAAATGTAATAATTGTTCTGCTCAGGGTTATATCATACTAAGGTTACAGTGTTGTCTCTGGAGCTGTCCCTGTTGTATCTGGGTATGGAATTGAATTTCCATCTGTTAAAGGACAATAAAGTAGTTGTTGCGCATTGAATATTGTGAATATTGTTTTGCATGCACATTAGTAAGATATCGTGTTTCCATTTCACCTTGTCTCTTGGGAACAAAGTGAGTGAACAAAAAACCTATATAGTGACGGTAAAGAATAGAAGCTCAATACATCATCCTGCGCTCATAAATGTACAATGCTGCTGACCCGTATGCTATTTAACTGCCGCGCTAATCTGCATATGCACACTCAGCTGAACAGAGCAGAGTTAATTAATTATTTGAATTACAAGGGGAGAGAGAGAGGGAGAGAGAGAGAGAGAGAGAGAGAGAGAGAGAGAGAGAGAGAGAGAGAGAGAGAGAGAGAGAGAGTTTAACACCCACATGCTCAAAGCATGCTGAGAGAAAGATGCTTCAGAAGTCATTGAGTATCATATGGCAAGGTGACATTGTCTCTCATATTTACCATCATCTCTATCTGTAGATAGAATTTCCACAAATTTTCACTTTGCTGTAAAGTAGAAGTGAGCTGGGTTAAAGCTATTATTATTATTATTATTATTATTATTATTATTATTATTATTATTATTAATTTGTATGGTCTTGTAGGTTGTGGTTATGTTTCCTTGCCCTTAACATTTTAATGTCTGACACAGAACACTTTAATTTCATATACAGTACTGTGAAAAAGTATTTTCAGAAAGTATTTAGATTTCTTCTGTTTTTGTCTCATATTAATAGTTTTAGAGCTTCAAATGAAATTCAACATAAAACAAAGGCAACCTGAGTAAACACACAATACAGTTTTTTTTTTTTTTTAATTTTATTTATTTATTTATTGAAGCAAAAAAAAAAAAGTTATCCATCACCTATCACCCATGTGAAAAACTAATTGCCCCCTTAAACGTAAAATCTGGTTGTGCCACCTTTAGCAGCAATAATTGCAACCAAACGCCTCCGATGGCTGGAGATCAGTGTTTCACAGCACTGTGGTGGAATTCTGGCCCACTCTTCTTTGCAGAACTGCTTTAGTTCAGCCACACTGGAGGGTTTCTAGTCTTCCATGGATGCCATTTTTGCCCACTGTTTTTCTGATAGTGGAGTCATGAACAGTGACCTTTATTGATGCAAGAGAGGCCTGTACATCCTTTGATGTTGTCCTTGGCACTTTTGTGACTTCCTGGATGAGTAGTTGCTGTGCTCTTGGAGGAATTTTGGAAGGTCGGCCATTTCTGGGAAGGTTCGCTGCTGTGCCAAATTCCTCCATTTGGAGATAATGGGTCTCACTGTGGTCCTTTGGAGTCCCAGAGACTTTGAAATAGCTTTGTAACCCTTCCCAGACTGATGTATTTCAGTCACCTTCTTCTTCATCATTTCTGGAATTTCTTTCAATTTTGGCATAGCGTGGTACTGGGTAAGACCTTTTAACCAACTTCATGCTGTTGAAAAAGTTTGTTCTAATATGTTGTAACATCTGACGGTATCAAACTGATTTCTGAATCAAGTTGGACTTAGCAAAGAAGTTTCTTTTTCTTTGAGCTTTAAATCCATATCTGTTTAATGACCATTCTGACTCCATCCTGTCTAAGAACAAACACCCCCCCCGGGGACTTCAAAAGGTCTCCGAGACTCTCCAGGCACCCCAGTTGGGATGCCCGGAATGCCAATACACACGCGCACACGCGCACACACACACACACACACACACACACACACACACACACACACACACACACACACACACACACACAAGCTTACCTTACACACACAATGGAAAAATCTCCCTTGAATGTAACGTGTAATTATATGTAATTATTCGATGCCCAAATAGTTTGATGTATTCGTGTTTGCATGTATTGTGTGCCTATGTAACCAAGCTGGGATGATTTTGGATAGTTTAATTTAGGATATCATTTTAAATGTCTGTAACCATGTTTTGCCCTTAATATTTTCCAATTCCATCGAATTTGGTATCTAGTTAATCATCTCTTGATGCTCTGATTGATTATGCATGTCATATTACGATGGGATACATTTATTTCATGCTTTTTGATAATTCATATGTAATACGGTTTAAATTGGCTCCTCCCAGGACATGCAAATTCAGGTCTGAGACCAGACAAAGAGAGTTCATCCCGCCAATAAATCCAACTTCCTGATTGGTCAATAGCCCAGAGAGGCGTGTGTGTTCGTGTTGTCTTTAAAATCAACGACACGCATTGCTCCTCGTCTCTTCCTGCTTTTTCCGTTTCCGGCACCCTTGCCTACGGTTTTCCGGCTTCGCGCTCTGTCTTTCCGGCAGGGCACGAGGCCGGCTACAGCCGCTCTCTCTCCCGGACAAAAGATGCAACTGCCTCACGGCCCACGGCTTTTCAAACAGCGCCAGGAACCCACGGACTCCGGCTCGATTCTCAAGCGCCTCTTTCAACACCTAAGCCATGCATAGTTTAATTGATCTATAGATGCGTTAAAGGTTGTACCCCTGCTTTCAGGAGACTAAGTTCGTTGCTGGTTTGAAAAAGGCTAACTGTTGTGTTTTGTCTGCTACCCCCTTTTTATTTCATTACTTTCTCTATATACTTTCTCTCTTCTTGTATATATCTGTACATATGTATTGTTTGCTTAGAGTTAGTTGTGTGTATCCATAGTTACGCTTCACTTATTAAAATCTATTATCACCACGCTTGATTTTCTCTGTTTTGGTCACGTGATTAAGTAACTTCTACACTGCGAATCTGCTACATGCTCTATTTTGATAACAAAACGGAAAATCCTTCCTGGCCAGAAGGATAAACTCCCTCTTTAGAGTTCATAATGCTAAGCTAGCCTACAGCTAATTTTACAAGCTGATCTAGACCACATGTATAGTCATAATTAATTATAATCCATTGTAGTTAATTATCTATATGTATATGTATACACATGTTAATTCCCTTTCATGGCTGATGTATATTTATAACTGGTCATAACACGCTTTGATTAGATATATAGATATATTTCACGCCATTTGAGCTAATTCGTTACACAAACTGGTGGAGAATATATTTAAATGTTTAGATTCTTCTGATTCACTACAATGTTATTGTTTCTATAGTAACAGCTTATTCACAGGGACTTGAATGGTGAATGCGTCACACAATCCAAGGCTCATAATAAACAGATTAAAAATGTGTTGTTGTTTAACAAAGAAAATCGTATAATAATTATTATGATGATTTATAATTTATAATCGCTAATATGGTGTCATTTGTCTGTAAGAAGATGTTTATTTAACATTTATGGAAGGAGTCTCCAGTGTCAGCACTTTGTAACTATTACATAGGAAATTCTTCATGAGATTTCTCTGCATTTTTTTTTTTGTCTTATCAAGTTCAAGAAAAAGACAAAAGAGAGGCCACTGAGCAAACAAGTGTGTATAGCTGCTGTAATGTAAATGATAACAGGAACTAACTTCATAACATTAAGTATAAATGAAAATGTTTTAAAAAGTGCTTTAAGTGTTGATTTGATTGAACAGGGTTTGCAGTAATCAGGCCTGGTTGCGTCTAGTCCAGCTGAACCCCATTATGAATGCAGTTTGATAGATTTGGGGAGTTAGTAACTATGGGGGTAAATACATTTTCACACAGGCCCACAATTTAGTATAAGATATACACAGAAACAGAAGAAATCAAATACTTTTTCACAGCACTGTAAATATAAAACACAACTTAGCCTTCACATCCCACTCCACATCCCACCATGAGTTTACTGTGAAACATAACATTTAATATAGTTCAGACTTTTTGTAACCTTTATCCTGTGCATTATAAGCTGCCACTGAAGTGGCAAAAAAGACAAAATGTGCATTTCAGCTTCTGTAACATTTTTCTGTGAAATTTGGCTTTCATTGTAATATAATTAGCTGCAATCCCAGACTTCATGAAACTTGCCTTAGAGTTCAAATTGAACCTGAATTTAGTGTACTCAAAATTGTTTCTAAAAATTTCTCCATTAAAAAAAAGATGCAGCACAGTCAGAAGGCTGCATTAGTTGTTTTAACTGTCTTCTGTGGTTTTCACTGTGTTATGGTTGCTAGCTATAGTCAGCTAGATGCCTACAAATTATAACAGGTTAGCAAGAAAGCCAGATTACCTTCAAACAATGTAGAATATAGAAAACTTACAGTGTGTAGGACCTGGGGTAATACCTCAGGGCTTGATCCTGAGCTCAGTTAGTGTTTGTGTGGAGTTTCACATGTTCTCCTCACGGGTTTCTCCTGGTGCTCCAGTTTCCCCTAATTGTTATTAAGCATGCATGTGTGTGTGTGTGTGTGTGTGTGTGTGTGTGTGTGTGTGTGTGTGTGTGTGTGAGTGTGTGTAGTGCCCTGCAATGCACCCAGCATTCCCGTGATAGGCTCTGGATGCACTGTGATGCTGACCAGGATGAAGCAGCTAATGAAGATGAATGAATGCATGTGAATAGAAAATTCTAGAACTTGACCCTAAAATGGCTACATTGCTAAAAAAAACATCAAAACAGAGGTTTGAGTTTCATTGTCAGTGTTTCAATTCTTTCTGCCTCAGCAATGCTAAATTCATAAAGAGATGTAAAATGTGTACTTTTACTGTGACTGTGACTTTCTTTCCCACATGAAGAAAGCTTCCATACTATATCTGACTACTGGAATATACGTAGATTAAAAAAATGGGGGTTTTTTTGTTTGTTTTTTGCAGAATACTGCAGATACATTGCTGAATTTATGTATGTATTCATGATTAGGTTTTTCCTTATCTATATAATAAGCCTCTGTGGGATTTTATCTTCTACAGTCAACCAATCACGTGTTATCAAATGGTCTCGCTCTCTCACTCTCTCTGTTGGCTAGGAGCAGGGGAATCTGCTTGATACTGATTAAAAAGGTTATTTAATATACACAGTGCCCCCTCCTCTGGAGAGAGAGAGAGAGAGAGAGAGAGAGAGAGAGAGAGAGAGAGAGAGAGAGAGAGAGAGAGAGAGAGAGAGAGAGAGAGAGAGAGAGAGAGAGGGAGAGAGAGAGAGAGAGAGAGAGAGAGAGAGAGAGAGAGAGATAGTCTCAGCACCTGAGAGAAGAACAAACATTATGCCTGCAATACAAACCAAACTGAACTGACACAGCTGCATTTCCATAAACAATGTTCAAAACTGAATAAATAGCACAGAAATTCCTGTAAAACAAGTTCTACTCTAAAACAAAGAGCTAAAACCCAGACTCTATCTGGTAGGGGAATATAAGGAGTGCTTGCCTGTCACCATCAAACTATTCCCTTTACAAACACCTTATAAACAAAATACAATCTAGTGTCTGCATTTGTTGGTTTTGCTTTAATATCACATTCTGAACAGCTTAGACAACCTGAATAGGCATTATACACTGATCAACCATAACATAAAAACCACTGACAGGCAGGCCCAGATTAACACAGTATGGTGCCCTAGGGTGACCACATTTGAAGTGCCCCTCCTCCTCCCACTTCCCATAAAAAAGTGAAATTTACTATGGCTATAAAAACAGATTTACATGAACATATAGCTAAAGTACAGGCTCACCACACATACTACAGAAAAATGTAAGACCCAAACAAAAAAACCTGACCTCATAGACATGGGCCTACAAATGCCGTTCTAGCCCTTACACTGACGCTCAAATCTGAATACAACTCACATTCCAGTGCAACGTCATACTAATTATCATTATTTCCATCATAAATGGCCTGTATGAGGACTACATACAAAACCATTACAGAGTATGGTTGCACACATATACCAAATTAGGCAAGCCCAAGAAAGACTATTGCAAGTAACCATACCAACAGCTGAATTCGGCACCACGGAGACGCACAGCAGCGAAACACAAACAGCGAAACGAACACAGCAGTAAAACATACACTGACTTTACAATTATCACTGAGCAACCAGTTAAAAGAGAAAAACGTTTCACAAATATCGATTCGACAACAGCGTCACATATTTGCTCAGAAATAAAGGTAAATAAGCCTTACCTTTAACAGAACACCTTCTCTGTTGACTTTGTGCAAACAAAGTCATTAATTAAAGTCATAAATTAAATAAAGTTTTTTTCTAAATCCAAAGAAAAAAACTTGCAGTTGCAGGTACATGGTACATAAATGGTGGCTATGTGCTGATGCCTATGCACTTTGAAATTGTCTGATATGATAACTTGGACCCAACGGCACTGCGTTGTTGTGGACTCGACTGTGATGGGGGGAAGGGGGGCACATACACCCAATTGCAATTCTTCATATACATATATTTTTATATTCTCGCTATATATGTTGTATTAACTGTTCATTTTGTATCTGTTTGCATCTGTTCCAGTAAATTATATATAGAGAAAATATGACAAACATTTTAAAGCTCTTGCTGTTATCTTAATCATTTGGTTCCCCCTACAGGCTGGTGCCCCGGGGCACTCGCCCAATCCCATATATAGATAATCCGGCCTTGCTGAGAGGTGACATGAATGAAATTGATTATCTCATTACAATGGCACCTGTCAAGGAGTGGGATATATGAAGCTGCAAGTGAACACTCAGTTCTCAAAGTTGATGTGTTGGAAGCAGGTACAATGGGCAAGAGTAAGGATCTGAGTGACTTTAACAAGGGCCAAATTGTGATGGCTAGACGACTGGGTCAGAGCATCTCCAAAATGGCATCTACCAAAAGTGGTCCAAGAAGGACAACCGGGCTCTTTCAGCAGGATAATGTGCCCTGCCACACTGCAAAAATTGTTCAGGAATGGTTTGAGGAACATGACAAAGAGTTCAAGGTGTTGACTTGGCTGCCAAATTCCCCAGATTTCAATCTGACCAAGCTGTGGAATGTGCTGGACAAACAAGTCTGATCCATGGAGGTCCCACCTCTTAACTCACAGGATTTAAAGGCTCTGCTGCTAACATCTTGGTGCCAGATACCACAGCACACCTTCAGAGGTCTTGTGGAGTCCATGCCTCGATAAGTCAGAGCTGTTTTGGTGTCACAAGGGGGACCTCCACAATATTTGGCAGGTGGTTTTAATGTTATGGCTGATCAGTGTAAGTGATGCATGAATACACGTGTAGTGAGTTCCAGTTTCACTCTTCCAGGAGTCTGTTTTAAAATTGGAACACAGTGTGGGTATCGAGAACGATTAGCACACACAATTTAAAATGGTGATTCCTCCATCTACTTTGCAGGTGATGGTGTTTATGCAATAACTTACATTTACAATTTAACACTCTTTATTTGGGTCTTGAACGTATCCGGGTCTGCATGTTCACATTGGAAATGTCGAGGGACCAAATGTGATCTGTTTGTTAGGACATTTGCTCACATAAAATATCGATATCTAGGTGAAAGTTAGTTAGTTAAATACTTATAGTTTTTTTCAGTGGATGATGTTTCAATGTTTTACATAAAGAAAATGTCCAGTCACATTCTAAATGTATTTGGAGCAGACAAAAAACAACAACAACTCCAAAAAGGTAAAATAAAATAAAGCAAGAATACAAACAGACAGGCAACCACTTTGTTGCTCCAGGCCCAGGTTCTCTTTTACCCAACTTGCCTTAATGCAAGCAAGCATATAAACAAACAAACAACAAAATAGATCTAAACAAACAAATATAAAAACAACAAAATAACAAAAAAAAATAAATGAATGAATGAATACATAAGTAAATAAATACAAACGGACAAATAAATGAACAAAAAAACAGACAAACAAACAAATAAATCTGATGTGATTTGCCAAATGAGTCCATGAATAACCAAAATGTATACAGGCTATTGTATTATAATTTATACACATTGCTGGGTTACTTTTTTTTTAAGATATATTTTTTAGTAGTAGATAAAATCATACTTTTAAGACTGTGTTCCAGTCATAAGCATTCAAAGCAAATTAAATGCAGATAGGAACTAAATTTGTGAGAGTAAAGAGTTAGATGGATATCAGACATATAGACAGACAAACAAACATATTTGATGTGACTTGCCAAACGGAGTCCATGAATGTCCAGAATTTTTAACTGGACATGAATCAACTTACAAATCTAACTTGAATGAAATGAGAAAAACTTGGATTTAATATATTTCCCCCTTGTTTGTCTGCATATTTCAGCTGCCAGTCTGAATAAAGCCATGGTGCTTTATAAACAAGCAGTGACTGTTTACAGCTTACTGGAAGCCAGTGAGAGAAACTGAGAAATGGGTTCAGTGTTCTCTGACCTGGTTAACATTCTTGCAGGGCTTTCTGGATGAGCTGCAGCTAACAGGACAACAGGACGGCTGGTAATTGCAATAGAATAAAGGCACAAATCGGTGTGTCCTGATCTTTAAAAGCAGCATTTGTTTCTGATCTCAGTCACAAGCTAATGAAACACACTTAAACAGCAGCTCCATGAATGAGGTAGTGAGCTTGCTCAGAACTTCCACTGCATACGGCATCAAATATTTAACAGCAAAATGATCCCTTCCTGTCGTACTTACATAAGGCTTATATAAAAAATACTGATACTTATATGAGAAATACTGATACTTATATGAGAAATACTGATACTTATATGAGAAATACTGCCCATGAGAGAGAGAGAGAGAGAGAGAGAGAGAGAGAGAGAGAGAGAGAGAGAGAGAGAGAGAGAGAGAGATAGATAGATAGATAGATAGATGTTTTTATGCACAGGCTGAAGTGTTTTGTATAAGTGATTCCTCCAGCAGTCTTATTCATTAGGACACAAAGTGAGAGACATGTTCAGTGTGTCCTCAGATCTGAGTGAATAAATCAGTGCTTACTGTAAGTAGGGAAGGAGACTGACTGATGATGGAAGTGTGTTTCATACCAACAGAGCATTTCAGTCCATAATGAAAGTGTCATTGAGTCAATCTGTAAAAAAAGTGTTGTTTTGTTTTGCATGAAATGATGCATGGGGAAAATCTGATATGGGATTTCCCCTTCGTAATGAAGATATTACATGTATTACAGAGAGGGTTTCATTCTTAACATGGTAAAAAGGAAAGTGCATGTGTAAGCCAGGAGAAATTCCAGGCAGAGATCAAGAATGCGACAACTATTCGGACATAAACAGCGCAGTAAGACATCGGCACAAAAGACATTCTTCCTGCATTCCTTAACCTGACTTCACACTAGCAAGAGAAAAGTCATTGATGTGGCTCCAGGTTTACCTGCTGTGGCTGTGCAGAAACCACAAGTTTTCCAGCATGTTTTTGTGGACTGACAAGATTGTGTCCCAGTCATGTGCACCAAACAAACAAACAAACACACACACACACACACACACACACACACACACACACACACACACACACACACACACAAATACAGTGAAAAGAATCACCCCCCTTTAAAATAATCACATTTTGTTTCTTTGAAGCCTGAAATGAAGACGGAGACAGTTTTTGTTTTATCCAGCTGTATTTACTCAGTGCAACTTATAACATCCAAGTGAAAGATATAACACCAACATGTCACGAAAAAAAAAAAAAACAGAATCACTGAGTTGGAAAAAGGGTCGCCCCCCCTCCTAAAAATGACTTGTAAACTCAATAAGGTGTAGCTAATCACCTTCTCAATGGCACACAAATCCATTTGACTTTCAACTGTGATCAGCTGTGGTCATTTTGATTAGCTCAGCATGAAAAGAGCTTTCCTGGAGCATTTTCTAGTGCAACTGAAGCAAACAATCAACTATGGGTGGCAAGGCACTGTCAAAAGATCTCCGGGATAAAGTTTTGGACAGGCACAAGTCAGGAGATGGATACAAAAAAAATTGAAAGGCTTTATCAGTTCCTAGAAGCACAGTGAAGTCTATTATTAAGAAGTGGAAGGTATTTGGTACAACACAGACCCTCCCTAGATCAGGACGTCGCTCCAAACTGGATGAAAGAGCCAGGAGGAAACTGGTCAGAGAGGCTACCAAGAGGCCTACAGCAACTCTGAAGCAGTTGCAGGAATTTATGACAAAGAGTGGTCATTGTGTGTATGTGACAACAATATCACAAATTCTCCACAATTGTGGCTTGTATGGGAGGGTTGCAAGAAAAAAGCCACCCACGACTGAGCTTTGCTAAAACGCACCTTGGAGATTCTGAGGCCACATGGAAAAAGGTGTTATGGTCAGATGAATTATTTGGCCTCAACACCAAACTGTCAAATTCTTGAGGAAAATCTGCTGCCCTCTGCCAGAAAGTTGTCAATGGGTAGAAGGTTTACCTTCCAACATGACAATGACCCAAAGCACACAGCAAAACTGACCACACAGTGGTTGAAGGAGAAAAAGGTGAATGTCCTTGCATGGCCTAGTCAGAGCCCAGACTTAAACCCCACTGAAAATCTGTGGAATGACTTGAAGACTGCAGTCCACAAACGGTCACCATCAAATTTAACTGAACTTGAGCAGTTCTGCAAAGAAGAGTGGGCAAATATTGCAAAGTCTAGATGTGCAAAATTAGTAGAGACATATCCCAACAGACTAAAGGCTGTAATTAAAAAAATTAAGGCAAATTAAAGCAAGGGGGTGATCCTTTTTCCAACTCAGTGATTCTGGTTTTTAATTTTTTACATTTTTTCTGACATGTTGGTGTTATATCTTTCACTTGGATGTTATAAGCTGCACTGAGTAAATACGGCTGGATAAAACAAAAACTGTGTCCGTATTCATTTCAGGCTGAAAAGCAACAAAAATGTGATTATTTTAAAGGGGGGTGATTCTTTTCTATATCCACTGTACATTTGATGTGACATGCCAAACAGAGTCTATAACTGTCCAGAATTTGTAACTGGACTTGAAGCAACTTACAAACCTAGCTTACGAATTGCACCATAGAATTGGTCTGTGGAACATCCTAACCATTGGCTTTAACTGACCAAAAGCAATGGATAAACTGTGAGGTCTGGTCCTTGCTGTGCACCCGCTCCACTGCATTTAGCTCAGGCAAAGTGGATGACCAAAAAAAATGACCTACATAGATCCATCAATGAGGCCAAAAGACAGTACAGACTGAAGCTGGGCTGTTACTACATGATTTTATTTATCTTGGCTATCATCTTTTTTCTCCTTTCATTTTTTCTTGTAGCAAACCTTTTTTGTCAGCCCCCTGCCTTCCTGTCCAGTGTCTTGTGGTGAATCAAATAAATATAGCGAAGGTGGGCTTTTATTCTTTCTTATTTATTTATTCATTTATTTTTCATCTCTATTATCCACTTTACTTTTCTTGCTGAAGGCTCTTGTGTAGTCAGCGCCATTGGGGATTTTTACTTTCAGTTTTTGGCCGTCTTATTCTTTTATTTTTATCTTCTTTTCACATTTATCACAACTACTCTTACATATTGAAAACCTTTTATCTCCTCTATTTTTTTTATTTTACCACTTTTCTCAGAAGCCTCACCCATACTCACCTATTACCTATGCCAAATCCACTGTTTAGTTTCTGCAATTTAGTTTCCTTTTAACCCTTTTAATTAGCCTTTGACCACAGCCTTGTCCAGGATTAAGCGTTTACTGGAAATGAATTAATGTATAAACTAATGCACGAATGAATGATATTGCCCTTTAGCCCCTCACCCTGCTCACCTGTCCAGTGTCCGGTGGATGCTCCTGTGCGCTCGGTACAGGTATTGCTCAGAGGTCTGAACACCGTCTCCCACCCATTAGGGGCGTAGCGCCAGCTGTGGGACTCGAGGACGAGTGTGCGCTCAGTGCCGTACGCAATCATGAAGCAGTAAACCACATGGTGCAGCTGGCATCCATAACCACAGCCCTTATTAATGTTACACACCAACTTGCGCGCCTTACTGCAGTCTGGAGGATTCTGAGTAGGTGAGAGAGAGGAAAGAGTCTTAATTATTAATTAGGGAAGTGGGTATTTAAAAAGATGAAATGGTTACCAGGAATCCAAGTCCAAATACAACTGATGAGTAATTAAACAGCAATACTAAAACAAATAAACAAATGTAAGCGAGAGGGAAGAAGAAAATGAACTGTTAATTCGAGGGAAATTACATTGAAAGATAAAGTAGTTAAATGAACTACAAATATAATCAATCTCACTTAAATAGCAATCCACATAAATGAACATAAAATGCAGTGAGAGGCGATAAAAGAGAGTGAGAGACCGGAGGTGAGAAAGAGAAAGTGAGAGGGGTAAACAGTGAAATCTGAATAATGTTTAAATGCTTGGGAGAGAGAGAGAGAGAGAGAGAGAGAGAGAGAGAGAGAGAGAGAGAGAGAGAGAGAGAGAGAGAGAGAGAGAGAGACTTAATTACTTATTTAAAGATGAATTTAACATTATTATAAAATCTAAAAAGAGACTGATCAGTAATTAAACAGCAATTCACATAAACACACAGAGTAGTTTGTGCTTGTTTAGTGTTTATGTTTATGTTAGTAGAAAGTTCTTAATCCATAGACTTATTCACTTTTTAAAAGAAAAACTAAATACATGATTTAACCAGGGCTTTAAATACATTCACTACTGTGTATTCTGTGCAGCTCTCAATAGCTAATCACAGACAGACAGACAGATAGACAGACAGGACCAGACGCTGTACTACCAGCAACCACAACTAAAACAAACATGTGTGTGCTCTGTCATTTGTGAAACAGGAAATAAACAGAAAAGGAGAATCTGTCCTTGGGTCCATATATGAACTCAAAAACACACCATTCGACCATTTCTAAGTAATTAAAAACAGTTTTATGAGCACCCTGAGACGTTTCCTCAAAATCCTGTCAGGTAAATCATGTTAGCTAGCCAGATAAAAAATAAATAGGCCTATAGATGACAAATAAATATGACAAACATTTTCATATAAGTTAGCTTATACTGCAGTAGTTGCTAGTTGGTAGTAATATTATAGGAACATTTAGGAATATGAATCTTCTAAGACATCTTATCCATTTAGTTATGTTGGCTATCTGGTTAGCATTACCAGTGAAGTTTATAGACATTTTATGGATTGAAGGTGCCCTAAATACCCTCTTTTAAAAAGTCCTTTTAGGCCAGCTCAAGTTAGCTAGGCAAATAGCATTAGTAGTGAAAAGAAGAAACTATTTTTACTATGACTTCAGAATTTCAGACATCCAGTCAGATTAGTTCATGTAGCAAACTGGCTAGTGAACATCTTAGCAGTAAACAATGAATGAATACCAATGAATTGCTCTTTCCTACAAGAAGACTCTAAAATATGACCTTAAATCTGACCCCATTCACAGTCCCTCTCATACTCATACATGATCTTAGACATACTTTTTTAATTTCTTTTCTTCTATGATCTGCAAACAGACAGATTGGGGTTAGCAAACTAACCAACCTACTCTATCTAATCTTTCTCTCACTGTCTGCAATAGTCCCCACTGACCCACTTTACAAAGCTATATGATACTGTAGTAAGAAGTCCATTCTCTAGAGCATTTTCTGCCTTCAGCGTTAGTGCAAACCCTGTACACTCCATACATTTCACCAAAAGTGTGCATGCACATGATCCCTTGTGCCTCCTTTTCCACATACCATAAATAAATTCTCTTCTGTTTAAACCTGCAGTCTGTGTCAGAGAGTTTGTGTTCACACTGTGCCTCAGGCCAAAGTCTTCACCGCAACTAGTGAGAATTTATTTGGACTGATCAAGACCTCTTCAGACAGTGGACAGTAATATTTGCTAATTCAGCAAGTTTTATTTGGTCACTTTACCGATGTTAGCTTTCCTCAAAGCTAGCTAGCCAAATTCCTACACGAATATTAGCTAGTTATGGTAACTTGCTAGATTAGGCTGTTTAGTTAATCAGTCTTAGAACTGATCTAGTATTTCTATGTATCTTCCCTTTCAAATGATATTAATGTTGGATTTGATCAAAACACTAGAATATGTTTCTAGTTCATTATCTGTTTGTCGAGCTTATTAGATTTGTGAATCATTTTTAAATAGCGCCGATTGGACACTATATTTATTTCTGTTGGTATACTGGTCAACAATCCACGGTTACACCTTTTTGCGAGCAAAATAAATAAAGAGTGAAGAGGAAGAGTGGGAGGGAGATAAAGAAGAAAGAGATGTTGAAAGACAGATAAAACCCTACATTATGCAGAGAAACAGAGAGACAAGTTGGAAAAGCGAGAGATGAATTAGTTATGATAGAGAGGGTGGCTGGGGGGTGGGGGGGATGTAGGAGTGGAAGCCACTGTGAGAGGCACAGATAACACTCTACACTACTGGGAATGGAGAGACACACTAGATGAAATGAGAGATGAATTAGTAATGATTGAGAGAGAAAGAAGGAGAAGGAGAGAACAGTGGCAGGCCCTGAGCACTGCCTACAGCTATGATTAACATTGCTGACTCTAGTGCCCCACACTAGAGTGTGGGGTGGTGAGGGTTTGTACCTGCAGGTATGAGATCCTGTTCTGAACCAGATTGGAAAGATCCTTCGCTTCCTTTTCTCTCCAATCACCTGCTCCATCAGCTTGACTCAAGTAGTGAAGATCTGTCAGGATGGACCTGCATAGTATAGTATATAGTATATACTGTATATAATATGGTTGATGATCCACATAAATGATCCACATACTGTAACCCAATTAGAAACGGACACGGGAAAGACTCCAGGTCTTTGAGTATTTTTTATTATTATTATTTTTTAATCTTACTGACTTCAATGAGAGAAAAAAGAGAAGCTGGGGTGGAAATGACTGTAGCTATTATAATGTAAGTGATAACAGCAACAAACGTGATTCGCAAACTTTACACAATATTACATGTACTGTAACTACAGGTATAAGTGGATAAAAAGCACTACGTGTCTCATTCTTTAATACATTTGGATGTGCTTTTAGTGGAAACAAACCAACTTTATTTTCTTTTACGTGAAATAAACACAGCATTTAAACGACTCATTGTAAATACAGTATATTACACAATTTAATAGCTTTTGTTTTTTATAACCTGTTTTAAAGGGTTATATTAAGAACAAGTTTATTAAGTTCATGCACATTGAAGTTGAAAAATTAGTCTTACATATTAATATTGCTTGTAATAATGTTACCATATTATTTATATACCTTGAGTATAATGTCATAAAATGTAGATTTGAAATATTTCATATCATACTGACACCATTTTCCCGAGCATTTAGGATTTGGCAATAACCAAACTCGGAGACTTGTTTGTAAGTGATTACGCTTTAGCTGAACCCCACTGTTGGTAGTTAATAATAATTAATTATGTGTCGTCATAGACCCCGGCTATATGTCATGGACCACATTTTTACAATAATGAACAAAGACCGTACACTGTTAACACAAATCCCTACTGTGCTGGCATTCACTGTGCATGGGCAGCTCGGGTACTTTCTTGTTTTACAGGTGCTACTCAGTGATTTTATTTTATTCTGGATTGGTATTGCCAAGTGTTTTTCTTCCTCCACCCTCTGGACAGCTCTGATTTTGCAAGCAAATGTTGCCTCTTGTACTGGTAAACATTTCTGATCTGCACAGTGTGTTTAAATGGATTTCTTGCATATCCAGAGATTTAAAAAAACAAAACAAAACAAACAAAAAAACATCGGTAAATCACCAGCTGATGGACAATCTAGAAGTGTCTTTTACATATTTAGTCATTGTGGGCCACATCATATTGTCTCCATAATGTATTCAGTGGTAGCCCATTAGCAGAAAAAAATTAACCAAGCCAATCTATAGAGCTGTTAAAAATGGCTAATAAAATATAAGACAATAGAACTATGAATAGGCCAGGTTTATAATCTTTCTTTAAAAACATCAAATTATTAAACAGTATCAAGCTAATATAGTAAATCATGTAGCGAAAATTGCAATACAATATACAATACATGCAAAAACTAACATCAGTAACTCGTAATAACTTGTATGGGCATATATTGTCTAATGCGTTTCGTAGTGTTTGTGATAGTGTTTCAAAAGTTTGAGCACCGCTGGTGAAATTACATATTTTGTTGATTTTTTAAGTGAAAAGACAACAAACACAACAAACAAATAAACACAAATGCCGCACAAAGTATTTTAAAAAACTGCTGCAAATATTAATGCACAATTTATATGTAACTTTAAAAAAAAGAATTCATTGTGGTGTGTGAAAAGTTTTTAAAACCCTACTAAGTCAGTAGCACCTTGGGTTAGGGTTTTGCAGATATCACAGCTTGCAAATGCTTTGTGTAGTCTATACTCGTTCAATGAATTTTCACCCACTTTTCCTTGAAGAACACTTCTAGTTCTGAGATATTCTTGGGCTGTCTTGCATGCACAGAATGCTTAAGATCTACCTGCATATTTTCAATGATGTTCAAGTAAGGGGACAGTGAGGGCCATTCCAAAAGCTTTAGCTTGCATTTCTTGAAGTAGTTCATGGTGGAATTTGAGGTATGGTTTGGCTCACTGTCCTGTTGTAGAAGCCAATCTCTTTTCAGCTTTTGTTTCTAGACTGACTGTGTCACATTTGCTTCTAGAATTTGCTGATATTTACTAGAATCCACTCTTCCATCTACCTCTGCAATGTTTTGTGTGTGACTGGCTGCTATGCAACCCCAAAGCAACAGTTGGAAAAGTGTCCTTTTCATCAAATACATCCAAACATCCTTTTTTTCTCCAAACATAGCATGTGGCCAAACAGTTCCATTTTTACATCAGTCCACGGCATTTGTTTCCAAATTACCTCTGGCTTATCTAGATATTGTTTTGTATGCAACAAGTAAGGTATTCATAGTTAAGGTTAGCAGGTAAGGTTTCCTTCTAATGACTCTTTCATCAGATACAGCTCATGTGGGCAGTGGTAGCTCAGTGGTTAAGACGTAGGGCTACTGATCGGAAGGTTGTGAGTTCAAATCCCTGCACTGCCAAACTGCCACTTTTGGGCCCTTGAGCAAGGCCCTTAATCCTCAATTGCTCAGATGTATAAATGAAATTAATGTAAGTCGCTCTGGATAAGGGTGTCTGCCAAATGCTGTAAATGTGTGTGTTATCAATGGTACATGGTAAAATGATGGCCCACCACTCAGGTGTCAGCTAAGCCTTCCTGCAGGTCCTTAGGTCTTGCTTTGCCTTTCTGCCCAGCATTCGAGCAGTTCTATGTGAGAAAGTTCCGGGTCTTCCAGATCTTACTTTCACTTCCACAGTTCCCCTTAACTGCCATTTCATAAAGTCATTTTAGACAGTGGAAATTACGAGCTGGAGTCCTAATGAGTCAGTTATGGCCTAATGAGTTAATTAAGTTCCCAGACTTTACAACTGCAAGGTTTCTAAACTTTTGCACATGACACAATTACAATGTTTTTAAGTTGATCAAATATAAAGCAACCGTGCATTAAGATTTGAAGATAATTTTTGAAAATATTTAAAATCAGCAAAATATGTTATTTGGCCAGGGTGCCCAAACTTTTGCATACAAATGTACAGATGGGTGACAAATGAAAGAAAAACCCAACATAAAGTGTTGGGCCATGACGAGCAACCAGAACAGCTTCAGTATGCCTCGTTATATTTTCAACAAGTCTCTGTAAATTTAGTGGAGGGATGAAAACCTTTCTTCACTAGATATTCACTCAGTTTTGATGATGGTGGTAGACAGACCTCTCTAACACGTCACAACAAAACCATTGATAGTGTTCAGCTGGGTTGAAATGGTGTTTGGGAAGGTCATAGTATATTATTTACATCATTTGCATACTCATCTAACCATTCAGTGAGCCCCCGTGTCCTGTGGATGTAGGCGGAGTCATCCTTGAAGAGGCCACTCCCATCAGGATAATAATAATAATGATAATAATAATAATAATAATAATAATAATAATAATAATAAACTTTATTTTATAGAACGCATTTAAAAGCAGATTCTTCCTCATAGGATAAAGATGATCAGTCAGAAGAACCTTGTATTGATTTGCAGTGACACTTCCCTCTAACGCGAGAAGTGGACCCAAACCATTCCTGTAAAAATTAAATAAACGCCCTTACAGCATAGCAGAGCCATCACTTTTTTTCTTTATTTTATCACCCATCTGTGTGCTGATCCAATTCATCATGTTGATTCTCTACACTACAGCTGAGATTTCCATTTAAAGGAATAAGTGCGATTTCACCCACTCACACGCTCATACAAATACACAGCTTCTATCTATTTCTCTTTCTAGTTCTCTTTCACTCTCTCTCTCTCTCTTACACACCCTCTAATCCACTACCAGTGCAAGTGGGAATAGTAACGAGAAATCAGATTGGTGTCCTGTGTGTGTTTTTCGTGATTCCAGCAGCATCTAACCCACACTTAACGCACCTCATCACGGATTAGTTCACCTGCACGCTGAATTACAGCTCCATCTGCTCTCAGGTAAAAAGCCAATATGGCCGCCTGCTGGGGGCTTATAACCTAATTATGATTTGCCTTCTTAGATTAGATGCAGAGTGTGTTCAGAAATTCATCTCCATAACTGGAGCCTCAAATTTAGACCTGAGAGGAAACAGACAAGAAGCAGGATGTCAAAATAGTATTAAAAGTAATAATGATTACTTAGTATAAGTATAAATAAGTAAATTTACTTGAAAAATCATTATAGTCTCAATTAAATGGTAGTGTAACTTCCTACACTGGTAAAAGTAATTGTTTTTACCTGATGAAAATAAGTTCATGTAAAAAGTAACTTTTATTAATTATCTAAAAATGTTAGAAGCTGATTTTTGTTTTAAAGAAACTATGCCATTTTGCCTGAAAACATCATTTAATCTCTGTACGTTTGCATGACTAAGGCTACACAGTTTGCTGATGAATTAATCAGAAATAGAATATCATGTAAAAAAACAATATTTACCATTACCTAGAATGTGTCTTGCTGCCTTGCCAGTTATACTAGCTTATCATCAGCTAAGAAAACTTAAATATATCCATTTAATGTTAGCAAAATAGCTAATTTTACATCAACATGCCTTTTCTAATTAGATGGAGTTCATTTTATACATCTCTTTGCTTACTCCAGCATATTGAAACATTTTACTGAGGTAGGGCCAGGGGTGATCATCCTCAAGCTCAACACTGTGTGTCTTGTGTCTTATTCATATTCAAGCACACAGAGATTATAGCATTAGTTATATTGTGTCCCTTGAGAAAGTCACCATAGACGATGAATTGTCACAGTTCTTGATAGTTTTTCACACTGATGAACTTGCCTGGATAGTAAACTGAAATAGTTGGATGCTAATCTGAACCCAATCAAAACCATATATATTTTTTTGGTAATTCAGTTAAGTAAGAGGACAAGAATTCAATTCCAATAATACACAAGTAAAGTAGTATACATATGACAAAATAATACTTAAGTATAGTAAAGAAGTACAATTAATAGTATTTTTCAACCTTGGGTGCTAAATATGTGTCTCCTTGTCATGTTTGGAAGCAAATATTTTAAATATGTACATAATTATTAATAAATATTACAGTTGCTTAATAATAATTCACACCATTGTTAGTTATAAAGGTTGTATAATACAGCACACATCATTAATGTCACTTGCATTACAATATGATGATTATTATAATAATCATAATTATTATATATAATTAATCATTATACCAACTTCATTATGAAGAATTATAAGCATAATTATAATAATATGTTAACAAGGGCTTCATAGAAAGTGATATTTCTTATGGGATCAAATCCAACTATTGTAAAAACACAAATGGATAAAATACTGTTATTTAACATGCACATAGCTAATTATTGTTAATTATGTTAATTAAGTGTAGCAGCTGCTAGAGTGCAAAAACAACTGTATTATAATTTGGATAATACAACATGCTGTAGCACTGGGATGGTGCTTTTGTGTGAATTTATACACAAGCATGCTTTTCATGGCGTTTATAAGCCATATCTTGTACTCATGAATAGATTTCTTCTCTAAATGCAACTGCTAATGTGTTGTAGAATAATTTATAATGTGCTTTCACTGTTTAATTCATTCCCTGCTCTGTCTCTATTGTTCAGTATGTTTAAGGGTTGGAGCATCCTTTTAATAATTCCTTCTAATAGAGAGTGTGTTCTGCTCTGCATTTGGATTTTACTTATGTATATTTTTTATTTAATAAAATCTGGCTAAAATAAGTATAACATGGAAAATATTACATTGAAAATGTTGTGATGCCCATCTGTTTCTTCTACTCGTTTTAGAGAATGAGCAGTGTCAAGGCAGCAAAGGATTGTGGGATTGCCCAGCCAGCTCTGAACACTGATTACAGCTCTAATAGGGGGGTAATTAGAGCAGCATTTCCCATTAATCAATAAATCATGACGTGGAGAGAGAGAGAGAGAGAGAGAGAGAATAGCATGTCATGCTTAACTTGCTGTAAAAGTCGCAACAAAAAAAAATGCTGTTCCTATTTCAGTATTCTATTTCAACATCGGTTTAGATGCATTTTTAATGAATCTGGTTTTCATTATCTGTCTAATTAGCCTGAGCTTCTTGCAGCTGTAATGAAAATAATAAAAAGAATACGCATATAACACCTAAATTCAATGGCAAAAAAATAGTTTATTGTTGTTCTATAATCTTTATCATTTCATTATTATCCTGACCTTTGTCTTACAGACCAACACTACTGTTGTAATTGAACTATTCATTTTTAAGCAATTATTTATAACACACAGGTGGTGGAAGTGATCATGGCAACAATCATCACAATAACAGCCATCGGATTGTGTTGTCAGGACATAGTTGAACCATTCACTGGAAGAAATTTTGGCCTGTCTTGCTAATCCTGCAAATTAGGCAACTTTTAGTTTTAGGTTATGCATTAACTCAAAGAGCAGTATTCAGCATGAATAAATAATATGAGTAATAAAACTGCCAATTTTCCTCTAGTACCTCCCTGTCTGCTCCCCGCTGGTGTAATATACAATGTCCTCTGGTGAAAATTGGATCTGCCGCCACTGCTATGAATAATTATTTTCTGGATCACCAAAAAGCTGGAAATGAAAGCCAAATATAAAGTGATGGGGCGTTTATTGTGTTTTGCGATGGGCTTTCTCTCTCTTTATTTTGGCCTTGGTAAATATTAAATGCAAAAACAAAATATTTCAATTGTTCCCAACATGATGTCGCGATTTGGATAAACTGAGATGTTTGTGGAGATGAAAAACAATTTATAGTTTTGTTCTGTCAGCTAGAGTTCTGTGCTACTATGAAACAACAAATATTACAATTGCACTGCGATCTTAAATAGCCAACATTCACTCTTACATTCATATTAATATCTGGTTGCATGCTATGAGTTGGAGCTGTAATATGTAGAGAAAACAAAAAGAGTAGGGTTTTGAAAATAAATTGTGCTAGGTTTAAATGTTGTGACAGGTTGTAATGTGTGTGTGTGTTTGTGTGTGTGTGTGTGTAAAACCTCTGCTGGTGGCCGAGATCATGCAGCAGTGTATCTGTGTGCGTCTGCAGCGCAGCTGGATCTACGTGGCTCAGCTTCTTCACCTCGCTGCGCAGAAAATACCAAAACTCCCTCACACCTCTCTCCACCTTCCTCCTGTAGTCCTCTTGCACACGGCCCGGGCCTACTGCAGGAAGGGGTGAGCGATAGAGAAAGAGAGCAGCAATTACTATTAATTTCACACAACATATTAAAACGCTGTTCCTTCTGAGGTCTGACATCTTGTCCTGATTCGCTTAGTTCTTGCTTTGATTGCGCGGATGTCCCTAATGCCATCAATTAGTCTGGAAACGTGTAGATAGGAATCTGTTACTGTGGGTCATCATCTGTGCACAGCTGACTTCATAATGTGTTTCATAATAGTCATCCACTTCAGTGACCGCATTCTTTGAAGACCCCTGTGTCATTGAGCAGCCTTTTATCTGAACCCTGGCAGGCATAGCGCTCTTCCTCCACTGTCATCATGATGTGCTTTTGACAGCTGTTTATCCACTATCACTTGCTAATTTACTGGATTACCTGAGGACAGTGTTGTGGTTGGGATCAAGATTGCAAAACAGGCATAAGGCCATGTGGTTTTTCTGGTTCCACTGGAATCTCCTAACTGTATTACAAATTAGGACGCTGATATTGCTGGACTAAGCCGACTGTAATCACTTTATCCTGGTCAGGGTCACAATGGATCCAGAGCCTATCCCAGGAAAACTGGGTTTGAGGAAGAAGTAAACTCTGGATGGGATGCCAGTATGTCACAAGGCACACACACTTTCATACCTAGAATCAATTTAGCATAGCTAATCTACCTGCTGGCATGTTTTTGGGAGGTGGGAGGGAACCCACGTGGATACAGAAAGAACATCTGAAAATCCACACAAACTATTTAAATGTACATTTTGTTAAATTTAGTGTATAATCACTGCATATATTTGAGACTTGTGGTCACAACTTTGTTTGTTTGGGTTGTAACGTCTGAACATATCAAACTGATTTCTGAATCAGCCTGGATCTAGCAAAGAAGTTTCTCTGTGTCTTTGAGCCATGAATCCTTATCTAACCTCTTGTCCAGATACCATCGGAATGCGACACGACCCCCCCTCTTCAGACACACACACACACACACACACACAAAGCACACAAAGCACACACAATGGGAGAATCTCTTTTCAATGTAACATGTAATTATATGTAATTATTCGATGTCCAAATAGTGTGATGTTTTCTTGTTTGCATATATTGTGTGTTTATGTAACATAACTATAATGATTTTAGATAGCTTAACTTAGGATATTATTTTAAATGTCTGTAACCATGTTTCACCTTTTAATATTCTTTATAAGTCCATCGAATTTGGTATGTAGTTAATCATCTTGTGATACCCTGATTGATTATGCATATCATATTGCAATGGGATAAATTTTTTCATGCTTTCTCTTAATTTCATATATAATACGGTATAAACCGGCTCCTCCCTGGACATGCAAATCCAGGTCTGAGACCAGACAAAGAGAGTTCATCCCGCCAACAAATCCAACTTCCTGATTGGCCCATAGCCCAAAGAGGCGTGTGTGTTGGTGTTGTCTTTAAAACAGCACCACGCTTTGAAACTTCTCTCTCTTCCCCTTCTTCAGCTACTTTCTCAACTTCACTTCAACTTCACTTCTACACTCCTTCCGGTTTCTCTCCCCCGGGGCCACATGCCCCCGGAAGAGGAAGCCAGGATCTCTCTCTCCTGGACAAAATATGCAACTGCCTCACGGCCCACGCCTTTTCAAACGGCACGATGAACCAGCGAACTCTACACAACCTCGTGCGAACTTTCAAACCGAAGCCATGCAAGTATAGTTAATGGATCTATATCTGCGTTTAAGATTGTACCCCTGTTTACAGGAGATTTAAGTTCATTGCTGGTTTTGAAAAAGGCTAATTAGTTGTGTTTTTGTCTGCCATTCCCTTTTATTTCATTACTTTCTCTCTATACCTTTTCTTTCCTTGTATATAGATGTGCATATGTATGTTTTGCTTAGAGTTAGTCGTGTGTCTCCATAGTTACATCTAGTTATTGAAATCTATCATCCCACGCTTGATTGTCTCTGTTTTGGTCACGTGATGAGTCCCTTAAACGCTGCGAGTCTCGTTACCCACTCTAATTTTTAATAATAAACTTCGTTGGTTAATCCTTCCTGGCCAGAAGGATAAACTCCCGCTTTAGAGTTCATAATTCTAAACTAGACTACAGCTAATCCTAAAAGCTGATCTAGACCACATACATAGTCATAATTAATTATAATCCGTTGTAGTTAATTATCTATATGTATATGTGCACATACATGAATTCCCTTTCATGGCTGATGTATATTTATAACTGGTCACAACACGCGTTGATTAGATATATAGATATATTTCACGCCATTCGAGCTAATTCCTTACATAAATTGGAGAATACATTTAAATGTGTTAAACATCTTTTAATTCGTTACATGAATTGTAACTGGTGGAGAATATTTTGAAACGTTGCAGATTCATCCGATTTACTACACATTCTGGTAGATAATGCGGGCACGCTTTAAAACTCGTCTCCTTTAAAAAGGTGCCTTGAATCCAAGCGTGCGCTTCTGTTTCGTTTTTCATGTTTAACGTTGATCCATTACATTATTCTGTTGGAAACGAATAATGCTAGTAATGATTGATTCGTTACAGCATAATCATTTATCACGATATCGATAGTATATCGACATATTGCCCAACTCTAGACTGTAGTAACTATCTTTATTGTTTAATCTGACTTGAAGAACACGTTATTGCACAATCTGTTATAGAATTCTTATTGGGATCATTTCGTACAGTGTGACAACTAATAATCACAAAAGACCACTGAAAACGGCTTAAGACAAGATCAAGACAAAATGGCTTGAGACACAGAGGAGACCAAGATGAGAAAACAGTGTTCTTCAGAGTTGTCTCGAAAAACTATAACCCTGCCTAAAGATATTGTAGATTGCAAATGAACTGCAGCTGTAAACATAACTAGACTACTGCTTGCTGAATAACTTCACTAGCTAACCAGTTAACCTAAAGCCGACTTTACACTGTAGGATTTTCAGCCTGATTTTGATGTCGCAGACAAAATCATCATAAATGAATTCTCTGGTTGTGTGTTGAGATTGGTAGTCTTAGAATTCATAATGTGACGTGCTCACTGGCAGACAACAACAAAGTTCTGGAAGTGTTAACCTAAATATCTTAAATAGTCGTGGTGGTAGCCCAGTAGGGGTGGTGGTAGCCCAGTGGTTAAGACATTGGACCTCTGATTGGAAGGTTGTGGTTTCAAAACCCAGCACCTCCAAGCAGGCATCGCTGGGCCCTTGAGTAAGGCTCTTAACCTTCAACTGCTATATGTGATAAATGTAAGTCAGTTTGGATAATGGTGTCTGCCAAATGCCATAAATGTAAAATCCCAAAGCGTGACCGCTGCCAGGACGAGCTTCTAAAATCCAGCTGAAGGAGGATGGCATGTGATTATTCAAAACTGAAAGCACAACTGAAATCCAGTAGTGGCGATTGTGAAATGTAAATGAAACATGCTTATCAACAGAAAAGTACCCTTATTACCTCGAGATCACTCTGAAGAATGTGAGCCCATTTACTGAATGTTGATGACAGAATTTTAGTCATTTTCTTTAATTGCAGGTCAATCGTTAGAGGAAGTTTATTGCCTGTTATATTCGGCCAAGATTTTATTGGGATCATCTTGTACAGTGTAACACAGGTTTGGGGAGTAACAGAATATGGCGTTACGCAATCGGGATACAAAAAACTCCTAACTGTAGTGGGAATACTATCAGGATTATAACTTTTTTTACACCAATTGGTCGATTATAAAAGGCTTGCAGCAACTATTCACCAAATTCCTGCCTCTCAACCGTTAGCCTACTCCCAGCGAACATGCGAAGGTGAAGCGCTGTTGTGTGCGGCATCAAACAGTTGCTTGACAATAGCAGCAAATGACAGCTGTCCTGAGTCAAAACAATGCCCATGGCCATATAAGATGCTTCGTATTACATGCCCATTCAAATGTGTAAATGATGGCAGAAGGTACACTCATGGCATCTGATATTTTATTTTATTCCATGGGCATTCAAAAGAACGTAGGAATTTATATAAATTTATGTGATGCTAATAGTGCTAACAGTGTGTCTTTTTCAGTGTATTAAAATCTGTGTTCATAGTAACACATGAAAGCAAGTAACACATAAGGTGTCCTCATTTTAGAAAACCAGAATATGGTCACCCTAACTTTCGTGATGTAATGTTACCCACATCACAGACAGTGAGCTTTCATTTATTTATTTATTTTCTTAAAACAAATCCAAACATTGAACATGTTTTAAGCTTAAAATAAGCTCAAATAAAAGTATTTTAGATCATATTGCTTTTCTCTTGACTTTATTTACATAGTCTGTGACCTTGAAGTAATCCAAAAGTAATCATATTACATTACTTTCATATTGTGATACTTGGATTACATTACTGATTAATTTGTTTTATGAAGTAATTTGTAACTGTAACAGAATACATTTTTAAAGTAACCCTCCCAACACTGGTAACACATAATAGTAAGCTGTATAAGCCAGCTAGAGAAACAGTGAGGTCATGCTGATTAGTTACTTTTAATCACAGAAAGACTTCTGGAAATCCAGAAACACAACTAAAATACGACTACTACCGATGAGAAGAGCAATTCAGCTACACTCTTTAACATTCTCCTCCACTGGACTGACATGTTTGTCAAAACTTTCATGCATCTTTGGTCTTGTGAACGGAATTATGGGATTATACTGGGAGGAATATATACAATACTGCCCTGAAATCCGACCAAAATAAGGAGCTCAGACTGCCTCCCTAATGGGACAGTTTTTATCTTGGGAGTATATTAATGCTACCAAAAAATAAAATGCTGCTTACCTAGGGACTCATGTTCCAACTGAAAAAAACAACAACAACAACACTGACCTCCTGTGACATGACCTAAATGAGATGGTCTTCATTTTTGGAGTTAGATTTAATGCTCAGTGCTAAAAACAGGACGATGTCAAGGAGACATTAAGGCTGTGTGACTGTGACGCAGGTCACCTCTCTCAGTGGTGTGGGCTGGGACATAAAGAATCAGGTATTTTCTTCTCTCCTCTTTTCTTCTCTCCTGTCCTTTCCCTCTCTCTCAGGACTAAGGGAGCTGATATTTATAGACCAGCCTCAGAGAGATGGCCATGTCCCGTCCTCTAAATTCACCAAAAAACCTCTTAGTGGCAGATAGAGTGCATGTTTTAATGGAACATAAGCTGCTTTTTTTCAGTCACTGGAACTATCACTTTTACTACATTTATATTTATTCATTCGGCAGATACTTTTATCCAAAGTGACTTATAACTAAAGTGGAATCCAGTTTAAGCACAGAACAGAGAGCTAACAGGAACGATCAGGAACGATTTAGTGTCTCTGACAGTTCTGGGATTTAAACTCACATCCTTTATGATCACTAGTGCAGAATCTTAACCACTGACCACTGTATTTCTCCGCTTGACTTTCTAGTACCTAGATATTTTTTGAGTCATAAAAATATAGAATGAACGCTGGCATTTTACTCTAAAGGAAAATGACAGATCACTTTTTGATCAACTGCTCATTTTTAACCCAAAATGACTGCTCTAACCTTTTTTTCTCCTAATTTGTGTGGTTTACACTGTGTCTATACTGGGAGTCTGTTAGAAGAAAACGAGAATGTAAACATGAGATTTTTGTGTCCACATAGTCTTGAAATAATCAGATTATGTCACATAATTGTGGCACATTAAGGCAGAAAACTCGATTTGTTTCACTTCAACATGGTAATGTGAATGTAGCCTTATTATTATCTCTGTTGTTGTGCACGTACCATCTCCAAACACTCTCTGATAGTTGCGGATCTCCTGCTTGGCTCTGTTTAGCTGCTCCTCTAAAAGACGCAGCCGACCCGCAGAGACAGGTTTAACAGACTGTCCTTCAGGAATCCTGTAGAGAGGGTCACACACACACTCACACACACACACACACACACACACACACACACACACACACACACAGACACACACACACACACACACACACAGACAAACGTTTGTAATTCTAGCTTTGTGGAGTATTTCCAATGACTAGTGTGTTACTGTAACTATACAATGATATGGCCTGTATATGATATGGCCTGCATACACCTACTCCTAACCACAACCGTAAAGCATTTCAAGTATTTCACTACACGTTGTACGGTTGTGTATGGTTGTGTGTGACAAATAAAATTTGAATTTGAAACCTTTTTAATTGAATAAAACTGCAATTTTTGTCATGGGCACCAACAAAAATTAAAATCTGTCACATTGATGTTTGCTTAGTACTTTTTTCTGCCTTTGTGGAGACATTAGTGGTGAAATTGGAAGTGCAGCTGATTACAAAGTCTATTCAATTTACTAAACTTCAGGCAATTAGTAGCGTCCATTTTTGTCTCAGCCATAACATTAAAACCACTGACAGGTGATGTGAATAACATGAATTATCTTGTTACAGCGGCATCTGTCAAGGGGTGGGATATATTAGGCAGCAAGTGAACAATCAGTTCTCGAAGTTGATGTGTTGGAAGCAGGAAAAACTTTTGTGGCTCGTCTCTGTATTTCTTTGCGAGTTCCAATCTGACTTTCCGATCCTTACTGCTCATGAGTGGTTTGCATCTTGTGGTATGGCCTCTATATTTCTGCTCTCGAAGTCTTCTTCGAACAGTGGATTATGATACCTTCACCCCTGCCCTGTGGAGGTTGTTGGTGATGTCACTGACTGTTGTTTTTGGGCTTTTCTTCACAGCTCTCACAATGTTTCTGTCATCAGAAGTTGTTGTGTTCCTTGGCCTACCCATTCATTGTCTGTTGCTCAGTACACCAGTGGTTTCTTTCATTTATCAGGACATTCCAAATTGTTGTATTGGCTATGCCCAATGTTTATGCAATGCCTCTGGTTGATTTCCCCTCTTTTCTCAGCTTCAAAAATGGCTTCCTTTTCTCCCATAGACAGCTCTCTGATCCTAATCTTGGCTTATCCTTTTTAAACAACAAATGCAGTCTTCACAGGTGAAACTGAAGGCTAAAACTTAAAACTAAGAGTAGATGTTCAGAGCTATTTATTTTTTAAACAATCAATCTAACAGGACACACCTGCATAACAAGAAACACCTGTCAGTTACATGTTCCAATATTTTTGCTCACCTACAAATTTGGTGGTCTGAAACAAAATGTGCTATGTTCTAGCGATACGTTTAACACATCTACATATGAATACCAGGAAATAAAAGCTGAAATTTCTCATATTAATTGTTTTTTTTTTTTTTTGTTCTCAAACTCGTCTTCAGTCTACAGCAAAAACAAATTAATTAGCCTCGCAGTTCAAGTAGTTTTGGAAGGGACTGTACATCCTTGGTAACTTAAACATTAATGTCAAAAGCTTTGCGAGCACATTTTGTATCAAGTTGTGTTTTGTGCTGCAACTCCGCGTGTATAGAGAAATGAAAGAGCAAATGAAAGAGAGACCTGAAAAGAGAGAAAGGAAAGGGACAGAGAGAGGGAGAGACAGTAATATCTGCTGCAGTGTATTTAGTAAACGTCTGTTTGAGCCTTTAATCAGTAATTACAGTCTGAATGTTTCTGCTTTTCCACACACACACACACACACACTAACTGTTCCAGCACAAACAGGCACTAATGAGTGTTCAGGAGTCTTTTCGGGCTCGAGCAGGGAATAAACCATTAACCAAGCCTGTTAATTCATTCTCTCACAAATTGCCTTAATGCACAGGAATACACACTCTAACACATTTCCAACATCCTGTTAGCACCAATTTCTCAACCCTTCCATCAGATCCACCGGAGACAACGACCATGTTCTACTCAGGTTTGCTCATCTACTGAAGAGACAAAATATTGAGGGTCCACTACAGATTACACACGAATGATTTATGAATATCAAGGACAACATGGTATCATAGACATATAACAGGGGTGAACACATCAGCAGATTATGTGTCTGGGCTTTGTTTCGAGTAAGGTTGCTGATAAAGCAGTCGCCACTGTTTGTTTCCTCTCATATAACAACCAGAGAAAGAAAAAAAAATCCCTGCTCCATATTGACTTTTGCAAAACGATTTTTGTTTTTTCAATTGATATGTTTGTGACACGCTCCAACTGGTTCATATACAGTATTTCATGGTGGCTTGATGCAGCTCCATGCTGTAAAAGTAGCATGTACTGATCATTCCCAAACCCTGCTGCTTGCTAAACTAAAACCGAGGTCGCATTCTGGCCATTGATAGAAATTATTTCTATTAGTTGGATAAATGAGCTTGCACTGGACCACAGACGATTTGTTTTTCAGCATCAGTAGTCGTCTAGCTATCACAATTTGGATCTTGTCAAAGTCACTAACGAGATAATCAATGTTATTCACTTCATCTGTCAGTGGTTTTAATGTTATGGCTGATCAGTGTATTATATAACTATATCACTAATACATTAATGCAGTGAGCAGGCACCATGCATTTACACACATGAAGACACTAGATAAACATAATTAATGTCCTACAAGGACAGAACAACAGAGGTGGTAAAAGAACCCAAATTCTTAACTCAAATTTAAGTGCAATCATGTAGTAAAAGTTGAAGTACAGCTTCACATTATTCATTTAATGTTGAATAATGTTAATGTTAAATGTTAAAGAAAAAACACACTGGTTTCAGTTACTGATGGTAAAATAGTGCCTCTATCACCAAGGAACCAATCAATGTGGGAAAACATTAGCTAAGGAAGGAATAAAACATGAGGAGGCATGCTGTTATCAGAAAATAATGAATGGGGTAAATAAATGATACCATATCCCAAAATGCTTTATCTCTCTTATTCCACAGCTATTTGCCAACTACAGTATTACAGGAGACAAGTTAGCTCCTGTTATCACTTATAACAGCTATACACACTCGTTCCCTCACCAGCATCAATTTTCTTCTCTCTCTTAATAAGTTAATAAGACAATAAAACACTTGTAATGTTGTAAAGACTCTCTTGTGGCGGAGAATTTATTTACTGTTATAAAGTGTTGACACTGGAGGTTCCTTCCATAAATATAAACATCTCTTTACAGAAAGCTGCAACGTATCAGGTATCCATCCATCCAACCATTTTCTGTACCGTTTTTCCAACACAGGGTCACGCCCTGGACGTGGTGCCAATCCATCACAGGGCCCAATCGCACATACACTTACACACCCATTCACACTCTACGGATAATTTGAAGCCTACAACGCATGTCTTTGGGCTGGGGGAGGAAACCGGAGTACCTGGAGGAAACCCCTGAAGCACAGGGAGAACATGCAAACTCACACAGGGTGGAGGAAGGATTCAAGCCCCCAGCCCTGGAGGTGTGAGGCAAATGTGCTAACCACTAAGCCACCATACCCTCAGTATAAGTTATATGTTTTATTTGTTAAATGACATGTTTAATTAGCCTTTGTGTAACAATGAAGACTCAGAAGAGTTATGAGGATCCATCTGCAAAATGGTTTTTAATCAAAACATACAGTCCACAATCCAATAGTGTAATAGTTGAAAGTCCAAAACAGTAATCAAAGCAAAAGGGATATCCAAAAAGCAAAGTCAAAGTAAGAGTGCAAGGTATAAGGTAATGGAAAGAGTTTTTGTAATTTGTGAATGTCCATGAGCACTTTACATAGGGAACAACCAAGAAGTGACCTGTGTGATTAGCAGAGGTAACACTAGAAGTCCGAAGAATGGGACCTCTGCTGGCATGGAGGAGAACTGTCCTGAGTCTCTTTTACACTTAAGTGTCCTCAATGCAAACGATAACATATCCGAATGAGAGCTTTAATGTAAACCTGTGATTTGTCTTGCAGCCGGCACTACTGTCAAGAGCTGCGGTTATAGAAAATCAATCAACACCTTCAGATCAATTAGACCCATGAACTCATCAGTGCTGAGTTACAAGGCTACAAATAGACACGTGACATGGACTACAGATGGACATCCTGATATGTGACATTAGAGACATCAGCAGAGGATAAGCTACAAAAAGTTTTTTTGATTTAGATTTCAGCCCTGATATGAATTTGCGCACAGGAATGGCATAGTATACACACACATGCACACACACACACACACACACAGACATTTTATTATGCTGCCACTGCTAGAGAGTTCATGTGAGAATCCAATCAGCCACCATGAAGAACCTGCTGCTTATACATATGTATGTGGAATGTGTGATCTGATAGCACTGCAGAGTGTGCCCACACACACACACACACACACACACACACACACACACACACACACACACACACACACACACTAGCAGCACTTCAAAGTGAGCACATGGTTCTTCTCTTTAACACACACACATATAAATGGAAATGCAAAAGTGCTTGAGGATTGTGGGAATAAAACGGGGCTGTAGGACCACGTTATTACATTGAAGCAGAGCACTCAGGAATGTCCAGGCCACCGTGTGTGTGTGTGTGTGTGTGTGTGTGTGTGTGTGTGTGTGTGTGTGTGTGTGTGTAAGAGAAAGAGCTGACACAGCTAAACCCCAGGACAGAGGGAACGAGTTTGAGCCGCAGCTTGACCTCGTTTAAGGTTTCATTTCATCTAAACACGGTTAAGATGTTAAGATGGACTGTCCCTTTCCGAAGAAGGCTGCAGAGATAGGCACAATTTTTACACAGCACTTGTGCCCTGAGGTAAAATCTGTCCAGATCTGAGGGCAGCGTAAGGACAGCTGTCTTCAGAGAGTCCTTATTCTGGACAAATTTAAAGGAGCATGTGTCACATGGCTTCTCGGAGAAGGCAATCTCATAATTCTGTTTATCAGAAGTTCACCACAAAGTTCATGTTTGTGCTGAACAGTACATTGCAGCTACTTTTCTATCTATCTATCTATCTATCTAAATACTATAGCTGTCTGTCCATTTTTCATCACTTGGATATGATCAGATCTGATTGTAAAACAGTTGCAGGCAATTTCCATTAACAGTTCCTTATTCATGAATTTCCAGATTTTCAAATAAATAATCAAAAGCAAAATCATCAGCATGGTAAGTACAGTAGTAGAGTGGTATAGGTAATAATAATAATAAAGATAATAATAATTAATAATAATAATAATAATGATGATGATAATGATATTATTATTATTATTATTATTATTATTAACAACAACCACAATAACAACAGTAACAACAACAACACCAACAACAACAACAATACTAATAATAATACTACTACTACTACTACTACTAATAATAATAATAATAATTAATTTGTTACATTTGTTAATTTGTTACACTTTTCTAGACACTCAAAGCGCTTTACATAGTATGGGGGGGAAACCTCCTCAACCACCACCAGTGTGTAGCATCCACCTGGATGATGCGATGGTAGCCATAGTGTACCAGAACACCCACCACACACCAGCTATTGGTGGAGAGGAGAGGAGAGTGATGTAGCCAATTCAGGGATGGAGATTATTAGGGGGCCATGATAGATAAGGGCCAATGGGGGAATTTCACCAACACATCGGGGTTATGCCCCTACTCTTTACGAGAAGTGTCCTGGGATTTTTAATGACCACAGAGTCAGGACCTCAGTTTAACGTCTCATCCGAAAGACAGATAGTGAATAACGTTGATAATCACAGTTACACATGTGGGAACCTAAAACAGACTATAGGTAATGGGGTTTAGTGTCACTGAAATGTATTTTCTCCACTCCATTTACTTATTTCCTGAATGCTGAATACTTTATTTTATTGGCTCACTATCACCAATAAAACACCTGCATAAATTAGGGCATGTTTCATGTGGATTGCATGAGGGGCGGGTCGTATGCACATAATACGTAAAGAAGCTTGTTTCACACAGCTGAGGCTGATTTATCATTTGTGCTCAAATCACCACATGTTTTATGAATCAGATGTCATTCTGTGTGTCATTCTCTCTCTCTCTCTCTCTCCCTCCCTCAGAGGTCAGTGTCAGATGTGGTTATGATCAGAGTTGCTCTCTCCCCGTGTCATTCCCTTGTGGCTTGTCTCATCCATCTCTTCTTGCTCCCCCCCCCCTCTCATTCCCTACACCCTCTTTCCTCTCCCTTTGGCATCTCCTCAATCTCTTCACTCTTCATCCATCACTCTGTCCCTTCTTTTGCATTTAAACACACACATTCAATCCTCAGGTCTCACACACTTCCACACTCTGACCAAGGCCTTTGACTGAACGGTGAACACACTATGATCTTTCCCTCCTTCAGTCATCTGAAGTGCCCAAGGGACCTCACTACACTCGGTGACTTACAGCTTCTCTCATAATGGTTGTGAATATTAAAAATATCTCTGCATGAATACAGTTATTCAATATGCGTAAACCAAGTGTATATTCTTCAGTCATCCTGGAATGTGTGAATTTACAAAAATAAAAGAATAAAACATTGTTTAATGTGTTTTTAATGCACAAGAAACTCCTAAACGACCTAAGAACACCTCTACACCTTTACTCTCATAAATAACGAAGAATATAATTTGAATATGTAAATTGGGAACACCCCTATTTCAACCTCCTGCCATCTCAACCCCAACTGCTAATTTAGTAGGCTTGGCACACAGATTAAAAGTGGCTAACTTTTTCCGGTTAGTATGCTATCATCCTATAATAATTTGCATATCTGACCAGATTTAAGCCATAAACAGAGATGTAGCCCTGTCTCAGGTAATGGATATACTGTGACTGCCTGAACACTCATTTATACAGCGGCTCATATTGGTCCAACATTTTACTTCATGTTGGATTTCCTTTTATTTGTCACATATATCCAAGAAGATATTTTTGTTTACCACAATTTAGAAACTCCAATGTTCCTCATTATTAGAGAGTCTGGGGGTGTCTTAGGTCATATAATGATTAACAGTGGCTTCTTCTATGAAGTTTTCACAAGTTCACGTTTGTGCTGAACATTACATTGCATTTACTTCCTTCTATATTTCTATGTATCTTTACAGTATATCTGTCTATCTGAACTATACAAACTAAATACTATAGCTGTCTGTCCTTTTCTTTTTATGTATACCGTATGTTCCATTTTTCATCACTTGCATATGATTAGATCAGAGTTTAAAACAATTGTAGGCAATTTCCATTAACAGTTCCTTATTCATCAATTTCCAGATTTTCAAATAAATAACCAAAAGCAAAATCATCAGCATGGTAAGTACAGTAGTAGAGTAGTATAGGTAATAATAATAAAGATAACGAATAACGTTGATAATCACAGTTACACATGTGGGAACCTAAACCAGACTATAGGTAATGGGGTTTAGTGTCACTGAAATGTATTTTCTCCACTCCATTTACTTCTTTTATTTGTCACATATACTGTATCCAAGAACATGTTTGTGTGTACCACAGTTTAGAAAGTCCAGTGTTCCTCATTATTAGAAGAGTGCGGGTGTGTCTCAGGTCATATAATGATTAACAGTGGCTTCTTCTTTGAAGTTTACACAGTTCACATTTGTGCTGAACATGAAGTTTACGTATCAGCTTTTGTTTGGTACATGATAGATAGAAGTTGCCAGTTAAAGGCGTCATTGGGGTGTAATTAATCTTTAGAACGAACAGATAATGTGTCCTAAACAGATATGAATACAAATATAAATAGGAGATGCACTACAAGAAAGCATGTCCAAAAGGTTCGCATGGCATCTGGTTAAGGATAAAGGTGTGCACCGCGACTAGGATCCCACATGACGTAGCAACAAAGTCTTAGCATATTCGTAACACTTGTACAGAGTCTCCTTGTGATACGTAGTTACTTTATGATCACAAGGCTTCTCTAGAACATTTATGAAATATGTGGATCTCCAACAGGGGGTCCTACAGACCATGTTTTTCCATACATGCGAAGGCCGTGTTTTCATATCTGGTTGCTACTTTGAATATAATGAACATGGTAAAGAGATTCACAAGTGTTATGAAAATGCTGGTTTGTCTTTTAGTCTTATATGTACTTAATATGTATGTAGGACTACAATTGCTATGATAGCTTTAGGACTGCAATTGCCACAGACAGTTTTGCACTCAAGTCTCCATCAGTGAACAGGTGATAACTTCAACAAAAAATACAGCAGACTTCATGTAAAGACTATAATGAATTTCCTGGTTACTCAATTGCACGTTTTGACCATGTAGTACACACGTATAGAAGGGATTTATTTATAATCGCACTATCCAGTGTCACCCAGACGAGGATGGGTTCCCATTTGATTCTGGTTCCTCTCAAGGTTTCTTCCTCATAGTCTCAGGGAGTTTTTCCTTGCCACCGTCACCTCTGGCTTGCTCATTATGTATGAATTTATATTCATACATTCAAAATGTACATCCTGAATTTATATATTTCTGTAACGCTGCTTTGTGACAATGCCCACTGTTAAAAGTGCTATACAAACACTATACAAAATTTAATTGAATTATATGTACCAATATTTGTGAGACCAGCCTAAAAAAAAAAATACCTGAATGCGAGGTTTTTACTTTCATGTTAGCATGAGCAAGCTGTCGGATATGAAGGTGCAGTGATGTATGGTGCATTTACACCATTCCTTCATTCATTCTCATGAAGTAACTGCCAAGTCAGTAACTGCCAAGCTACTAGTTTGTTTACGTTTTGGAAAGAAAAACCAACTAAATTTGGAAAAAAAATAATAAAACTGTGAGAGCGGGATTAAAAAGCAGTCATTCACAGATCTCTAGTTGAGATCAACTATGGTCTTGAGTGATGTAGCTGTTATTGAGGAACTATCAGATAGTGGCATTGAATTACATCCCTATTGGACATATTGTGTTACTAAGGGGTTGGCACTGGCACAAATAAGACACCACTTTGGTTTGTGCTCGCTTTATAGCTGCTTCTAAAATAGAAAAGCTGAACAGTCACTAAACATTTTTCTGCCTGGCTGAGTATTTTTGCCCATTGAACAGATGGAAAGAGAAAACTTAACACAGACACAAGAACCATTTGACAAGATGTGAGGATAAATTATCCAACTGCATGCAATCGTAGATAAAATGAAATAGACTGTCTTGAATGAAGTATACTTGCATACTTGATAGTATAACAGAAAGGACTCCTTCACTATATTAGGATCACAGTGTACCAGTTGTTTATAATAATTAATAATAACTCATTACATTTATATAGCGCTTTTCTAGACACTCAAAGCGCTTTACATAGTATGGGGGGGGAAACCTCTTCAACCACCACCAGTGTGTAGCATCCACCTGGATGATGTGACGGCAGCCATAATGCACCAGAACACCCACCACACACCAGCTACTGGTGGAGAGGAGAGGGGACAGATGTAACCAATTCAGGGATGGAGATTATTAGGGGGCCATGATAGATAAGGGCCAATGGGGAAATTCTGTCAGGACACCGGGGTTATACCCCTACTCTTTACGAAAAGTGTCCTGGGATTTTTAATGACCACAGAAAGTCAGGACCTCGGTTTAACGTGTCATCCAAAAGACGGTACTCTTCTTTACAGTATAGCATCCCCGGCACCATACTGGGGCATTAGGATCCATACAGACCACAGGGAGAGCACGACCTACTGGCTGCCCTAATACCACTTCCAGCATCAACCTTAGTTTTCCCCAGGAGGTTTCCCATCCAGGTACGGGCCAAGCTCAACTCTGCTTAGATTCACTGGGAAACCAGGCGAGAACTGCAGGGAAACATAACTCTGGCATGTTTGTTTAAGACTATTGCCTCATGCATAAGTCTTCACTTGAAAGGGAGACAGAAAGACAGAGAGAGATAGATAGATAAACTGGTCACTGGTACAGTATAAACATAACGTAGTATAATGTACCTGGAAACTGCAGTAACTCTAGACCTTTTCCCCCCTGTCAGCACTGTTCTGCAGTGTGTGTGTGTGTGTGTGTGTGTGCATGTATGTGTGTGTGTGTGTGTGTGCATGTATGTGTGTGTGTGTGTGTGTGTGTGTGTGTGTGCACCACAAGAAGAAAGTCAATGGCTTAAATATGATGGACAGCTGGCTAACAGCTTCCATTACGGCTCGTAACACTCTGATAAGGGCGATGTACACTCAGGCTCCGCAGTGGGGTGTGTGTGTGTGTGTGTGTGTGTGTGTGTGTGTGTGTGTGTGTGTGTGTGTGTGTGAGCGCTCTGTTTTAGTATGTAAGGACAAATAGAGGGCAGAAATGTCTGTTTTCAGCGCAGACACAAAGCTTGGCTTCAAAACCCAAAGCCAACTAGATGTTTCAATTGTTTTATTATTGTTATTATTATTATTATTATTATCATTATTAAAAAAGGTTCTATGATTTCAACACATACAGGTAGAAGACAATAAATAAGGATATTGGTGTAAAACACAAAATAGTAAATACATTATGAGTGGTTGTTTATGTTTATTTGAAGATATAGCATATTTTCCAGAATACATCAATCCACTTTGCACTCAAATACCTTCTCTCTGTGCACGAAAATGTAACTTTGATGTATAAGTAGCATTAATATACAGTACCATGCATTGTACCATTTTTACTTTATCACTCCTGAGTACTCAGTTTCCTTTTTGTCCCCTTAATGTTGCTGTTGAAAAGCTTATTTGGTGAATACCTGAATATTATAGAAGCTAACTACCAAATTAGCTATTTCAATTACTAGCAAGCTAGCTACAGTATATTTATATTATAGAGACATTTGCTAGCTAGCTAACATACTCCAATGACAGACTCTTGTTGCAGTGCTAGCTAGCTCATTTAATAACAAGTTAACACAGGCTAGCTGGCTTTGGTGGACAGTTACCCGATATTAATTTTAATGACATAATTTTTAAATTCATTTCTGTGAGGTGTTTGAAAACTGTGTAACATTGCCTGAGTTTTGTGAACGTAGTATAGGTAACCATGCCAGTGGGTAAATGTTTAAGCCAATGCAACAGTGTCTAGTCGGTATCTAGTCAGGGGTCTACCTTCACGGTCACAACATTATACTTCTAATCTTAAACTCTCAGTCAGGTCTGGAAAATATCTGTTTATAAGTCAGGTCTTACCAAGCAGTTATGACACAGCAATGTTTAACACTGAAACCTCGTCGTTCACTATATAAGTGTACCAAACTGGGTTAAAGATGGATACAGTTTTAATATCAAATAAATCGATAGACTCATATTCAGAAACAGGTTTAAGGTCTTAAAGAAGACGAAAGGGCAAACGGGAAAAACAGAAAGAAAGCCTTAACTATGACGAGAAGATTGCTCAGAACTGCAAACACTGGCCGTCATTCATTAATGTTTCAGCAACGTTATGTGAACAGATTAAAAACAATGTCTAACCGTTGATATGGTGAGATTTTTGTGAGGAAGGAGTCTTCAGTGTCAGTGCTTTGTAACAGTCAGAGGTAAAGCTGGTGCTTTAAGTCTCCCAACACAGGAAATTCTTCAGTTCAGAACACAGAGTTTGTGTTCAGTAGATTACTGGTAATATGACAGGCTGCATGTTTTGTTTTATTTTAATTCAAGAGAGAAAAGAAGAGCCTAATGAGGGAATGACTTTTCCCAGCTATAAACAAATAAAATGTACCATTCATAATGTAAATAAAAATGGTTAACAATGGTAAATTGCTTTGGGATGTGATGTTACTGGACAATAATCCAGTAATCCAATGTTTTATTACTTAATTAATACGTGGAATTTTGGTTACAACTAAAGTTACAGGTTTATAAATCTGATTATGGATTTGTTTTTGTAATAACATACATAGCATTTATGTAAGATCACTTTGAAAGTACAAAATCTACATAAGAGTTACAATGTACCACAACCCCCCACAACCCCGCGCTCCAAAATAAACCCCCACAAAATTACATGCATACACACACAGAAACACACACTCTTACCTTAGAGCCTGCGCCATACGCCGCAGCTCGTGGTTCTGCTGTTTGAGGCGCTCGAGTTTGGTGAGGATGTTGGCGAGCTCTCGTCGTGTGTGTGTCGTTTCGTGTGTGTGTTGGCTCTCACGCACCAGGTGGCCACCCATAAAGAAGAGCAGCATCGCCCAGGCCAACAGCACCAATGCCACCCAGCGCCAGGACGTTGTCCACAACCGCATGTTGTCCCTTGTCCACGTCCAAGTTAATCACAACACTAAGACATAATGGAGGAGTCAGGGATGGGGGTGTTTTGCTATTTCGTTGTTTGCTTGATTGTCCATCCACGTCCACTCTAATCAGCTAACGGGGGCATAGGGACAAGTTAGCTTTGAGAGCAGTTTTTGGCTATTATTTTGCCCACTTGTCTGTTCCTGTGCACTTTAATCAACGTGAGGACGACCACAAAGAAGACAATGCGAGAAAGTAAAGTGTTGGTTTTGCTGCCATTTGTTTATTGGTTCATTTGTCCAAATTTGTCTGCTTCAGTTACCATGTGGACATCATAGAGGAAATAAATAAGGAGGTTAGGAATGAGTAACTGCTATGAGGCAGCCATTTTTCTTGTTACTTGGTGTTTTTGATTGATTTGTGCTGAAGGAGCATTTGTTTTTTTTTATCCTCATCCATGTGAATAGGGCCATCTCGGAGAAAATAAAGTAGGCTAGGGATGAGTCATGCTGATAATTTTCTGTTGTTTCTCTTTTGTCCCTCGAATTTGACCACCATGGAGACAACAGCTGTAAATGGGGTTAATATTGTGTTAATTTTTTTTTTTTTTTTTTTTTTTTTTTTTTACCAACATGGGGATATCATGGAAAAAATAAAGTCGATTAGGGACAAATCATGCTTCAACATGAATCTGCACCCACTTGGTCACGTTTATTCATGTTAATCAATCATGGAGGAAGTGGGATATGTCGTTGGTTGCCCAGTGTGCTGGGTTTTGCTATTCATCCATGTCCAGTTTAATTATATGATGGATATCATGCATGAAATGGATATTTGTTGTTTTTTTGCTCTTTGTTGTTTTTCGTGAGTCGCAGTATCTCTTATTTAGAGGCAACCGTCTCAGTTTCTCGATTGCCTGTCCTCCACAGATACGATCGTCTTGGCATGGGACACCATGATGCCGCTGAGAAGGAGATAAAGCAGATTAGGGAAGAGGAAGTGTTAGATTTAGCTGTTTAATGTTTATTTGTTTTTGGATTGTCCATCTGTGTCCACTTTAATCAGCATGGCATGGGACAGTAGAACATCAAGGGTGAGTCACGGACAGGTCGATGCTGTGACGTGCTGATTTTGTGCCATTTTGTCCAGCAGATTTGTGTTGCGAGATTATTGCCGTTTAGTTGTCCATTAAATGGCTAAAGTAGATCAGAGCACCAGGTGTGGAGATGGAGATTGTCTGTTTTTAAAGGGAGCTGTCTCAATCTCGTCTGCGCTTCCTTTCTTCTCCGCTCACTTGCACACTTTGGTTCCAATCAGTGTCTCCTGAGTGGAGAAATGCTGCATCTCTGAGTTATAATTCCTGTCCAAACACAGAGTGAGGCAGAATGTGTTATTAATGAACGACAAATCATGCAATAAATACAAGTTCACTGAATGATCACCTTTCTCCATTTGTCTCTCTTTCGTTCTTCCTCTGTATCATCTGTCTCTTACGCTCCTTTACCATGTCTCTCCTTTCTTTCTATCTCTGCATCATCTGCATAAATCCTTGCATTCTCTCTCTACTGTATTGCTTTCTCTCACCACCCTCTGTCTCTGTATTCCCCTCTTTTTTTGTGTCCTGCTTTCTCTCTTCTTATTTCACTATTTTGCTTTCCTCCTTCAGTCTTCCCCTCTACACTGATTCATCTGTCTCAGTGCGCACACACACACACACACACACACACACACACACACACACACACACACACACACACACACACACACACACACTGTCAGGACAGTGAGAGTTCATGCTGATGCGTATTGTGTCTCAGTGGGATGGGCTGTCAGTCCACACACTGAGTGTCTCTACCTCACTGCTGTCTCAGCACACAGATGGAGCTGTGCGCACACACACACACACACACACACACACACACACACACACACACACACACACACACACACACACACACACACTGTTCCACTGCCATGGTGCTAAGATGTCCATTTATGATGTTATACTGTGAATTGTTTCTTTACGGATGTTTTATTTGTGATTATTATTATTATTATTATTATTATTATTATTATTATTATTGTTGTTGTTGTTGTTGTTGTTGTTTTCACAGACTTTAATATGCCTGATTTACATATTTAATTAAATGGTCACAAACTTCTGTAACCTGAGTCTTTACAAAAACACACATAGGGTAAGCATAAAAAGACAAGAGGCACGTGCTGAAAGAGGCATGGAGAGATATAGTGGAGGTGAGTGGAGACTGGGCGAGAGAGAGAGAGAGAGAGAGAGAGAGAGAGAGAGAGAGAGAGAGAGAGAGAGAGAGAGAGAGAGAGAGAGAGAGAGAGAGAGAGAGACTGTACTCCTGATGCTGTGTCAATGTTGTTCTGTCACATAAATAATGCTCCACTACATTATATTGAGTTGAACCGAGACAGACAAAGCAAAACTGAAAAAAGACACAGCGAGCAAATGAAAGAAAGGGGGATAGTGAAAGGGGGGAAATCAGAATGAGATACAGTCAGAAAGAGAGATGGCCTGCTTTGATCTGCTGTGATTGGATGTTAATGAGCCATCACTTTTCATTAGAATAGAGAGAGAAAGATGGTTAGACTGAAGCTTCTCGGATAATGAGACGAGAAGAGGCTCTTAAAAAAGAAAAAAGAAAAAAAAACGAGAGATGGTGGAGATAAAGCAGTTGATGGAGGGGGAAAAGGAAAAGTTCTCTGCAGAACTGTCTCTGTTTCCTTTCCTGTACACATCATATTCAGTTTGTCTGCTACTGATTACAACTCTCATTTACATTTACATGAACATCACTCATTTGGCGCACACACTTTTATCCAACATGATTTGTAATTGAGGCTGAATCCACTCCAAGCACAGGGATGAGCAAGTTCAGGGTTAAGGGTCTTAATCAAGACACAACAGTGGCTGTCTTGACAGAATGGGGATTTCAGTTTCTTCACACTGAACAGATTTAGTGTAAAGCCATCCATCCATCCATTTTCCATACCCCTACACAGGGTGGCGGGAAGCCTGGGGCACAAAGCAGGGGGACACCCTGGATGGGGTGCCAACCCATCACAGGGCACATTCACGCACACATTCACGCACTACGGAAACTTTGGAAATGCCAATCAGCCTACAACACGTCTTTGGGCTGAGGGAGGAAGCCAGAGTACCCAGAGGAAACCCCTGAAGAACAGGACTAACATGCAAACTCTGCGCACACAGGGCGGAGGCAGGAATCAAACCCCCAACCCTGGATGTGCGTGGCAAACGTGCTAAAAACTAAGCCACCATGCCCCCCAGATTTAGTGTAATGGTCAATCAAAAAATAAAAAACAGACAACCCCAAATGTAAAGTAATGTAATGTTATGTATGTAAATGTAACTAGAAATGGATGTTGCTGAGATGATAAAGCATCACACATCGTGGCATCATTGTTTTCATTAAAGCCACATCAGGTTATACATATATTTCATTTTCCCCCCCATATTTGCTTCTGTACAATCAATAAACGTCTTGGTGACTTTTAGTAAAATCAGATTTGAGTGGTTTTCCTGTTTATCTGCTTCTCCACTTCTGTCAGAAAACACATTTCAAAATGCCACAAGTGTTGTTGTGGATGAGACATTTAAAAACAAATCAAAACAAAAACCAGTATTTACTGTTCAGGATTTCATTTCATATAGATGAGAAAATTGAACTTTAAGCATGCCAAGGCTGCCTCACCTGTCTAGCATATACAGTATATTGAGTTCAAAATCCTGTCTTAAAAAGTTATAGTTGAGGTCATAAGTTTACATAAGCCTTGCAGAATCTGCAAAATGTTAATAAAAAAAAAAGAGGGATCATAAAAATTGCATTTCATTTTTTTTATTTAGTTCTGCCCTGAATAATCTATTTCACATAAAAGATGTTTACATATAGTCCACAAGACACAATAATAACTGAATTGGACTCGTACACAACTATTACACAACTATTACAAAAGGTGTAAACATTCACTGATTCTCAAGAAGGCAACACGATACATTAAGAGCCAGGGGGGTGTAAACTTTTGAAACGGATGATCAGGGGAAATTGTTATTTTGTTTAAGGATTTTTTTTTTCATTTAGTACTGCCCTTTCGAAAGTTACGTAAGATATTTACATGTTTCCCAGAAGAAAAAATAACAAAACTGAGGGACTCGTACTATTACAAAATGATTCACTGATGCTCATGAAGGCAACACACTACTGTACATTAAGGGGGTGTAAAATGTTGAACAGGATGATCGGTGTAAATTGTTATTATTTTGTCTTCAGGGAAACATGTAAATATCTTATGTAGCTTCTGAAGGGCAGTCTAAATGAAAAAATATAACATCTTTAAACAAAGATGTAATCGTACAGTACTATGTATGGAAACTGTGCAACATGCACATTGTAAAGACAGTGACTGTGATATTAGGATTAATGTCTATTCATGAAACTCAGGATATCATCACATTCGCAGATTTTTGAGTCTGATTACAGATTTGCTATTAATAATCTATTTATTATCTCATCATTGCATTTACAAATGATTACTTCCAACATGACAGATAACTCCTTAGACATGCATATGCATTGTAACAGTGTGTGTGTGTGTGTGTGTGTGGCCTGACAGAGTGTGCAGAGATTGAAAAGTCGAGCATTAGGTTTAGAATAGGGAGCACTACACACCTGCTGTGGAGCAATACTCATTGCTATACCCATAACAAGCAGTGGCTCGCTACACACACCTGCGCTTTCCCTGCAATCAGCAATCACCTCATCTCTCTCCACCACAGGCTGAAAGGATTACTGTACTCCTAAGCGACTCTCAGTTCATCCCCACCATTCCTCAGATCTGGGATGTGACAGATGGCGAGGGACCTTGAAGCTCTTAAGGCTTGTGTGTTTTGCCAAAGCAGTCCTGTTAAGGTGTGTTTTCCAGCTCTGGACTAACCTACCTTGTTGTTATGCAGTTTGGCAGTTTACCAATATTAGCCCCTGGATTAGGTGTGTTGTTGTACTTACAATATTTCACCCCACGTAAAGGTGTATATTGATGGAATGGTAATATTTGCGTGGTACAGATCTGACATATGCATTGTGCTCCAATTACAAGGCAGATCCCTAGCTAGGTAGGCAGCATTTCTATTTTGAGCGCATTTAAGAGGTAGTATCCTTCTTGATTCAGGGTGTTTTCGCGACTGGCTCGTTCGAGCATTTGTTTCTGATCCTGGTGCGTTTTCTCCGTATATGAACACGGCAATCTCGCTCGGATCCGCATCAAAACAATCAGTCGGAACGAGGTTCAGATTGCAAACGAACTCTGGAGTGGTTCACTTGTGGTGAGAAAGCAATCCGACCCAACGGACCAACGAACCAACCTGTACAGCAATGCATGATGGGTACTGCGCTACGTAAAAATCGGGTTTGTTTTGCTAATGACTCGCAACACGAATTGCGATTTAAAAGACGAAGTAAAATGCCTCATTGAAATTGCATAAAAACACTGAGGTTTACAATGTGTTTAGTGAGCGTCTCAATGAGATGGGCTTTAATCGCTCCATGGAACAGTGCTGCGCAAAGCCAAAAAACTCTGGCAACAGTACATTGAAGTTCGAGATTCACTTTGCAGGACTGAGAGATCTGGAGATGAAAAAGACTAATTTGTATGAAACATGAAACATTGATTCCCACTCAAACTGATACATTATAATAACTACAGTTAAAAAGAAAGCCACAATAAGCTCGCGGAGCTGCTGTCCATCCATGACAGCTATGAGCCGAACCTCGCAACATAAACAGGCACACTCTGACCAATGAGAGGACAGTTTACTCACATGTGACTTGCATGAACACATTTTGGTACGCTTTGAAATCTTGCCTTGTGAAAGAGAACCGAGCGAAGGAGAAAATACAACATTGTAACAATTTATGTCACGTTTAGTACAAAACGCCCTCAGATAGCTCCATAAGTTGGTTCACAGGATCAGAGTTTCATGAAAGTTTTAATAAGCATGACTGGGTTAAACTGAAATCATTCCAACTGAGATGTACATTTACAAATCTAAGTGATCCACTTGTCTTGTAATTAGTTAACAGGCCTATTATTAGATTGCAATTCTGTGGTTAAAATGTTTGTGGCAGCCTACAAAAACCGTTCAAGTGGTCAAATTTTGACATTATCTACTATATATAGTTTTGAAAACTATGTAGGCATATATAGAATTCACAAGTTCTAACGTTTAAAAGTGAAACGGGAGAAAATCATGTTTAAAAATTCCAAATCCAACGATAGAGGCCCCACCTACTTCATCATTTACTCATGGAAAAACAATATCACTGACAAACTGTAAAGAATAATAAGTTTACAATGGAAAATGAGTCACGTCAGTCAACAGCATCATCCTTATCAGTCTCGGTCTCATCACCTGAGGTAAAAAGTCACTCACAACATTTAAAAATAAGCCTCATCCACGACTGATTTGTTCAATCAGTTGTGTCGTGTTGATTGAATTTCTTGTTATTGATGATTCTGCCATCTATAAACAATGTGTAAGTCCTGTGTAAGCTTATGGCATGTAGCATGTAGCATCCAACAGCTTGATCAAAGTGTGACATTCAGCATGTGAGAAAATCAATGTTATTGATTAATGCTGCTATCCATGTCAGTGCACGGCCCAACTATTGACATGATGCTTACACACTCATTAGAAAGGCACTGTTAAAATAGTGTGATACCGATTCCTTAGGAATTCAGTCATACCAGTTAAATATAGATGTAAAGCTGGGCAAAACCATTCTGTCCCTGTGCTTCATGTTTTTATGCGAGTTGACATTTCTCTGGAATTGGCGTTGTCTTCAAAGAAAGCACATAATAAAAAATAAATAAATAAAACAGTGACTCAGATGAGCCCAGCATTATGACTGCAGACTTTGTGTGTGTGTGTGTGTGTGTGTGTGTGTGTGTGTGTGTGTGTGTGTGTGTGTGTGCGTGCGTGCGTGGGCGCATGTGTGTGCTCTCTGCTAATAGAGTTGCATGCAGTGGGGCTCAAGCTCACTGAAAGCAAACAGAAGCTCATGAAAGATTCAGCCACATTCTGATCTCACTGTGCTTGTTCCCGCTAAACACACTGTGCTGGCACTCACAAACTGTGCGCTCACACACACACACACACACACACACACTTACGCTCCATATACAGAGGCTGTTTATATACAAACCTTACTTAACACCCACAACAGTTTTCTAGGTGGTGTACACAGCTTTTTCAACTTACTAATTTACTTGAGAGAGAAATGTTCAGCTCACACAGAGTGTGTTCACATGTGTTAAAGCAGGAAACACAGTGACTCGGTCCCAAGTGACAGAATTCCTGTCTTGTTAGGAATTGTTCTCCGGTTGTCCTTCCTTGGACCACTTTTGGTAGGTACTAACCACTGCATACCGGGAACACCCCACAAGACCCAGTCGTCTAGCCATCACAATTTGCCCTTGTCAAAGTCACTCAGTTCATTACGCTTGTTATTACTGATCAGTGTATATTATAAAACAATACACTTGATATTTCTCACCACAATCCATTATGTAGTTCTCTGTATCAACAAGAGGAACATCAGGAACATACTGTACATAATGTATTTCTTGTGTGTTTGTTTGTTTTCATCTTGTAATTTGTATCTTGGTTAGAATTTTTCTAGTTTTTGCATTGCACACTTTATTTAATATGTTCCTTATGAATGCCCCCTATTGAACAATAATGTCCACCCTACTTTAGATTTTATTGAAGTTATAAACAAAGCTTGGTAGAAATAATGGGATCTGCTCATGAAAAGTCTCTTTCTCTGTCTTGGAGTTTACTGGAAATCAGGGGAAATGGATGTGTCTCATATTTCATGCAGGATGGAGCAACTAGGGGGTTTCACTTTCTCAGATAGAAAAGCACTAAAAGGCCTCTGAAATATCACAACCATCAGCAGAATTTTGGTACACACACACACACACATACACACACAAAGCTAATAAATGCGGTGTGAAACCAGGACAGAACAGGAACTGAGTAGAGATTTTTGAACCTGTGAAGAAACACGCTCAAACTCACTACTGGGGCCAATTTACTATAAATAACGTCTGTACAAATGAAAGGTGTGACAGTATTCTCCAATGATGGCATGATGTGATTGGGATATCAGAAATATATTGTATTAAATCCTGTAGTAGGTTTCAGGTTTCATGTTTAACATTTAAAAATCCTGGTAAACATGTTTAAAACACAGAAGCCGGCTATACATATATATATATATATTTTTTAATTAGAGAAAGTTTTATCTATAGACTGCTAAGGGCTGTGAATATCCATCCAGCCATTCATTCGTTTTCCATACTGCTTATCCTACACAGAGTTGTAGGGAGCCTGGAGCCTATTCCAGGGATCTCAGGGCACAAGGCCAACCCATCACAGAGCACAATCACACACATTCACACTCCCATTCACACACTACGGACAATTTAGAGATGCCAATAAGCCTACTACGCATGTCTTTGGACTGGGGAAGGAAACCGGAGTACCCGGAGGAAACCCAGGAGGCACAGGGAGAACATGCAAACTACGTGCACACAGGGCAAAGGCGCTCTGTGAATATGATGGCTTAAGATTTTGTAGTATGACAAATTTAAACTCAATAACCTGTCACAACGTATTTCTTTTTAAATCAATTAAATTTCAATTGCCATGATTTTTGGAAGTGTTAAAAACAATTAAAAGACAAGCTTTAATCACATGACCTTTAGCTAAAGTAAGGGGCTAGGAAACTGGGAGGAAACTGGAGAACCAAGGAAACCCCATGCAAACATAAGGAGAACATGTGAAACTCCACACAGACAGCAACCCGAGCCCATGATTGAACCAGAGACCTTGTAAATATGAGGCAGCAATGCTACCCATTGCAGCAACGTGCCACCTAGTATATTTCACACTGTAATTCAATCTGCTTCAGGGACACGAGTATCAATGTACAGTGGGTATAGAAAAGAATCACCCCCCTTTAAAATAATCACATTTTGTTGCTTTTCAGCCTGAAATGAAGACGGACACAGTTTTTGTTTTATCCAGCTGTATTTACTCAGTGCAACTTATAACATCCAAGTGAAAGATATAACACCAACATGTCAGAAAAAATGTAAAAAATTAAAAATTAAAAACTAGAATCACTGAGTTGGAAATCACCCCCTTGTGTCAGTATTTTGTTGAACCACCTTTTGCTTTACTTACAGCCTTTAGTCTGTTGGGAGATGTCTCTACTAACTTTGCACATCAAAGACTTTGAAATATTTGCAGAACTGCTCAGTTAAATTCGATGGTGACTGTTTGAGGACTACAGTCTTCAAGTCATTTCACACATTTTCAATGGGGTTTAAGTCTGGGCTCTGACTAGGCCATGCAAGGACATTCACCTTTTTCTCCTTCCACTGTGTGGTCAGTTTTGCTGTGTGCTTTGGGTCATTGTCATGTTGGAAGGTAAATCTTCTTCCCATTGACAACTTTCTGGCAGAGGGCAGCAGATTTTCCTCAAGAATTTGACGGTATTTTGCCCCATCCATTTTCCTTCTATCCTGACAAGTGCTCCAGTCCTTGCTGCAGAGAAACATCCCCATAACAGGATATTACCACCTCCATGCTTTGGTGAGCTGTATTGGATTTCCACCAGACATATCGTTTGGTGTTGAGGCCAAATAATTCAATTTTAGTCTCGTCTGACCATAACACTTTTCCATGTGACCTCAGAATCTTCAAGGTGCATTTTGGCAAAGGTCAGTCGTGGGTGGCTTTTTTCTTGCAACCCTCCCATACAAGCCACATTTGTGTAGAATTTGTGATATTGTTGTCACATGCACACAATGACCACTCTTTGTCATAAATTCCTGCAACTGCTTCAGAGTTGAAGTAGGCCTCTTGCCTCTCTGACCAGCTTCCTCCTGGCTCTTTCATCCAGTTTGGAGCGACATCCTGATCCAGGGAGGGTCTGTGTTGGACCAAATACCTTCCACTTCTTAATAACAGACTTCACTGTGCTTCTAGGCATTGATAAAGCCTTTGAAAATGTTTGTAACCATCTCCTGACTTGTGCCTGTCCACAACTTTATCCTGGAGATCTTTTGTCTTTTGACAGTGCCTTGCCACCCATAGTAGATTGTTTGCTTCAGTTGCACTACCAAGGACTGAAAAATGCTTCAGGAAAACTCTTTTCATGCTGAACTAATCAAAATGACCACAGCTGATCACAGTTGAAAGTCAAATGGCTTTGTGTGCCATTGAGAAGGTGATTAGCTACACCTTATTGAGTTTACAAGTCATTTTTAGGAGGGGGGTGATCCTTTTTCCAACTCAGTGATTCTGTTTTTTTAATTTTTAAAAAAATTTTCTGACATGTTGGTGTTATATCTTTCACTTGGATGTTATAAGTTGCACTGAGTAAATACAGCTGGATAAAACAAGGGGGGTGATTCTTTTCTATGCCCACTGTATATACTGCATACACACACTCCAGTTTCTACCACAACGGGCTTGACCATGATGTTTGAACATTTTTTTTCTTTTTTGTAAAGTTAGATTTAATTTTTTAGTTAATTTTATTTTCTATTGAGGGCAAAAAAGTTCCTCTTTGGCAGACAAATTTATGCTTTTGATCATTTTTTTTTTTATCTCAGTCAAAATACACTGGTAGATCTCATTGTGTACATTAGTGAACTCAAAATATTTGCCTCGCGCCTCCAGGATTGGGGGTTCGAATGCCACCATTGCCCTGGGTATGAGGCGTTTGCATGTTCCCTGTGCTTCAGGGGCTTCCTCCTGGTACCCCGATTTCCTCCACACATTTATTTTCACATCCTCAATAAATCTTTCCTTCTTATGTTCATTAGAGAAACTGAGCTGAGTATGCAAAAGTTGATGCTGAGCTCAGTATTATTCCACTTCTAGTAAGTCTTAAACAGGCCTTTTTCACTATACACAATGAGTAAAAATGAGAAAACCAAACGAGGAGATATGAGGAGACAAAGTGACAAGAAACCAGAGGTTTGAGGCACCATCAAAACATTCCTCATGAGCCACAAAATAACCCATGATTCGAAAATAACACCTTGATGCAAGGTGCAGGTGCCCAACCTTGGTCCTGGAGTAACCCCTGTCCTGTCCTGAACATTGTTTTCCCTGCTTTAACACACCCACACTTCAACTCAGAAAAGGCTGTTTATAGATCTGAATAAATAACTCAATGGCATGTGTTGTAGGCTGAATGGCATTTCCAAATTGTCTGTAGTGTGTGAATGTGTGTGTGATTGTGCCCTGCGATGGGTTGGCACCCTGTCCAGGGTGTCCCCCACCTTGTGACCTGAGTTCCCTGGGAGAGGCTCCAGGCTCTGTGCGACCCTGTGCAGGATAAGTGGTATGGAAAATGGATGGATGGATGGAACTCAAAACATTCTCCATTTACCTTGGCAGAAAGCGAAGCTGCATCTTTCAAACAAGAAAATCGAGAAGAAATATCAATAATAGGCAATGGGCAAAAGGGAATTGGGTGGGTTTTTTCTAGGGGGGTCAGATAATATTGGAGTGTTCAAAACACCTACGCATCTGTCAGTCATTCCATATTCATATGTCACTCAGCTCATCTGGCAGTGGTAGGTCAGTGGTTAAGACATTGGGCTTTTGATTGGAAAGTCATGAGTTCAAACCCCAACACCACCATACAGCCACTGTTGGGCCCTTGAGCAAGACCCTTAACCCTCATCTGCTCAGATGTATAAATGAGCTAAATGTAAGTTGCTCTTAATAAGGGTGTCCGCCAAATATTAGGGAAAAAAATAAGACTGCTCTTTTTGTGTATTTTTGAATCATAATTCATACTAGAGTAATCCGTAGTTAATAATCAAATTGCGTAAAGGTTGATAGGTCTGCTCATTTTTTTATCCCGACATTGGCAGAACGTGTGAGGATTATGCAAGAATGAAAACAGAATCAGCCACAAAAACAATTTTTTTTTTCAATTTTGTGTCCCTTATCTTGACAACAAGATGTAAAATTCCTTAATACTATACTTTAAGTGGAATAACCATAATAATACGCTGTGAGTTTAAGGGATTAGATTGTATTAAGGGGCAATTACAATAAAACTGTATAGTAAGTTTTCTATCTCTGCAGAATAATCCAGTTAGTGTAGTGCATTTCAACTTTAGATGTAGAAAAATATTCAGCATAGTACACAAACGTTTCTGCCAAAAGTCCTTCATGAGCCATCCAAATTAAGGAAGCTGCAAAAAGAAAATAATATTTTAAGTGTTTACCGTCTACACGTGTCATGGCCATTAAGTTGGGTTGAGTCTATTTGTCAAATTAGCAGAGCTTTTGAAATGAATTAGACTTTAATTCCTTACTCACTAAATAAAACTTTAATCAAAAAGCAACACACACTCGTAATCCTGCATAGTTTCTATAAAGCTACTGGTAATCACCACTAATGCGGTATTGTGTGGATTTTAATTAACACGCTGCTACTGCAGGGAGGCAAACTTGACCTTATTCTCCTCTGACATTAGTAGACCACAAGCACTTTGAGAGAGAGAGAGAGAGAGAGAGAGAGGGAGAGAGAGAGAGAGAGAGAGTGTGTATGTGTGTGTGTGCATACACGTGTGTGTTTGTGTGTGTGTGTGTTCCCTGTCTCTGCTGTAATGAGCTGCAGTGACAGGTGACCTTTCTCTGTAGTGAGGCTGGAGGCGCAGTGTGATTCACAGCAGCCACCTCTTCAGATTTTATAGCAATACTATTGTAACATTTATTTTCACATCCTCAATAAATCTTTCCTTCTTATATTCATTAGATAAACTGAGCTGAGTATGCAAAAGTTGATGCTGAGCTCAGTATTATTCTACTAAAAGTTTCAAACAGTGTTTTTCACTAAACACAATGACTAAAAATAAGAAAACCAAACGAGGAGATATGAGGAGACAAAGTGACAGGAAACCCGAGGTCTGAGATATTTTCAGCATCAAAACATTCCTCATGAGCCACAAAATAAGCCATGATTCGAAAATAACACCATGATGCAACCATGGTCCTGGAGTAACCCCTGTCCTGTCCTGCACATTTTAGTTTTTTCCCTGCTTAAACACACCCACACTTCAACTCAGAAAGGGCTGTTTATATATCTGATTCAATAACTCCGGTGTATTAGGAGCAGGAAAACACTAGAATGTGCAGGAAAGGGGGTACTACGGGACCGGGAATCTGTGATGTAAGGACAAGGTTACATTTTTTTGAAACATTCAGTTTGTAGTATAATGAACAGACAAACTACACTTTTACAGCTAACACTGTTACAGTTTACAGTTACCATTTACTAGAATATCAGCCATTTTAAGAAAAGTCTTGTAAACAGGGCTTTTTGTGATCTTAGTGGGCACGCAAAAAAATAAATAAATAAATAAACAGGACGAAGGCATTGGACATTTTTAATATAAGTGGTGCAAAACAATGCAAACAGAAAAAAGTGCTGGGTTTGAATGAATACATTATTAGGGGGCATGCTCAGGTGTGCTGCTGTGATAGCCAATCAAATAAGCTCCTCTCATGCCCTTTAAGAACCGAGTCTATGCAGTGAACCACAGTGCTGTTTTCATAATGACATGCGATTGCATGTACAGATTTCAAATAGATTTTAGTGTCTAAGAAAACCAGCTGGCTGATACAACTTACAGCAAATATATTCTTTGTCTCTATCGCTGGAATTGTGTTGATATTTTATAAATACTGCATATTTTTACTCTGGATGCCTGAAGTAAGTCAGAAATCCACTATCATTTAAAAACATGCAAGGGAGCAAAAACAGATACAGATATTAGGCCAATTCATAGATTAAAAGGCACTAAAGAGAAAACATGCAGAAAGTCGCTGATGAATATCGACAGAATGATACGTACATCTCACAGTCACACGTTATATTGTGCAGCCTAGACCAGCAGTTAGAGCAGCATATGAAATATATTCTATAGTTTGTTTCCAAAATAGATGTCAAATCTTCACTTGGGCCTAAGCATAAAGCTTTATAAAGAGGTCATAGAGAGAGAAACATTTGAGAGAAACACTTGATGCCAATGGAGTCGAGGAGGGCTAGTCCTTTCAGATATCAAGTCAAGTCAAGTAGCTTTATTGTCATTTCAACCATATACAGCTGGTACAGTACAGAGTGAAACGAAACAGCATTCCTCCAGGACCATGGTGCTACATAAAACAATACACTAACTACATGAGATGACACAGAACTAAATAAGACCTATGCATTTCTACATACACAAGACAGTACAGTAACTACTAAAACAGGACAATAGGCACAGTAATAGATAGTGTAGCACCGACCAGTACACAGTTCAAGTGTGGAAGTGTCAGATGTAACATGTAGTGCAAAAGGTTAACAATATAATAATAATACTGTGAATTACACCCCATGGAAATTGTTGGCTTTTTTGACATATTTGGACAAGCAAACATTTGATCATCTTTGAAACAGTGCCTATTAATAAAGTTAAATACTTAAAAAAATAGCCTTTTCAATTATTTATTCAACAGAAATATCAATAGATGTGATATTCTTCTGAGAAAAAAGTAAGTACACCCTTGGCCTCAGAAGCTAGTATTGCCCCCTTTAACAGAAATAACTATTGTAGGTGTTTTGCATAATTGTTCACCAGTCTTGCTGGGATTTTTGACCGCTCTTCAATGCAATGTTCTTTCAGTTGCAAGATGTTTGAGGGTTTTCTTGCATGTACTGCCCGTTTCAAATCCCCCCACAACATTTCAATGGGATTTAAATCGGGGCTTTGACTAGGCCATTCCATAACCCTCCATTTCTTCTTTTTGAGCCATTCCTTGGTGGATTTGTTAGTGTGCTTAGGATCATTATCCTGTTGAAAGGTCCACTTTCAGACAGATGGCCTCACATTATCTTCAAGCACTCTTTGATATGATGCAGAATTCATAGTTGAATCAATGAATGCAAGCTGTCCAGTCCCTGAGGCAGTGAAGCAACCCCAAACCATAATTTCCACCACTGTGCTTCACAGTTGGTATGAGGTGCTTCTCCTGAAAAGCTGTCTTTGGTCTGCACCAAACTTGTCTGCTGTAACTGTGGCCAAACAACTCTATCTTTGATTCCTCTGTTCAGAGCACATTATTCCAAAAGGCCTGGTCTTTGCCTATATGCTCATTGGCAAACTGTAGTCTTGCAAAAGCTTTTTCCTGGCACGCCTCCCATGCAGGTGAAATTTGTGCAATCTCTTTCTGATTGTAGAAGCATGCACTTTGACACCAACAGTTGCAAGACTTACTAGCAGATCCTGTGATGACATTCTGGGGTTCTTGGAGACTTCTTTTTGCATCAGACTATGAATTTGCTGGGACGGCCAGTCCTGGACGAATTGGCAGTTATTTGAAATCTTATCATGTGTAGATAATTTTCCTTACAGTGGAATGATGTATTTCAAATAATTTGGAGATCTTTTTAAATCTCTTGCCCGACTCATAGGCATCCACAACATTTTTTCTGAAGTGCTTATAGAACTCTTTAGATCTTGGCATGATGACACCACACACCTCAATAACAAAGGGAACACCAGACACTAGATATGAGAGGGGTATAAATAAGACAGGTTCCACCTGCACTCCCTAAGCAGGTTCTAATCCCTGGCACCCAATCTTGAACACCTGATTCTAATTTTATGGATTTGAAGGTGTGATAAATGTAGGGGTGTACTTACTTTTTCCATGTGACTGATCTGTTTTTTGTTTATTTAAATTCTGAAAATTACTACAAAATGTCAATTTTATGTGTCATTTGATAGAGTGTATCAACTTTAATAATAGGCACTGTTCCAAATATGTATAAAAAAAAAAAAAACAACAACAACAACAACAAAAAAAAACCCAATTTCCTTGGGGTGTACTTATTTTTTCACATGACTGTATATGGACATATCAGTTATTGGACAAAGCATTTATTGCAGTTACATGCAACCTTGTTGTGAACTTGACCCTGTTTGGACCAATTCCAAAATCTAATCAGTTCATTTTCTGGTTACAGTGATAATTCCATATAAATCTTACAATCATTCAAACACTCGTTCTTGTGATATCTTGGTAAAGAAAATCTCATATGGATGCACGGATGGATGGAAGGACAGACAGATGGACAACATGATGCCTCCACTCCCTAGTGGCCGAGGTATAAAAAAAAAAAAAAAAAACAATTTAAATGAGAAACTGCTACTGGTGTCCTAAAGTACCAATACTGCTGATTGTTAGACTGCTGATTGTTATAAACTTGTAACCTACATGTATTTTTGGATGAATAGTTGTTTTTTCTCCCTCATCTCATCTCATTGCTGTTGTTTGTTTAAACACTGGTTAAAAGCTTATGCATCACTAAAGGACATAAACACTTTTGGCCTGACTGGCCTTTAGTAGCTATAACTGAGTTGTTTGTTCTTATTTGTTGCAGGAAAACAAATTAAATATTAAGTAGTAGTTAGTATTAGGATGAAGTAGGCAGTTTATGTCAAAGTGTGCTTACATAAATCGCACAATATCAGGGTGTAAGAAACAAGACAGGATTTATAATTTTGCCCTTGAAGTCAGGAAAACATTACTGACTAGGGATGTACACAAAATTCTAAATCGATATGATATGATGTGTCTAGATACAATACATTTTCGATATAGTAAAAATAAGCATTGCCTAAATATATGCTTTAGAGTTTCATTTTGAATGGATTAAAACAATCAGCATTATAAAAGTACAATAATTGATACTTAATAATGACACCATGTTTGAATGGACACAGTGATCTTTTCAAACTCTAATGCAAATAATAAACAAAAAAAGCTGTGCATTAGAATGTAACAAAAGGCTAAGCATAATTTCACAGGGTAACTAAACAGTAACTAGAATGCTAGAGGTTTTCAGATATCCAAGCCATTATATGAAATTCATCAGTCTCAAATGCATTGCAACACTCAAAACCAATGCATGACCTCAGCTGAATGGGGAACCATATCCAAGGTTATAACACAAGTACAGCTGCACTGACACACAGCTGGCAGAAAACACAGAACTAAAACACAAAAGTATTAGAATGTTGCTGCACAAAGCTGGTTGTGTGTGATGTTTCTGTGAGCAGGTGGGAGTCAGTAAAGATGCCGAGGTTCTCCTGAGACCAGAGACCTGAGGGTTTAAGGAGACGCAGGTGGGACAATTTCTCCATCTCCACCTCCAGCGTAAACACAAAGCGCTTTCACACATGAGTGTAATAATACTGCAGAATTATGCCTCCAGTTTATCATCATGTTGTTCCTGCTGTTCTGTTTACTTACTGAATGTTTATTGTATTGTACTGTTTGTACTGATTAAAAAAAAAAGTCCCTCTTTTTATTTACACTTGCTGGAGTGTTGTAGTTGAATTTTTAAAAATGTGGTGTATTTTATTATGAACTTTAATATTTCATTGTTATTTATTTATTTTTATTTATTTATTCACAGGAATGCACTGATATTTTGCGTAGGTTTACGTTTTCTGCGCTACCCGAAATCCACATAAAACTCTACACAGTTAGGCTAAATCTAAAACAGCTTTTTGTTCACTATAATTGCTCACTATGTAGGATGCAACATAACGGCATTGTACATTTTACTATTTGTTTACTTCATGTGTTGTTTTGTGTTTTGCCCCGAGATTGTAAAAAGACTGGATATTTCTTTTTTGCTATACGGATAGTTTATGGACTTTAAGTGTATGGATAGGTTAATGATAAAATGAGGTGAAGTGAGTAAGCAGTGTGGCTAAAGCTGCAATTTGTAACACTGCATATTAAATACTCATTTGCATATTTACAGTGGTGCTTGAAAGTTGAATTTCCTATATTTCTGCGTAAATATACCTAAAACATCATCAGATTTTCACATAAGTCCTAAAAGTAGACAAAGAGAACCCAATTATACAAATGAGACAAAAATATTATACATGGTCATTTATTTATGAAAATGAATATTTCATGAAATTTATGAATATTAGAAAATGATCCAATATTACATATTTGTGAGTGGCAAAAGTCTGTGAACCTCTAGGATTAGCAGCCAGGTGATTTCAATCAGTGGGATGACAATCAGGTGTGAGTGAGCAACCTGTTTTATTTAAAGAACAGGGATCTATCACTGCCTCTGATCTTCACAACACATGTTTGTGGAAGTGTATCATGGCATGAACAAAGGAGATTTTTGAGGACCTCAGAAAAAAGTTGTTGATGCTCACGAGGCTGGAGAAGGTTACAAAATCATCTCTAAAGAGTTTGGACTCCACCAATCCACAGTCAGACAGACTGTGTACAAATGGAGGAAATTCAAGACCATTGTTACCCTCCCCAGGAGTGGTTGACCAACAAAGATCACTCCAAAAGCAAGTTGTATATTAGTCCGCAAGGTCACAAAGGAAACCAGGGTAACGTCTAAGCAACTAAAGGCCTCTCTCCCATTGGCTAATGTTAATGTTCATGAGTCCACCATCAGGAGAACACCAAACAACAATGGTTTGCATGGCAGGGTTGCAAGGAGAAAACCACTGCTCTCCAGAATGAACATTGCTGCCCTTCTGCAGTTTGCTAAAGATCATGTGGACAAACCAGAAGGTTATTGGGAAAATGTTTTGTGGATAGATGAGACCTAAATAGAATTTTTGATTTAAATGAGAAGTGTTATGTTTGGAGATAGGAAAACACTGCATTCCAGCATAAGAACCCTATCCTATCTGTGACATATGCTGGTGGTAGTAGGGTTAGGGTTAGGTCATGGTTTGGGCCTGTTTTTCTGCATCTGAAGTAAAGATGGGATGGAATCTGGATGGAAGCATATGTTGCTCAAAAATCTGTATATACCTTTCAGCACTGATGGTGCCTTTCCAGATGTGCAAGCTGCCCATTCCATAGGCACTAATGCACCCTCATACTATCAGAGATGTAGGCTTTTACTGAGCGCTGATAAAAAGCCAGATGGTCCCTCTCCTCTTTAGTCCTCTTTAGTTTAGAGGATGCAGTGTCCATGGTTTCCAAAAAGAATTTCATATTTCGATTCGTCTGACCACAGAACAGTTTTCCACTTTGCCTCAGTCCATTTTAAATGAGCTTTGGCCCAGAGAAGATGGCAGTGTTTCTGGATCATATTCACATACGGATTCTTCTTTGCAGGATAAAGCTTTAACCAGCATTTGTGGATGGCACGGCAAACTGTGTTCACAGACAATGAGTTCTGGAGGTGTTTCTGAGCCTATGCAGTGATTTACATTACAGAATCATGCCTGTTTTTAATGCAGTGCCACCTGAGGGCCCGAAGATCACGGGCATGCAATATTGATTTTCACCCTTGTCCCTTGCGCACAGAGATTTCTCCAGATTCCTGGAATCTTTTGATGATATTATGTACTGTAGATGATGAGATATTCATAGTCTTCGCAATTTTACGTTGAGTAACATTATTCTGAAATTGTTCCACAAATTGAACTGTGAACTGTCCAAATCACGAGCAGCAGTCCCGGGTTACATTGACTTTGTTTACTTTGACATGTGTGTTTTGTTTTGATTTCTCTCCTGTCTCTGCCCCTGTTATTGGTTCCTTCCTAATGTGTCTCAGCTGTTTTGTTAACCACTATGATTACGTTTGTTATTTAAACCCCTTGTGTGTCTTTGTTCGACATGTAGTATTGTGAGTTCTGTGTTTACCGCCAGACCCGTACCAAGCCTTTATCTTTATTTCTCATTTCATGGTTTTGATCCTGTTTCCGTTTCCACAATTCTAGTCCTAGTCCCGTTCATGCCCGTTTGTAGATCGCCTGACCCTTGCTTGTCTTTGACCATGATATCTGCCTTTTGATTTGGATTTTTCTGCCTTTCTCTCCTTAAATAAAAGCTTTAACTGCATTTGTATCCGCCTATATTCTAAATCCTCATTACGTGACAGTTTTGGACTGGCCAGATCAAAGTGCTGACCTTAATCCAATAGAAATGTTGTGGAAGGACCTGAAGCAAGTAGTTCATGTGAGGAAACCCATCAACATCCCAGAGTTGAAGCTGTTCTGTACTGAGGAATGGGCTAAAATTCCTCCAAGCTGATGTGCATATATAGACATCTCTAAAGGGTTCACAAACCCACTGTCAAGCACCACTGTATATTTTTTATAAACATCATTTTAACAACAATTTAAATGTCTTAATGTTTTGTTTTCAAAAGATTTTCGGCGAGAATATATTTCAGCCTGAGGTTTTGATATGAATATTTTGTGAATACATTACACCACCGAGTTTCTAGTGTTAAACAGAGGGCTGGGAAAAAAGAGCAGATGAAAGAATCAGACTCCAGGGGCCAAGATGAGGATTGAGACGTTTAGAGAGTGTGATGTGAGAACAGCAAAGGTATGTGTGTGCAGTTGGTGAAATATGATTTCGGCACTCAACAGAATGAGAAAACTCAATCTGTCTGAGGGGCTAAAATGTAATTTCCCCCATAAACACTGCTTCCTCCGCTGGGAAAGGTGTAATGGGAAAAACGCCCTCGGTAGGCCTCAAACTTTATTTCAACTTCCTTCAGACACCTGAAGTGTAAAATAACAGACTGCACTCACTCAGAGGGAAACATGACCTGGACCTTGTTCCAATACCGCTGTTAATGTGCCTTTGTTGACTTCCTCTTTGTGATTCCCCTTGACGGGCAGACACACTAAGGGATGTAAATATAGAGGTAGTATATAATTCTCAAAAGTATTTACCTCAGTAAACCATTTAAACAATAAGACTTCTTTTTTAACAGTTTAACAACAAAGTTCAAGCCAATTGTGACTAAAAATCAAATTTTCACTTATAAACAAATGGTAGTCTATGAAGTTAAAGTTTTCTCTGTGCTTCCATGCATATTAATTTGTTTACATGTCACTGTATATATCGTCTCAGGTTACTTGACTGTAACCCTGTTCCCTGAAAAAGCGGGAACGAGATGCTGTGCATCAAACGCTAATGAGAACATTCTTTGTTCGACCGGTTGCGAAGCATGCGTGTCAAACACGCCAAGAATTTGGCCTAAATAACCTCGGTGAGTTACAGCATTGATAACATGCACCTGCAGGTTATAAATAGACATGAAACAGGCATACCTTCAGGTTACACTTTGTCTGAGAGACGCCAGACACGTCTGCAGTGCGGCATTGAGGCACAGCATCTCGTTCCCGCTTTTTCAGGGAACAGGGTTACAGTCAAGTAACCCGAGACATTCCCTATCAAAAGCTACTCTCAATGCTGCGCATCAAACGCTAATGGGAACGAGAATACCAACACCGCCGCACTGGAAGTGTCTGAGCCCCCAAGGTTGTGTAGTGTGTGCGCACAAACATTGAAGAAGGTCTCAGACATGCCTAAGGGATGTCGACTCAAGGACATGTGAGTCCAGAGTATCATGGACATCCAAACTATAGAATCTGACAAATGTGTGCGGAGAGGACCAACCTGCCGCATCACACACTTGCTGGAGGGGGACACCTTTTGCCAACGGAAGTGGAGACCACGCCATTGAAACGCGGAGGCCGATATGCAAACTGAATCCTGTAGCCTTTCTCTACAGTACTTTCTACCCATGGAGAGATACTTGGCAGTAGCTTCCACGCTACCAGTTTCTCTGAGAGGGGCACTAGTTTTGACACTTTGCTTAGATGGGGAGGTGTTAGGTGTCTGGTGTCCTGAAGCATGGCAGGAGGCAACTGAACACCTAACGTTTGGCTGAAGGCCGCTTTTCCCCGAAACACCAGTGGCGGAGAATATTGTACAGCGGCCTCCTGAGGGTGCCAGGAAAGAGCATCTACTTCCGTTGGAACTTCTCGCGCTCCTACCCGGAGGGGCACACCCCCACGGTCCCGAGGACTTGACCCTCAGGACTTTTCCCTGGACGAAATGATCGTCCTGAGGTCCGGCCTCTTACTGGGCTGCTGAGGTCGGCGAGCCGCTCCCCAGTCCCTACGAGGGGGCAAACGGCTCACCACACTCTGCTTCTGCGACTCTCTGCCGCAGAGAGACTGGATTGGGTGGCCGACAGCCCTGATGCCTGAGCACGACGGTGAAGGAACTCATCAATTTTTGAAGAGTTACGTTTTTTTTTTTTTCTTTTGTCGAGGTCGGGATTCGAACTCCGGCCTAGAGCGTGAAAAGCGAGCATGCAAAAGGTGCGGAAAACTCCTCCTCACTAATACTCCGTCCTCAGGTCCTTCAGCAGGTCAACCTGAAACGCCTGCAGAATCGCCATGGTGTGCAGGGCAGCACCAGCCTGACCCGCTGCTTGAAATGCCTTCCCCACCAGCGACAATGTTACCCTGCAAGGCTTGGTGGGGAGGATAGGCTTCTTAAGTGATGACGCACTCCCAGGGGAGAGATAGCATGATAGCATCTCCCCAACCTGAGGCATCGTCACATACCCATGCGCCTTAGCACCCACGATAGTCGAATAGATCGACATCAAAGATACGCGGGGAGTAAGGCTTACTCCATGAGTGAGATAACTCCTATGGAGGTCTGGGGAAAAAAGGGGGGAGATCGATATTGGGATCTCTCGCCTTGACCACCCGAGAGAAATCTGTCGTCTAATTTGGAGTGTCTGGGGTTCTCTTGCTCCCGTGACCAGTCTAACTTAAGCCTGGCCACCGCGTTAGTCACTACCTCGAGTAGCTCCCGAAACGCCTTGTCGTCACGCGAGGAGCGCTCAGAGGCGGTGCTCTCAGCGTTCTCAAGAGCAGCAATAGCATGCTCTTCCCCGAGGCACTCCAACAAAAATCGTGCGGATCATCATCCGGAATAATTTACCACTTACCAAGACAACACACACACACAAAGCGGTCTCGAAGACAAAAAAAAACCTGAAGGTATGCCTGTTTCACGTCTATTTATAACCTGCAAGTGCACGTTATCAATGACGTAACTCACCAAGGTTATTTAGGCCAAATTCTTGGCGTGTTTGACACACATACTTCGCAACCGGTCGAACAAAGAATGTTCTCATTAGCGTTTGATGCGCAGCATCGAGAGTAGCTTTTGATAGGGAACAATATTGTGCCTTTTTCATAGATCGCTGCATCTAGAAATGGTATTTCATTTTGGTGACTAGGTCTGATTAAAATCTGATCTCCCACATCTTTGAACTCATGCTGCTGTGGACAATCTCATCTGAGTACCCTCTAGTCTTGCACTCAAAACAGTTTAACTTTATGGGGATAATCTTACTTCAGGGGATAATCTTACTGCATATCATAGACTCTTGTACTTCCAAAGAACTGCTGCTATGATCATAAAGACTGTACTATGCTCTATACCAGGACTATTAGTTACAATATGATCATAACAAATATTCTTCTAACATATATAGTACTGTTTGCCTTTTCACTATGAAACTGAATACTGTAAAATTCCACGGCTGTATGTGCACAAAATTATACATCAGATTAATAGAAAACTTTTATGGAGGTATTTTGTGACAAAAGTAATTGTATGTGAATGCAATACAAAATTATATATTCAATTTTATCACAAATTTATCCATCTATCCATTCATCCATTCATCCATCCATCCATCCGTCCATCCATCAGTCAATCCATCCATTCCTCCATCCATCCATCCATCAATTAGGGGTATAACCCAATGCCACCATCTGTATGTGTAGTGCTCCAAATATCTGCATCTGTATTCAGATTCAAACCCCAAAAGTTCGTGGTCTAAAGGGTTTTTTTTTTTTTTTTTTTTTAATTAAATATGAAGCCTAACACTACACCAATGAAAGCACTGGAAAAACAATGAAAGGAAACTGTCAGCATGTTGTGCCAGAAGTGTTTCTTAACCACAGTCAACTGTGGTTAAGTGAAACCATGGTAACTGAAACAGTGGATATGGGGGTTTTACTGTAATGTATTAATATTAGATATTAGAAAAGTACATACTTTTCATGTGACATTTCTGATTCCCTATCAAGACATTCAGTCCATACTGAAGAAATGTTGCCCCACCCCTCAGCCTTCTGGATCTGTCCAGATATCAAAGCCCCCAGCATGTTACAATAGTGAAATATTTCAGTGAAAATCCTCAAGTTTTAATCATTTTTTTGGCACTTTAACTAGTGGTCTGTACATGTAGCATGAAAGTAAGGGCATAAATTGTCATTTGAATCCACAACATGAATGTTGTAAAGAGACAAACTGGGATTTGTAGTTGTAACATACTTTGGTGAGCCAGAACATATAGATGCAGTGTGCATATTAGTTTCACATGCAAATGAACCATTGTCTTCAAACAGCAATTTAAAAAAAATTAAAAATAACATACAGTATCTCACAAAAGTGAGTACACCCTTCACATTTTTGTAGATATTTTACTATATCTTTTCATGGGACAACACTGAAGAAATGACACTTTGCTACAATGTAAAGTAGTGAGTGTACAGCTTGTATAACAGTGTAAATTTGCTGTCTCCTCAAAATAACTCAACACACAGCCATTAATGTCTAAACTGCTGGCAACAAAAGTGAGTACACCCCTAAGTGAAAATGTCCAAATTGGGCCCAAAGTGTCAATATTTTGTGTGGCCACCATTATTTTCCAGCACTGCCTTAACCCTGTTGGGCATGGAGTTCACCAGAGCTTCACAGGTTGCCACTGGTGTCCTCTTCCACTCCTCCATGACAACATCACAGAGCTGGTGGATGTTAGAGACCTTGCTCTCCTCCACCTTTCATTTGAGGATGCCCCACAGATGCTCAATAGGGTTTAGATTTTGCTTGGCCAGTCCATCACCTTTACCCTCAGCTTCTTTAGCAAGGTAGTGGTCATCTTGGAGGTGTGTTTGGGGTCGTTATCATGTTGGAATACTGCCCTGCGTCCCAATTTCCGAAGGGAGGGGATCATGCTCTGCTTCAGTATGTCACAGTACATGTTGGCATTAGCTCCCCAGTGCCGGCAGCACTCATGCAGCCCCAGACCATGAGACTCCCACCACCATGACTGTAGGCAAGACACACTTGTCTTTGTACTCCTCACCTGGTTGCCGCCACACATGCTTGACACCATCTGAACCAAATAAGTTTATCTTGGTCTCATCAGACCACAGGACATGGTTCCAGTAATCCATGTCCTTAGTCTGCTTGTCTTCAGCAAACTGTTTGCGGGCTTTCTTGTGCATCATCTTTAGAAGAGGCTTCCTTCTGGGATGACAGCCATGCAGACCAATTTGATGCAGTGTGCGGCGTATGGTCTGAGCACTGACAGGCCCTTCAACCTCTGCAGCAATGCTGGCAGCACTCATACGTCTATTCTGCAAAGCCAACTTCTGGATGTGATGCTGAGCATGTGCACTCAACTTCTTTGGTCGACCATGGTGAGGCCTGTTCTGAGTGGAACCTGTCCTGTTAAACCGCTGTATGGTCTTGGCCACCGTGCTGCAGCTCAGTTTCAGGGTGTTGGCAGTCTTCTTATAGCCTAGGCCATCTTCATGTAGAGCAACAATTCTTTTTTTCAGATCCTCAGAGAGTTCTTTGCCATGAGGTGCCATGCTGAACTTCCAGTGACCAGTATGAGAGAGTGTGAGAGCGATAACACCAAACTTAACACACCTGCTCCCCATTCACACCTGAGACCTTGTAACACTAACGAGTCACATGACACCGGTTAGGGAAAATGGCTAATTGGGCCAAATTTGGCATTTTCACTTAGGGGTGTACTCACTTTTGTTGCCAGCGGTGTAGACATTAATGGCTATGTGTTGAGTTATTTTGAGGGGACAGCAAATTTACACTGTTATACAAGCTGTACACTCACTACTTTACATTGTAGCAAAGTGTCATTTCGTCAGTGTTGTCCCATGAAAAGATATAAAATATTTACAGAAATGTGAGGGGTGTATTCACTTTTGTGAGATACTGTAATATAAGAAAACGGTGGCCTCCTTGTATGTGAGAAACAGATTCACAACCATTTTTGAAAACTGGATTTACAGATGAACAAGATTTGAATCAAATAACTGATGATCTCAGATTTGCGTCAGTAGCATAACTCTCTCAGCTTTGTGGCTGAATTGGATTTCTCCTTACTTGTAAGTTGTATTTGATAAAAGTGTTTGGCAAATGAATAAATGTAGCTGGGAAAGGGTTTTTTTTTTCTTTTTTTCAAGGCAGCTTTTTTAGTGCCACTGGCTATGAGAGCATTCCTCATAACTTATACGATACCAATGAAGTGGAATCAACTCGTCCTGAATGCCATCAACAGCTGAAAACAAACATGCAAACGTGCTTGAAGCTACAACATCCATAATCATATCCTGCGTACATGTGCGCTTGATCAAAAGCATGCTTTAATAGCGTAGACGTTCTTCCCGCAGGCGGACTCCCGCTGAGTGAAGGACATCCATGTGATTGATGAGACCTATTTATATCGAGCATCAGGCAACGTCTGACAGGACCACACACACACACACACACACACACACACACACACACACTGATTCCTCTTGCATTGGCTGAGGCAGCAGCTCTGCATCATCTTTTCTTTGTCAGGCTCTGGGCTAGCGATGGATTGATGGAGCTGTAGTGTGAGGTGAAGGAGTGTGTTTGAAACTCAACTGACATCCGTTACTCAACTCGTGCCGCTCCCCAAGCTTAATCTTCCTTAGATTTATAACAGACCTGGCAAGTAATGAACGAGAGGACAGTTTCATTCCAAACTCTTAATGACAGCCATTAATGTTATTATTCTCTCGTATCAGATTTAATCAAAGGAGGATGAATAATCCACACAATCTTTCCTGTCAGATAAAGTAAATTAAATGATAGTAGCCTCATGCTCACAGCCTCACACTCTATGCACATATGCCACCTGTGCTGAAATTGCTTTTTGGGTGGCCTTTCTTTCTTAGATTTGTTACAGAATTAGTGTAACAGTTAGCACATACTGTATGCAACACACACACCAAAAAAATGTACTGACTTGTGTCTCTGAGCAAGCACATACAGTATTAGCCTTTACCCCTTTGTCTTGGTAGGTATTGGAAACCTCGCTAGCAGTTAGATATTCAGACTAATATGGTTGTGATCTGATACATCAATGTGTCCCTCATCCTCACTCTTCAGTTCTGTTTGTCCTGTCTTCAGAAGTCTTCCATGTGACACTAGGGTAAATATAGTCTCTGACTGGTTATTCCAACAACAAAACAAAAAGAAATAAGTCAATAATAATTCCAGTGAACTGGAATTTATAAATTCAAATGGAAATACAAAAAAAAATAAAAAAATACTAGGTTGGCACAGTGGGTAGTGTTGCCTCTTCACAGCTCCAAGGTCTCCAGTTCAATCTTGAGCTCAGGTGTGTGGAGCTGTGTGAAGTTTCACATGTTCTCCCTGTGTCAGTGTGGATTCCCTTCAGGTTCTCTGCTTTCCTCCAACCTCCCGAAATCGTGCCAGTGGGTGGATTGGTGACATTAAATGGCTCCTAAGTGTGAATGAGTGTTTGCTTGGTGCCCTGCAATAGACTTGTTTGGACAGCCAGGGTGTATTCTCGCTTCATGCTCAGTGTTCCCGAAATTCAAAGCAACCCTGACCAGAATAAAACAGATGAATGAATGGATATAAAAAATACTCCAATCATTTGAGTAGCCATTTTAATAGATGGCAGGACTTAAGTGTCTACAGGACATCATATTGGCCATTGAAAAGGACACATTCGTTTTGCTTCTTAAGGCTTAAAAAGCAGACATTTGCTACTGTTTCCCCTAAATCTTCCAATCGTCCAACCACATTTTATCTGCCTTTTGCTGTGCGACTAAATCCATTTTTACGTTCTGTTTTCTACCTGAGGCTCCTGTGGCTACTTGGCAGGTTTTTTTTTTCTTTAGCATGGTTGTATTGTGTAGACTCACTGCTAAGCCTTTATCATCCACAGACCACAAGTGCTTATTGGATTATTGACTAGGCCCTCCTGCTGTTAGGAACTCTGAAAATAGTGACAGGTGATTCATAATCACAGCATTCTGTAACTTCTGCAAAACTTAAAGGCCCTTTGGAATTTAAATCTATACTGGCTTTTTAATGAGGTTAATGTTTGCCTTGCTGGCCACAGTATACAGTGCAATGTGTGAATAATGAATGACTTCCCAACACCGACATTTAGTTCAACAGAATTTGCCCCCTTTTACTTTAAATGCATAAATGTAAAAAAGGGAGTGAACTTCATCTTTACAAATCACAACAAACAATGACCCCAAACAGCTTTAAAAATCAATCAATCAATCAATCAAAACTATGCATTCATGCTTAATTCAGCATATCCTGCTATGACAGCTCTATAATTAAGAAGTTGGCAGATGTAGGGTCGAATGTTCTTGGTTCTTTTTTGTGTTTAATTCTGCTTGAGTGCTGTAGCAGGCTGGGAGTCTCCAGAGATCCAATCAAGTATGCTGATTTATAAATTAGGGCACTTTTCAGGTTGGTCTTGGGAATGCATTTAGTCACTTAGTGTTAAGTAAATAGTATTTTGTTACATTTCTCTCTTACCTTTCCTATTCAAACTTTGCTGGATGTTTAATATAACATACAATGTCATACAAAATATTTGTTGTCTCTACCATTCATCTTGTTTTCTGATCATTGGTTACATCATTCATTCGTTCGTTTTCTGTAACCAATTCTCATCAGGGTTGTGGTGGATCCAGATTTTATCGCAGAAATATTGGGTGCGAGGTGGCACACACACACACACACACACACACACACACACTCAATTGCAACCACAGGACATTTAGCATAGCCAATCCACCTACATGCATGTTTTTGGGAGGTGGGGACAAACTGGAGAACCCAGAGGAAACCCTCAAGGACATCCAAATCTCCACACAGACAGCAAATCCTGGAGCTGTGAGGCGGCAGCTCCACTTACCCCGATTACATGATATAATGCAATATTTGAGAGAGTGATTTTCTAAAAATGAAGAAGTTGCTTTTGTCATAATACATAACAAATCTGATTCAGTTAAGCATTTCAGACCAGTATCTGCCATAAAACGTAAACTTAGCATTGAACTGTTGCTTCCATAGTACTTGTTTGCATAGTACTGTATAAATCCAGGACTTTATTGCAGATTTAGTACTAAAAAAACCTATTCTTCATCCTAATTTCAAATTAACACGACCAAGCATGTATCACTAGTCACACTGTTGTTAAAAATCTTAAGTAGCAAAATTTCATTTGCAATCATGTACATATGGAGGCATTACAGCATTAAAACCCAATGTCAACACAGGAAATCAAAATGCCATTCATTCATTCATTCATTCATCCATCTTTAATAACCACTTTATCCTGACCAGAGTCATGGTGGATCCGGAGCCAATCCTGAAAGCACTGGCTGCAAGGTGGGAATTAATCCTGGATGGGATACCAGTCCATTTCGGGCTTCAAATGTCACAGTGTTTTAAAATTTTAAGGTATTGTATTGCCCCTGTGTACATTTCTAAACATCAACTTGTTTGGAAACAGTATCACCTTGCTTTCTGGCTAATGTCAAATCTTATAGTGACTCTATAGGATCAATCCTATTCTATCCTATAGTCGACTCAATTACCAATGAAATAGTCTAACAAACTTTACTTGGGCTTTTAAGTGGTAGAACAGCGCTTAAAATCACAAGGGAGTTTAAAACAAGGGAAGAAAGAAAAGGCAAGTTCACAAGTTAATAAGCAATAAGCAATATTGGAACACAGATGAGAGCAGAGACGATTGAGGGGTATAATAAACCTGGGCATGATGTGTGTGTGTGTGTGTGTGTTAGTGGCAGTGGGAGACCTCTGCCTGCTCCTGCAGATGTTGTTTGTCTCGGTCTCCCACTCTTGTGCACTCTCATGACGAGAGGAGCATATGCCAATAAAGAGGACAGGTGTGTGTGTGTATGTGTATGTGTTCATAAATGAAATGTCTGAATAATCCTGTCCACCTTCCATGACTCATGCATCCTCTCATCTCTCACTCACTTTCATTATACGCCACCCATTACACACAGCCAGAGTCGCACCAGCTGTTTTTATTTCCCTACTTAAATTGAAACTAGCGGTGGAACCGTGATATAATTGGAATGCTATGATAACCATATAATCCAATATTACTGCTTTTCTATTCATCTTGGTATCTGTTTCCAATTTTCAAACTGGTCAGAAAAAGCCATATAACAGTGCAGTTTGAGTGTGAGGTTTCAGTTATTCTGTAAAGGGAAAATAGTATAATATTGTTTGAAGTGGATCACTCTTACCTCCTACATTCACACTAGCAAGTGGCAAGTGTCTCGTGTCTTAACAATAAAAGCTAACTGTACTAGCTACATACACTCCCCAAAAAGAGGCACCAAAAATCCTTGCTCTTTCTCCCAAGCTTTATTTTCCTTTGTAATGTTTCTATACAGATTTAAAGAGAGGCCATACAGTATATGACAAGATAAGATTTTTATTTTTTTTTTTTTTTTTAAGTTGTCTTCCATTTTTGCATGTCCATCAGTACATGGGATTGAGTTGTGAGTGAGTGTTGTGTTGTGTTGTGAGTTGTGAGTGAGGAAATTAAGAAATGTCAGACCACACGTGGCATAGGATTGGCCTAAGAAGTCATGTGAGCCAATCGTTTGGATTTGTTGCTCAACCGTTTCGTTCCTAATTTGCACAGAATTGAGAAAATCTCAATTGAAATGTCACTTGCTGGTTTGCTGCGCTGTCGCTTTGTTGCTTACCACAGTTGCTGAAATCGCAGCTCCGTGTCGTGCACGTACCTAGAAAATAAATGGCCGCCTTCACTTTCTTGTTTCTTGCTAGTGTGGATGCCTTTATCAGTTTATCACAACAATATACTGTAGAAATACCACCTTCTCAGATTTATACCTGTTTACCAAGCATGTACGCAAATATACACTACTGTAAACTGTATGCACTACAGTTTGCAAAAAACAATTCAGTTCCCCATAGCATCATTTTTGAACAGATGAATGAACAGTAACACTATTATGTTGATTTCGCTTCATGTTTCGAGTTGCTGTCTTGTTGCAAGATACACCTCATGTTTAACTTCTTGGTGATTCAAATTTTTTTTTTCTTGGTCTTACAAAACTCACGAAAAGCTAGTGTGACAGTGGCATGTTAAAAGCTGTTGAAATCCTGATGAAGTCCATCCATTTTTTATCTATAAAAATATCTTTAAAGTATTCCTTATGATGACATGATGCCAAATTTTAACAGCACAAATAGTTCAGCTAGTTGGCTGCTTAGGGCCCCTAATAATATACTGTATGCTGGTTATGTTTTATCATGGCTGTCTAAAATCACATCCTACTTACTAGTATGCTATGCCACATATAGGGATACTATTCTTGATACAATTTAGACATATTATTCAGTGCAGTAGTATGTGGTTTGTGCCTTCAGCAGAACAAGAACATAAGAAAATAAATGAATAAAGATGAAAGATTAATGTGTATAATACAGTGCTGTGCAAAAGGTTTTAGGCACATGCAGAGAAATGCTGTAGAGCAAAGATGCCTTGAAAATAATGAAATTAAATGTTTCTACATTTTTAAAAAAAATACCGTAAAGAGCAGTAAACAGTAGTAAATTAAACAAAGTGAATATTTGGTGTGACAAAAAAATGAAAATAAAAATAAAAATAGTAGTCTCCAGTATAATTTGTGAGGTTTTATAAGGAAATGAACTGGTAAGTTTTATTGAGCATCTTGCAGAACCAGACACAGTTCTTCTGAAGACTTTGACTTTCACACTTGCTTCTTATTTTTGCATCAAAACCCAGCAGCCTTCATTGTGTTTTTTGTCTGAAAAGTGTCTCTTACGTAATACGCTGCTTTCTTTAATGACATCCAAACATTTTTTAACATTTAATTTCGTGCTAGAAAACTAATGTTTGGGAATCTAAAATGTTTTTTGTACTGATTGTTTTTTTTTTAATTTTATTGTTTTTTCTTTTACAGTATTATCAGTAACAAAGTATGCTGTTTTGGAGGTGCATATGGAATGCTAAGTCTACAGTTGTTTCTAAAACTGTACCTTAATTATGCCATTCCATTCAATTAACCAGATAGTAATTTATGTACATTACACAACTGTTCATTTAATAGTTGCTATTAGATAACCTAAAATATTACACTATGCAACAGCTGAATAGTAACATAATGTTATGGAAGCCAAGGTTAAACTTGAAAAACTGCATTTTGCTTTAATGAGGCATACATTGTTGATACTAATACATTGCTGCTAACATACAGTACATATTCTCACCAATACTTTTGCTGAAATCCATTAATACCGAACGGAATTGTTAGGATCTCCTCAGGTATCTTAATTTACTTTGGTCCCAGTGCACAGCATAATGTTACAGCTCTTCGACGTCACTTATTAAAACAAAGACTTGTCCATCTGTCCCACTTATAGATACCACTGGTATCTGCGGCCAGACCCTTCTCCTAATAGTACTTCTCTAATACCTGTTCTCCTTGGTGTCTTAATGGGGTTATGGAAACAAAGCACCGCTGGACAGGTTGGGTAAATTACACATGGGCTGAGTGACTGCCACTTTGATCTTCCTGCTGTAATGAATGGTAAAGTCTGGACCATCAGGCCGCACTGACGCGTGTGTGATAAGGATGGTTTATGGGAGCTGTGGGAAATGCTTTGTTTGCATATGGTAGAGCGATATGCACTGCCATGTCATGTTTTATTCATGTTTAGAGGGTAAACATTGAACCCTCTCACGACCACAGAATCATACAGAATTGTTATAAGGGAATCAGACTCAAATTTATGAGGTGGCAGTGACTGTAAAACTATAAAAGTGGTCATGCCTGCTGAGCAATATGGGCCAGCTTGAACACTCCTTCTTAAAAAAAACAAACTACATTTTTTTTTTTTTTTTTTTGGATTCCTAGAGCTTTATAATACCCTTTTTATATACAGTATGTGTCTTTACACAGTTGTCTCTCTACATCCTGCCAAAGGTGCTGCCATTTTGGTCATTATTCACAGTTTACCTCTCATGTTCAGAGAAAATGCTCTTACATTCACACTAAATGCACTCATTTTATTACTAAACGCTCAAACATTCTCACAAAATTATTTCACATTCACTCAAAATGTTCTGATATTTACAAAATTATTTCACATTCACACTAACGCTCACATTAACCCTAAATGCTCTCTCATTTCACTCAATGCTCACAAAATTCCCCCACATTTATCAAAAATGCTACCACATTCTCACAAAATATACTGGCACAAATTATTTTCACATTCCCTCAAAATACACTTGACGTCTCAAAATTCTTTCACATTCACACAATTGCTCTCACATTCGTATTTGCTCAAAATGTTATTTACACAAACTGTTCTCACATTTGCAACAAAATGCTATTGCATTCATTCACATTCATATAGTATTCTACCATATTGTAAAATGTGCACATACAAAATACATTTGTAAAACATACTTTCACATTTTCACAAAATGCTCTCATGCTGTATGTATGTATAGTAAGTGGGGGGTGGGGGGTGAGGCCATTGCATCCCAATGAAGGTGTTAATGAATAACTACAGTCAATGATGATACAATGATACACTAGTGGATTAAAAAAATAAATAAATAATAGAGTTGAAAGAAATTTTCACAAACCCAACAACATGTACATACATAAGAAATAATGCACACTAAGGATGCTCAAAACATAAGATAATTACTATTATAGTATTATATATAATCAGTCCCTCCAGGATTTTGCGATCACAGAAATTAACACAAAATGAAGGAAACTCTGCGATGTTCGGTAGAGCTTGCGATTTTTCAGAATTGCTGCAGATTTTCCACAGATTTGGGCCAAGACACATCATGTGATGTCATCACAACGAACACTCAGTCAAAGCCCTCTTCGATTCACGTGCGTCGAACATGAGTACAGCTAAAAGGTCTCATTTACCAACAAACATCGCTGCTAAAGACTGTGCAAAACAGTTGAATGCAATTGCAATTGCCTATTCAAGTAGTTTTCTGCAAAAAAAAAAAAACCTGCAAGTTGCATTGCAAATTTTGAAAAAAGCCACAGCAAAATCAAGCATTTTTGGCCTCAACAATCACAAAAAAAACCCCTTGAAATTCTGTATGGATTGTATAATACATCCAGTATACTGTGTATTCATTCATTCAAATTCAGTAATCACTTTACCCTGGGCATACAGTGGATCAGGATAATATCATGGTAACACTGGGCACAAGGCAGGAGAATTCACCATAGATGGGATGCCAGTCCAGTGCAGGGCACCATTTATACCTAGGGGCAATTTATCTTGGTCAATAAACCTAGATGCGTTTTTTTTTTTTTTTCATAAAAATGAGTAGCAAGTATATAAACAATAAAAATATAAACTGAAATAAAGCAGGCAATAATATAATTAAAAAGATTGTATTAGACCGTTTTTGGGGGTATTTGAGTTATCCTTTTAACATAAGCACACTTGACCTTGGCAGCAAGAACAGTATAGTTCTCTAACAGGCCCCACACAAGCCAGCATTCTGCACACACACTTAGATTCTGCTCAGCAGAATGTCAACTAGCCCACTGCACCAAGACACCGGGCACTGACTATTATTATGAACTGTAGTGGGAGAAACTGAAAGCTGTAGTGGTTAACATTGAGCAGTCCACCAAGATACAGGTGCTATTACTCCTTTCATGCTGATCAGATAATAAGGATGCACAGAAATTGTGTGTGCTTCCCCATGTCGTTACCCACTGTAGGTCCATCATCTCCCCTTATTTTGCTGAATGATCTATGCCCCCCCCAAGTTGTTAGCCGGTCTGTTTCTCCCAAGTTGTAATGCACTCTTGGTTGCATGTCCTCCATCTTGCTACTTCATCTGCCTACCCATCATTATTATCCGATCTTGGTCTACCTTGTCGTTACCTCATTTGGGTCTCATTTGTCATTACCTGGTCCAGGTCTGTCTTGCCATGATCTGATTTCTGTCTGCCTTGTTACATGTTGTTACATGATGTAGGTCTGCCTTGTTACTACCTGATCTGGGTCTTCCTGAACTGACTTGCATCCTTGTGTAGATATGCAATCTGGGCCCTTCTTGTCACTATTGTTTTAACGTAGTCTGAGTCCAGCCTTGTTATTACCCAGTTTGGGCCCCTCTTGTCATTACGAGATGTGTGACCTCTGACAAATATGTACCCGCAAGGGGACCACTCATACAAGTGTACACTGCATTGTGCATGCATAAGAATTTATAACAATGCTTTGGCAATAAAGCTGATCAGAACACTTCTGTACTCACCTGTGTTGTGTTGCTAGATTAGCATCTTATGCTTTTTGCTATACAAATAACTGTTTATCAATGAAAACTGGAAAAGAATATTAATATTGTTATATCAGTGTTTGATTAGACTAGATCTGTGGCACCAAATACAAAGCCAAATTCTTCCACCAGTGCTGACCCCCACAACCAAACACGTATGGCCGATTTAGCTGTGTGTCATAAGTAGTGTTCGATAACGTTAAATAAACTACCTTTCTTCTTTGGCTTGAGTTCATTTTGGAAGCAACACATGGTGTATCCATTAAGCTAAACCTGCTATGACAATGACAGACACAATGTCTATAGGACAGGTAGCACTAATAAAGGAGGGGGAGATGCGATTTATGTCAAAACGGCATACTCGGATTGAGTCGATCAGTAAACCAAAGTGTTCTGAACTGTCTTTAATTAAGTTGCATCTTCCCAATGGTGTTTATTTTATAGTAATAGGATGGCTATTCATTAAGCTTTTACACTGCTGTTGGACTACCTGAAAATGTGTTCAGACAATGACTTTGTTTTGCTGGGACTGGGACTGGCTTTCAAAATCCTCAAATTCACTTAAGGACATTTGCGATGGATTAAATTTGTCGCAGTTAATTAACTCTCCAACTCAGCTGAACTTAAAACATATGGAAAAGTCTACATTGCTTAATGTTATACTTACAAATTCTCCACAGAAGTATTCTTCAGGTGGAATGTTCAGTAATAATCTTAGTGATCATTGCACAGTTGCTTGTGTTAGAAATTGTAAACTTCCTAAATGTAAGCCTAAATTTATTTTTAGAAGAAATTATGAACTTTTTAGTGAGCAAGCCTTTTTACATGACCTGTATAATAGTGAAGTGTTCCATGTCTGTGAAATGTCGGATGTTGATCTAGCATGGAATTATTTTAAAACAAATTTTTTTAGTCCTGAATAATAAGCCTGCACCGCTAAGAAGATTTAGAGTCCGTGGTAAAGATAATCCATGGTTTAATAAATCTGTCGCTTCTTCTATCACAGAAAGAAACAATGCATGGGTCAAGGCTAAAAGAAGTGATAATGGTAGTGATTGGGAACAATATAGGGTGTTAAGAAATAAATGTACTAAAATCATAAAAAATGCAAAAAGTGAGTATTATCTTAAATTAATAAATAAAAATCTTAAATGATCCTAGTAAATTTTGGAAGCTGGTTAAATCATCAGTTCAGTGTTGTCAGTGTTGCCTCCAGCTGCTCCTGATTTATTAAAGGTAAATGATGAAGAAATTAAGGGTAAACATAATATAGCAGATGCTTTTGATAAGCATTTTATTAATGTAAGTTTAAATACTTCTTCAGGTTTTCCTGTACATACTAAAGATAATATGGCCATCCTTTCAAGCTGCAAAAGAAATCATTTAAATTTTCTTCCCATTTTTGTCAGTATTGGACTATGGTGATGATATATGCATGCAGCTCTGAATATTTTGAAAAAACTGGATGTATTCTATCATGCTGCTTTACGATTTGTAACTGGTGCAAGTGTTCGCACACATCATTGTAATTTATATGAAATGACGCAGCAGACTTCAATGTGCTTAAGGAGGAAAAACCATATGCTGATTTTCATTTTAAAAGCTTTACTGGGTAAGTTACCGCAGTATATATCTAGCTTGTTGACATACTGTACTAGTGAATATAATACCAGATCAACAGAAAAAATTTTACTTAAGATGCCAATTTTCCACACAGAGTTAGGTAGATCTGTTTTTTTTTCAATTATGCTCCGCATGCATGGAATGAGCTTCAGGGTATACTACACATGGAATCTGTACCATCTCTTGATCTGTTAAAAAAAAAAAAAAAAGTCTGTTTTTATAGAACAGTGTCAGTGTTTAATTAGCTGCACATGATTTACATTGTTTATTGGATTTTGGTGTTTTGTGTTTGTTTATTGTGTGGTTTTATGTACTTCTATGTAATTTTTGTTTTTGCTGGCCATCTTGACCAGGACTCCCTGTTAGAAGAGATACTGTATCTCAACGGGACCTTCCTGATTAAATAAATTCTAAATTAATAAGCTAAACCTGCTACGATCTGACAATGTCTCTTATCCAGGTTAATTAATAACATTATGTCACATTTTTGTTGTTCAGGTACCGATTTTAGTGTGTGTACAGTTTAATATTTACTTTGCCGTGATAATGGGGCATAATTGATAGCCTGATTTTACACCACCCACATGAGTGGCATGAAGACCTCACAACAATATTACATTGCTTACACTAATGCTGTAATTTTTATATGACACCACTACAGCAATACAATAAGAAATAATGAGTGGATTTTATATGCTTGAATGGATCTGAAGTACAATGCGGATTATAAAGTCGCCTTTTTAGAGCCCATAATTAACTGGTAATTACGTGCTTAATCAGGACTTTGATTTGCTTTTAATTAAACAAATACTGTCAGGCCAGCATCGGCCATACATTTAGAGCTGAGTCAGTCATACCCAAGCAGACTGAGTAGATATGATGACCACCCCATCCCCCCTTCCCACCTGACTTCTCCTCTGAACACACAGTGAAACCTGGCAACGTTAGAGTCACCTGGCAACCGAAATTACAGGGTAGCCTACAGCAAATCTCTGAACAGACAGTGGGATAGAGTGAAAAACACACAGAGAGAAAAATGGATAAACGGATGGAAGGATGCATTGTTGGATGGAGGGATGGACAGACATAAATATTATAGATATTTGAAAGTATGGCTTAAAATATAAATAAATTAATGAATGGATGGATGGCTTGATGGAGGGATAGACATAAATGGATAGATATTTGAAAGAATGGCTTAAAATACAGTGCTGTGAAAAAGTATTTGCTTTTTTCTGTTTCTGTGTATATCTCATACTAAATTATTTCAGAAATTAAATCAAAATCTAAGATAAAACAAAGGCAACCTGAATAAACACAAAATACAGTTTTTAAATGATAATGTTATTTATTGAAGCAAAAAAGTTATCCAATACCAACTGGGCCTGTGTGAAAATGTATTTGCCCCCATAGTTACTAATTCCCCAAATCTGTGAAACTGCATCCATAATGGGGTTCAGCTGGACTAGATGCAACCAGGCCTGATTACTGCAAACCCTGTTCAAATCAAATCAACACTTAAATAGAATCTTTTCATCAGCATGAAGTTGGTTAAAAGATCCTACCCAGTAACACACTATGTCAAAATTGAAAGAAATTCCAGAAATGACGAGGAAGAAGGTGACTGAAATACATCAGTCTGGGAAGGGTTACAAAGCTATTTCAAAGGCTCTGTGTCTCCAAACAACCACAGTGAGAGCCATTATCTCCAAATGGAAAAACTCTGCACAGCAGTGAGCCTTCACAGAAATGGCCGACCTTCCAAAATTCCTCCAAGAGCACAGCAACTACTCATCCGGGAAGTCACAAAAGAGCCAAGGATAGCATCAAAGGACCTACAGGCCTCTCTTGCATCAATAAAGATCACTGTTCATGACTCCTCTATCAGAAAGACACTGGGCAAAAATGGCATCCATGGAAGAGTGGCGAGGTGAAAACCACTGCTAACCCAGAAGAACATTAAGGCTCGTCTGAATTTTGCCAAAACACACCTTGATGATCCTCAAACAAAGGAAAGCTGCCTGGCTTTAAATTAGAACTATGGCAATACTACAGTGAAATAAGAAATAGAAAAAAAAAATTATGTATAACTAAAAAACAGCAAATTATTTCTGCATGTTTCTTTCAGTGCCTCGACAACAGGAGTCTACTTTGCTACAGCTTTTGTAGATGCAAATTGGAAACTCCTTTGTTGAGTTAAAATATATTAAGTCGCCAAATGATAGTGTCTTGACAGTACACTGATAGTATAATACTCTTGATAGTACTAAATGAGAAATTCTTATATACTCTGGCCAGTAAACCGGCTGTAATTTTTCATGCAATATGACTGCATGACTGTGGAGGTATGTATGGATACATTTTGTTCATCAAAAGCACAATGACTATATACACAATATACACCGATCAGTTATAACATTAAAACCACCTGCCTAATGTTGTGTAGGTCCTCCTTGTGCTGCCAAAACAGCTCTGAACCATCAAGGCATGGACTCCACAAGACCTCTGAAAGCGTGCTGTGGTATCTGGCACCAAGATGTTAGCAGGAGATCCTTTAAGTCCTCTAAGTTGCGAGGTGGGGCCTCCATGGATCAGACTTGTGTGTCCAGAACATCCCACTGATGCTTGATCGCATTGAGATCTGGGGAATTTAGAGGCCAAGTCAAAACTCTTTGTCATGTTCCTCAAACTATTCCTGAACTATTTTTGCAGTCTGGCAGGGTGCATTATCCTGCTGAAAGAAGCCAGTGCCATTAGGGAATATTGTTGCCATGAAAGGGTGTACTTGGTCTGCAACAATATTTAGGTAGGTTGTACGTGTCAATGTAATATCCACATCAATGCCAGGACCCAAGATATATATATATATATATATATATATATATATATATAAAATAAAAAATCTATAATATAAGTTTGTACTTAAAAAAATAGGGTGCCTAAACCTTTTGCACAGTACTGTACATTTAACAAAGATTTTTTTTTTTTTTTTTGATAAACGTGTTGTGTTTGCAATTGTTTGATATCCATGAGAGCAGAGCATTTTTTTTGGATTTTTTTGAACAAAACATCAAAAGGTTAAACAATAAAGACAATTTTTCAAGGCCTTCTTTGCTCATATTTACCAAGGGTGCCAATATTAGTGGAGGACACTGTATATACTGTATATATATAGACTGAGAGCAGTACTTTTAGATTTTTCAGAGGTTAAACTTTTATGTGACTCTGACTGGTGAATCCCCAAATTCATCATGATGCCAGCGTGAATATTTTAATGATGTATATCCATTAACCTGATTTTAAAATCCAATTACTCGTTAGTCACAGTGTGAAATAATAATGAACTACGGTCTGTTGTGACAAATTTCCACTGTGACCCTGTGACAGCTTTTCAATTTACTGATTTCGCATACTGATTTCACATCTGAGGAGACAAAATTAATGGAAATAAAAAAAAAAGTGAAAATTATGCATACTTTTAAGTACTTTGTAATAACAATGTAATTCCAGCCCGTTGATTCAGTTATTCAATACCCTGTAATATTTTAAATATTCTACAAATACTATATTATCATAGACACTTCAAAATATATTGTTTAAACATGTATTCTGTTCAAAAGGAGCCTGCCCATGTAGGCAAAATGTTTAATCGTGTTCTGTATTTTTTTTGTTTGGGGGGGAGGGGAGACATCAACCTGAAGTAGCATATAACAGTATTGTAGAGCTTTTGTTATTAGTACAGCTTTTCTACAAGTGAAATTGAATCGTTTCCCCAGCAATTTCAAAGATATAATTGGGAGAATTAAACAAAGACAGTAACTACATTTTTAACTGGAAGGAGCTGAATCACATTAGGTCCTGAATGAAACATTGCTAGATAGTTGATGCAGTGCCAGTAATTTTAATGAATAATTTCAGAAGTGTCATACATTGACAGACCTTATAATATCTACCCAAGGACAAGTGGACTTGTGTAATAATGAAACTATAAAATGCTATAGAGTCCATTTATAATGGAAAAATGAATTCGGAATTCATTTGGAAGACATTCTAAATTTCTTTCTTTAACATACACAGTTGTTCAAACGTTTAGTTATTATAACTAACTTGCCATGCTTCTGCCTTTACAGCATGAACCATAATGCCAACATTAGTCTGTTTTGACCATAACTGTACTAGTAAGATTTTAATACTTGGAATTCCAGCATTATATTTGTCATATCTAAGCTCATACTGACTAATATTCAAAGGTAAGAGATTCCTACAGTACTCTGCAAAAGTTTTAGGCACCCTATTTTTTTAGTACAAACTTTATTATACATTTTTTATTTTATGACTTCTACATTATCAAATCAGTACAAAAACATTTTAGATTCCCAAACATTAGTTTTCTAGCACAAAATTAAATGTTACAGAAAAATGTTTGTATGTCATTAAAGAAAGCAGCATATTACGTAAGAGACACTTTTCAGACAAAAAACCCAATGAAGGCTGCTGGGTTTTGCTGCAAAAATAAGAAGCAAGTGGAAAAGTCAAAGTCTCCAGAAGAACTGTGGCTGGTTCTGCAAGATGCTCAATAAAACTTACCAGCTCATTTCCTTATAAAACTGCACAAATAAAACTACTATTTTTATTTTTTGTCACAACAAATATTGACTTTTTTCACTTACTACAGTTTACTGCCCTTTATGGTATTTTTTTTAAAATGTAGAAACATTTAATTTCATTATTTTGAAGGCATCTTTGCTCTACAGCATTTCTTTGCACAGTACTGTATATGTATTACATACAATATAAAGCATAGATATTGAGCATATGTATATAGATATACTGTAGATAGCAGCTTCTCTGTGAATATGACATGGACACTTCATCAAGAAATGCTGACACGGTCATTATAAGCTTTATGCATTTAATTTGAGCTAAGCATAAACATAAACACAAAAGAATTGTTTTAAAGTTTTTGTTTATAATAAGGTTCTCCAGCTCTAGCCTTAGCCTTCCTGGTGACATTAAGTTGAAACAGTGCAATGTGTCAGCGTAAAACCTGCTGCTCTGTGTGGGAATGCCCCTCAAATATAATGGATAAACGACAACTGAAAAGTAATACCTCACTGTCTTTAAAACATCATTCAAAGCAGTTAGATATAGATTGGTGAATCCCAAACTGATGAACTTGGCACTGCCCCAAAACGTATTTTGTCCGTTTTTTCATTCCACACAACGCCTCCTTCACTTCAATTCTTGCATCCGATGCCAACAACAGTTGCCTAGCAACTCTATATTTGCCTGGAAAAATCCTACTCCAGTATTTATTTTTGATGCACAACAAGACCCCTGCTTGTGAATTTGCACAGAAACTGTTTCTAAGCACAAACAGAAAAGACACTGCAGGAAAAGTGTGTGTGTGTGTGTGTGTGTGTGTGTGTGTGTGTGTGTGTGTGTGTGTGTGTGTGTGTGTGTGTGAGTGTGAGGGGGGAGAGTGTCATTAGAAGTGGGTCATCAGCTTTCTACTGAACCACAGACAGAGACACATCCTTGTCTCAAGAAAGAAGGGCACAAGTTCTGAGAAGCAAGGGTTTTTTTCCACAAGGGGTATGGTGCCCCATTCGAGAAAGTCACCATGGACACCTCCCTCACTAGCTGGGGTGGTGGTTGGGGGGGGGGCAGGTGTGGAACCCCAGTTTAAGAGCACAGCACATCAACCAACTGTAACTGAGGGTGGTTTATCTAGCCCTCAAATTCCCATTAGTGCTTCTGATACCCCGCCATGTGCTTGTCGGTTTACTTGATGTCATCACGGTCTAATTCATCACTCAACATAATGGCACAAGGTCAGATGGTGCTCTCAGCCTTGCATGGAATCTCTTCAAGTGGCCTACCTGTGGTTAGTCTTATGGGAAGCTATTTGCTAGGATGCACTGTCAAGACAGAGAATATGCCTTAGAGAGTGGCGTCTCTACCCAGAAGTTGTGTCCTAGATTTGGAAAAAGTTGGGCAGGGCAAACATGAACCTCTTTGCTAATGTGCTTGACTTACTGATGACTGTGGCTCACACCGGGTCAGGAGGCACTGGCTCATGACTGGCCTCACTGCCTACTGTACACATTTCTGCCTATATTGCTGATTGTACCCACTTCACACAGAATTCAGACCACAGAATCCTGCTTGCTCTCACTAGTGGATAGGATGCCTTGGGATGTCACGTGTACTGATTTTGCACTCTCAGCCAGGTAACCTGCATCAGTAGGATTTGGTCCCACTGAGTGAAATGCAGGTTGAGAACTCATTAGTCCAAGAGACACTGAATGCAAGTACACAAGTGGTCTCAGGTGGAAACTGTTCCAAAAATGTTGTGCGCTATATCATCTGGATCCAGTGAACTGCCATGTTCCTAAATTATCAGCCTTCCTACAGGGACTGTTAGACAGTGGAAAGTTCCCATTTACATTGAGCACCAATCAGGATGTCTCACTGGGGGCTCATTAACTTGTCAGAGCTTATCTGAAGGGAGCAAGGCACCTTTGTCTGCCATGCTCCCTCAAGAGCCTGACACGGGATCACCCTTGTACTCTAAAGGCTATCAATCACTTCAGTAATAAGATTGGGAGAACTACACGCTTGGCAATAAGCTCACACGGCATGCATGTGTGGCCAGATGATTCCGGAGTGAACCCCAGGTTTTTGCCCAACATTATATGTCATACATTAAGTTTGTGGACACCTGACCATCACACCCATATGTGGGCCTTCATAAATATAAAATAAAATGTATAAAATGTCTTTGTATGCTGTAGCATTACAATTTCCCTTAACTGGAACTATGAGTCTCAAACCTGTTCCACCATAACTATACATCTGTGCAGGAACTGAGGTCCATGAAGTCATGGTATACCAAGGTTGGTGTGGAAGAACTAGAGTGTCCTGCACAGAGCCCTGACCTCAACCACAGTGAACACCTTTGGGATTAATTGGAACACTGGCTGCACCACAAGCCTCCTTGAACAACATCAGTGTTTAACCTCACTAATGCACTTGTGGCTGACTGGTCAAATCCCCACAGCCATGTTCCAAAATCTAGTGATTTTGGAAGCCTTCCCAGAAGAGTGAAGGATATTATAACAGGAGCCTAAATTTGGAATGGGATGTTCAAAAAGCACATATGGGTGTGACAGTCAGGTGTCGACAAACTTTTGGGTATACAGCGTAGCCCACATTTTATTAACCAATCTATTGACCTTTAAGCATTCCATGATGGGGAACCTGCTGAGTGTTCCTTTCTATGCCCAGCACGTGCTCTACAGTATCGGACAGTGGCGATTCAATCATCATATCAACTGTTCATGTGTCATGGAGGAAAGACATGGGGAGCTCATCTGTCTAAACACAGATAGGCTCACTGGCTGGTGCATGTCATCACCTTGGCCCATCATGATACGCCACTCTATGAGGAGCGTCTTACCCATGTGGGCATTACTTAGAGCCATGCCACTCCAGGAAATATGTGCTGCTGCTACCTGGGCATCACCGTGTACCTTCTCCAGGTTATAGCTCCTGTCAGCGGCATGAGTGCAGCAGTCATCTCTGGACACCTTTCCAGTCAATCCTAAGATTTCTCATGACATTGTGGCATAGGGGATCCAGGTGATTCTCACCACCCCTTGCAGTTGAGTTAGACAGCAGATCTCAACCCCAAATTCCTCTTTAGCCAGTCGGACAACAGTTCTCACTCACACTGCTACTGAAACCAATGATAGAATTTTAAATGGAAATTATGGCTCCATCTCCAGATGGACTTGTATTTTGTTGTTGGATGTCAATTAATGTACAGCGTCACCAATGTCACCAAACATCAAACACCACAATAATCAAAGGAAGGATTCATTCATGGAAAAAAAACACTCAGTGCTCAAACTATACATCGCACCTAACCCACCCACCCACACACAATTCCTCGCTGTTGGAGCGACTCCTATGCAAATCCACACCCTGTCTAATTTGACGTAATGCATAGATGAATAAGGATGCAGAATGGTAATTACTCTGAAACAGACCAGTGAAGAATGAACCTATTAGCATTCTGAGTCTCCTGGAATTCATTAAACTGCATGGCTCACTGTGCTAGAGTCATGTGCATTCCCACACATCTGCACAGTATGGAACATCAATGGATACTGGATGGAACTGCAAATTAATGAAGGCCAGTGTTTGAACCGGAGTTGCATTGCAAACAGAAATACTGTCCTCTTGTGACCCCTCCCAAACATCCCACACACACACACACACACTCTCTCTCTCAGACATACATTTTTCCCCCACACACATACGCACGGCGCAGATAAACATCATGGTGAGTCACAGAGTGCTGTCTGTGTGTCTCATGTGCTATGCTTCGAGATGGAAATAGAAGGAGCTGAAATGTTGGTAGCTAGCAGAACCTAGTGTAATGAACATCACTCGCACACACTCACACACACACACACACACACAAAATCTCCATAATAAATGCATAGTTGAAGCCAAACAATCACACACGCGCACGCGTTTACTCTCAGGCTGCAGTGTTTGAGAAGTAAATGTATAAATAACAGTGCAAACACAGCAGGAAGAACCAGAAAAAAACAGAAATAGACAGATATTCGCCACAGCCTCGTATCTTGAATGCTTTGATTTCAGTAATATTTTTGTAGCTTGATCACATTCCACTATTACAAGATGCTTACTTTGGCCACTGTGTGAATATGCTGCAATTTGTTCATACGTATAATACTACTATTAATTAGGGATGAAAATTTGACAGTTCCTTTGACTGTTAACTGACAGTCATTAGTCGGTTATTAAACATTACTTGAGAACCTAAAATCAGCCAAAAATACCCAATAAATTTGTGTTGTAGTTCAAGGCTTCACTGTGGTAACATAACAAAACTAGCAGTAATACTGCATACTAGCATAGATTTCCCACTTTTTTTTTTTTTTTTTTTACCCAAGAAGCACCCATGTTTGCCGGTCATGACATAATAGAGTCCTAAATTCATGGCTTCCTCTGTCCTTCGTTCCTGTTTACCGGACATTTATATTCCAGGTGCATACAGTATATTCCTTTGGCCCAATATTTTCAGAGTGCTATTTTCTCAAGTAATTATAATCCTAGAATGCTATATTCTCAAGTTACTATGTTATCAGGGCCACATACTCCCCAGATTATACAATATGTTCCCAGGTCCCTGTATTCCTAGGGCCCTAATATGTTTAGGGCCCTGCATTCCCAGAGCCCTCTGTTTCCAGGCTTCTATATTCTCAGGTTCCCTTGGTTCCTAAAGTTGTTGTTCATGTAATGATGTGACCTAATATCATAACTCAAAAACACCCTTCAGATGTATATTAAACAGGTATCTAAGTTACATTACCCGACAACATCCGTGCTTTTTTTTTTCTTTTAAATGTGGAATTGTACCAATGTCATAAACCATTATAAAAAATATTATTTTTTAGCATTATTACTATGACAAAATATATGTTTCACACGTATTCATTGCTGTCCTTGTGTGTATTTGTGCCCATCCTATATTACCGACCCTCCTTATATCCATATATTCATAATGAGACCCCATACAGAGCACAGGGAGTAATAATCCCAGGAAAGATGGAGAGTTATACAGGAAGCAGGTGGTGGTTACGCACATCTGGACCTCTCCTATACAACCTGCTGACCATGCTACCTTGCACAATTTCAGAAATTATATAATGAGCAGCTATGTAAGCACTTTTTTTTTTTACATAATGCGACAAAATTGTAAACTGTGATTTAAACAAAGCAGGAAATGAACATCTCTAACATCTGTAAATGCCTAGTCCATACATTCCAACAGTCAGCAGTCAGCATTAAAGGAACACAGATGCTCCTGACTCCACACACTTATCTTCAGTTGTGTATTTTATAACACAATGGTACTTGTGCACTATATACAGTATATATTTAAGCAATACTGCACGAGCAAGAGTGTACTTATAATAAATATCGGCACAGCGGTGATTCGTCCGCAAGTATACAACAGATCTATAAACAAGAAATGAATATCGAATAAGTGACATTTCAGACACATTATAGTCAAATGTTCTGTTTATTTTTGCTCTGCTAGTGGAAATAGCTCCAGAAGAAGCTACACTTACTTTATAGCCCATCAGCTAGCTGGCTAGTTAGCTCATTGATTTGTACACATACATTGATTTGTACACTCCCGTTAACGGCGCTTCAGGTGAAGTTGCCGTCCCTTCTTCCTTTAATTTTCATCTGATGAGCTTTCATATTTTAAGTCAAAAGTTATATTCCTGAAAATTATCGTTTGCTGCGCTTGCTACTGATGTTGCTAACACTTCTGTAATAGTGTTTTCGATCTAGGAAGTGGAATTTTATGTGGCACACACAGACGAGCGATACACACTGTGAAACGTCCCAGTGCAGTTAAAAGAAATGCAGGCACTCTTGGAACAACGCTCAATGTTTAAAATGTTATATAGTTATACAGTATGGGCAGAATATGTAAGTAATTGTATGAATCTAAAATGACATTCTAATGAGCAAATAGTGCACCATATACAGTAAGATTATATGCAATAAGTAAAGAATATGAAGCCATCTGATATCTGGCCTGTGTCTTAAGTGTAAAATTCAAAGTGTATAATAATTATGATATCTCCCCTTTATGATTGCATTTGCATAGGAAAGTGACACATCTTTTCAGCCTTCACTGTGGTATATGTAAGGGATAATCCATGGCTAGGAGTGCATTACACAATTTTAATGCACGACATGAAGGCAAGCAACCACCCGACACAAAGCGCTTATACCATGGTCATTTGCCAGTATTGACGATCGTTAAAGCTGTCATTATTGTTTGCAGTGCAAAATTTGACTGAAAGGATAAAATTAAAAAAATTAATAATAAGAACAGTTAATTTCATTAGTTATTTCATATACGGGTAGTTAGATCTAGAATTCTGCCTGCTCTAAATCATACACAGAGATAAAGCAGTGTGATAAGATTACATTTGTTTGCATGAATTGTAATAAATAGTTATGAGAGAGAGAGAGAGAGAGAGAGAGAGAGAGAGGTTGTGCGTGTGTGAATTACCTGAGTCTGTGCCACGTCTCTACTAATAATGAAGCTGTGAGTTGTACTTCTCTATGCAACTGTAATTGTATGTTACTATGGTTACAGTTGTTTATAGGCAGCGCATTAATTTAGAACGGTGATTAAATTGACTGGAACTACCTGTGAATTATACGGTTTGAACACAGACCTTCCAGGCAATCAGGATCGAGTATCAGACAGACCATAGTATAAAGAGGATGATACAAACACATAGTCTACTATAAAATGATGGGCTCTTTACTATTTAAAATGTAACATACAATTAAAAAAAAAAAAAAAGTCCCTGTTAGCCTTAAAGTGCACGGCAGTTCTACATGAGTGGATGAAATACATTTAACATTCAAGTGCTCCATGTGCAGCTGTGTAGAGGAAGTCAGCGATCAGTCAGAGAGTTTAAGGATAAGCAAGGTCACACACGCCAGTATGAAAGGCCTAAAGAGTCCCCTCTATCCGTTCTGCTTTAGTGGTTAGTGGTTAGTGGTTACGAAGTGTAGTGTACATCATAGGACCTTGTCTGCATCAAATCTCCTGGGTCAGACTTTTTTTTATGTCCCTTTGCACTTCACCTCTCCTGTTCCCTTCACTGCCACTTCCTCTTAGTGCTTCCTCTTCATCTGGGCATATCTTCTCTATAAGGCTGTACTATTTCTTCAGGGATGCCAAGTGACGCCCCGCTTTTTTGACATGCTTGAAAGCTGCTCATGACTGTACATCGTCTCACTATTGAAAGAGACTTGAGAACAGAACGAACAATGAGAAAACCACAGATACGACAGGCAGAATGGAGGCAATAAACAGGTAAAATAACAAAAGGAGATCAGTGAGGGAAATAGATAGTTACAAGTGGATATGGAGACTTAAAAGAGAGTTTTAAAAGGAAGTTAAAGGAAAATGGATCAAAACTAAAGAGGTCCAGTGGTGAAAATGGAGCAGGAGTAGATGAGAAAAAGAAGGCTAATCTGGAATTGTTCTGTGCATTTTCACTACAAGGGCCACTGAACTCGGATCAACTCCAACACCAAAATGCTGCTGGTTTGGAAGCGAGGATTGGTGACATCAGAGGTTGGGCGTGACATCATATCTCTGCGATGGCAACAAATTACTTACATGACATGAACAATATGGGGTGGACGAGGGTTTAGGGGCTTGAAAATGATTACAAATTAAATTCAGCAGTATTGAATCAGTGGTTTGAGGAAGAAACATGGACAACTGCACAGAAGCCCACTGCCACTGCTGGGAGTCATAAGTATAACTTAAAAAATCCTCTCTGGACGATTCATTTTTTGAACCGATAACTTGTCAGTGAAAAAGGAGTGAAGGAGAGATAGAAACAGAGAAAGGAGAGCGATTTAAAGAGTGAAAAAAGAAATACAGAGGGAGACCTTCAGCAGAAACCACAGAGGAAAGATCTGTTGAATAGAGAAGCCTGGGTGAGCCTATATATAATTTATACTGTATAGATAATAAATAAAACATTATAGGGATTGCTTTTATAGGAAATTAATCAACGACCAAGTGGTGTGATGTAGCTCAATGCCAAGCGTTATTGTTAGAGTTACTGCTACCACCCAGAAGTTGATTATTTTCTAAGAACAGCATCTATAGTTTTTTATTTCTCTTATATCATAGCAATATGCCAGTGCTAACACTTTTTATTATTATTTTTTTATTAAGAGAATGACACCTTTTATCCGTTATGTTACATTTAGTATTGTGGAATTTCTGCAAAACAAGTTCACAATAAAAAGTTGATCACTTTTAAGTTAATAAGACCCCCCAAAAAATGCAGCTTGTTACCAAGCAACCACAAAACTGTCTATGCTGAAGACTCTACTTCTGATAATGCTGACACTGTAGACTCCTTCCATAAATAATAAATAGATTTCTGCTTACAGAAAACTTCCCCATATCAGTAAATGTACATGTCTTTTTACCTTGGGATTTGCTTTGCAGCTGGCAGAGTTGTTGTTTAAAAAAATATTCAACACCTTTTGACCAATCAGAATCGAGAATTCCACATCACAATAATGACCTAATCTTTTATCATGGGTTTATGGAAGCCCTAAGCGGCCATGCGTTATTATTTTTTATTTCTTTCTGGTTTTCTCGTGATCACAACTTAATTTTCTCATGATCTCAACATAACAAAAGCTGCTTTCACGTGTTCTTGACATAACAAAAAGCTGTTTTCTCATGATATAATTTCATCACAAGAAAATCTCATTGGTGTTGTATGCATGTTGTAATGCAAAATGTAATAATTGTCTGCTGTAGAGATGGACTTTGACTCTGCATTAAGAGAGAGGGGTGTCCCTCTTCTCAAGTGTCAGACACTAATGTGGAAGTTGTCAGTCACAGACATAGAGCCATTTCAGCTTGAACGAGTCCTTGATCAAAATAAAAACTACTTTGTTCATCCATGATGCTGTGGGATTGCGCTAAGTCATGAGCACAATAAAACAATTTGTTATGTGGAAATCACAAGAAAATTAAGTCACGATCATAAGAAAACAAGAAAGAAAAAAAATAATAATGCATAGCCTCTTAGGGCTTCCGTACGGGTTTATATTATCATCATAATATATTATCTATAAACCATAACATACTACATCCATCCATCCATCCATTTTCTGTACCACTTATCCTACACAGGGTCGTGGGGGAGTATGGAGCCTATCCCAGGGGACTCAGAGCACAAGGTGGAGGACACCATGGATGTGGGGCCAACCCATCGCAGGGCACAATCGCACACACATTCACACACTACAGACAATTTGGAAATGACAATCAGCCTACAACACATGTCTTTGGACTGGGGAAGAAAACCGGAGTACCTGGAGGAAACCCCCAAAGCACAGGGACAACATGCAAGCTCTGCGCACGCAGGTGGGAATCAAACCCCCAACCCCAGAGGTGCGAGGCAAACATGCTAACCACTAAGCCACTGTGCCCCCCAAAACACTACATTAGTGCAAAATGATTCCTCTGTTTTGATCAAATTTAAGGAATTACTCCTTTTCAGATGGACACATGCAACATTGCCTAAAGACTTGTATGCTGCATTCAACTAAATCTCACACCACAGAATTCCTACTCTGGAACTCTGGATGGTCTTGTCAACTCTGAGTTCAGCAAGCGGCATCAAATCAGCATGTCTGCTCACAGCATCAACTGTAAACAAAGTACCTTTAAATGAGTTATACTGTATATTCAATTATTTGCTTTGGAACTATCAACATACAGACATATTCGCTTGTTAAATCTATAACACTGACTATACAGGAGGGAAATATACATCACTCATCACAGGTCACTAGCTTGCTGCAAACACAAGACGACATGGAGTTTGAATGCACCGAGGTTGAAAATAACGTCATTCCGAGGTAAGTCGAATGCAGCATGAGTAAACAACTGTTCTTATATTACTTTGTAAATAAGATGACAATTTGATATGAGATTATGCGGATGATATTTGAAACAGAGGGAAAAAGTCAAGATGGTGGCAGGAACAGAGCTAATAACAGATGCACAGACAAAGGCACATTCACAGGGAGAAACGCCGAGAGACGCTGAGAGAGAAGGGTTATGGTATCACTTTTGCTTCTTGGGGTTTCCTCACATTCATATCTAGCTAAGTGTGTGTGTACGAGTGGTGTGTATTTAGTTGTGTGTATGTGTGTGTGTGTTGTGGGTGTGTCTTGCGGAGTTGCCATCTGGAGAGCGTGCGCGCACACACACACACAGACACACACACAGACACACACACACACACACACACACAGAGAGAGAGCTCACAATTACTGTGCATGTTCATTGAGAACTACATGAATGATTTGTATGTATACATACAAATGTGTGTACGAATGCAAGTGAGAGGCAGAGAGAGTGATACAATGTGTGTATATGTGTGTATGTGCGTGTGTGTGTGTGTGTGTGTGTGTGTGTGTGTGTGTGTGTGTGTGTGTGTGTGTGTGCATGCAGAAGCTCCTTTGGCTTTGTGAACTACAGCCTGCTGTGTCCTAACCATCATGGCTGCCAAGAACCCTAATCTCCACTCTGTCAGTGTCATTACTGCAGCTCAGCCACTCGGAACAGAGGCAGCAGCATGTGTGTAAGAAAAACATGCCACATTCGAGGCGGCATATAAATAAATCCTCAAGGTCTGAGATAAGGAGTGACCAAAAATCCACACCATCTTGAAAGTGGTATTGTCGAGATGCAAACACATGATTTCTGGATAATAGGACCTTAAGATTTCTTTTAAGATTTCTTACACAAATTTGTATATGCACTAGTACCGGGAGCAGAGAGCAATCACTGAGCTAAACTTCAAATACTGAACTGCAACTACCACAATTTTGTACTCATTTTTGTTAGTTATGAAATTTGTAGTAATTGTATTGATTTACGTTTTGTTTTTCAGTGAAACTAAATCATAAAAAATAACTATACTATTGATAATAATAAACAATCACTTAAATGAAATATTTTGTGACATAAAGCAGTGTTTTTACACCAACCCATGAAACGATCAACTATTCTTAATCTACCTCTTAATTAAAAACACACTTAAACAATAATTTAACAAACTTCACAGATTCACAGATCAACCCTTTAAGCAACCAAACAGAGGTGTAGGCTATACTACATATTAAAGCTTCCTTTTTAATGGTGCTCATTTTTCTTTTCTTTTCTTTTCTTTTCTTTTCTTTTAATGTAATCTACAGGGTGTCCCAAAAGTCTCCATAAATAAGGGAAATGAACACTTTTTTTTTAAGCAAAATAAAATGCCTTCCACAATTTTTCATGCTTAGTTTCTTCAAGTTTAGATCTCATTGCTGGATTGGGAAGCTCTCGCTGGACTTTAACAGGAAACATGGCAAACACATCACACACGACACTGTTGCCAAACATATTAACTCATTCAAAAAGACTGGAAGTGTTACGGATCAACCGAGAAGTCGACGTCCACAAACATCCACTGACGAAGTCACAACCGACATGGTGCTGGCAAACATAATCCCCTAAGTATGGAGACTTTTGAGACACCCTGTATTTATAATTATTATTATTATTATTATTATTATTATTATTATTTAAACTATGTCTATACAATGGAGTCCAGCAAAATTGTGTTGGGCTTTCGATCCTCTCTACCACCCTCTGCTCTCTGATCTATTATATCGTGGATCAGAGAGGCTGAAAGGGACACATAGAGCTCTGCCTGCTGCTCACAACACTGCACCATCTGCTAGAGCAAAACTCACAATTCCAAAAACGTGAAGCAGGGCTAATGTCAAAAAAACAGGCGAGGGTCAGGCGATGAGCAAACAGAGTAAACTAGGCAAAGCTAAACATGAGAGTCAAAAAACAGGCAGAGAATCGAAAAACCAGGACATGTAAAAGGCTCGGTAAAGTCAGATGCACCAGGACAAACTGAGCATTTACTTCGCAAATGTTCAGTGAATGAGAGTTTCTTTTATGTGTGTGTGAGATTGGGAACAGGTGTGTGTGATCAGAAGTCTGGTGATTGAGAGCGGGTTAGCGGCGGTGGATACTGGGGGGTGGGGGGGGTGGGGGGGGGCTTAGTCCAGGGTGGCCATGTTTGTAGGCTGCGGTATGTTCTGGGAATTAGAGTTGGCAAACTGTGTGGACCTGACACCTAACAGTTCTTCCTCTAGATCAATAGTCACCAACTCTCTTCCTTGAGATCTACCTTCCTGAAGACTTTGGGTATGTCTCAACCAGCTCCCTAGTTCAGTAGTCAGGGAACTGTTCAGGGAGTCGGCCATTTTAAGGGCTGTCTCAATTGCAAAATCCTTCCATTACACTGGAGCTAAAAAATCCCACAATGCACCGCAAAAACCAGGGAGCATCGATGCTCACTATGTTCCCTTACTGGAAATGACATCATGTTTTCTGAAGCCTCTCAGCTCGAAACAAATGGCGGACGAACTCTCAGCCGACTTCCGGCTACAAATGTAAGTAGCTTGTTATAATTGTTGTAGCTTTCAAATCATTACTTCCGTTAGTGATTTTTAACTGTATTTGATGTTCTATATACGGTTTGTTTGAGTCTAACGACTTTTAAGTGTTTAATTTATATTTGTTTTTAAATACACTAGCTAGCTTAAGATCCTGCTCGACATATTTTGACAGAAATACGTGTGATTAAGCTAACAAATTTATATGACATATAAAATTTTATATTTTTAAGTTTTTAATTTTTGGTGACGTTTTACAACGTGAGTATGTAGTCATGTCGCCGGAAATTCAGTTATTAGTGTCCCAGTGTCATGCCCTGAGATGGCATGATGAAGAAACTTTGAGAGGACCCAGGCTCAAAAGGGAACCCGTTGTCATCTGGGTGACAGAATAGTGTGATTATAAATAATTTCCCATCTATAACTGAAGTTAGCCACTAACTGACTAAATCCAATTAATTAGGACTAAATTCTTACTAGTGTTTTTGGTCTGTTTCTGCTTTTCTCCTTTTTTCTTTCTGCATTTTTCCATCCCTGATAGATATGAACCTTTCATGATCACCCCTTCTTTGCCTGTTCTGATGTTAATAACCTAATTTGGTTATATACTGGCTGCCTGATAAAAAGAGCTTTTCACCAAATGAGTGCTTTTATGGTGTCTATTAAAAAAATTATGGGGCTCCCTGGTAGTCCAGAGGTTCTAAGTGATCAAAAAATGGGCTTGAATTTGACCAATTTACGGCTTAAATATGAATAGACGATTCCACAATTATTGCCACCCTTCAAGAGAATTCAAATGACTGAACTAAAATAAACATTCCACAGAGAAATCCCCAAACAAAAAAAAAAAATCAGAACTACTTTCTGAATTAATTACCAGGCATGCAGAGTTGTTGTCATTCTCATGGGATTGCCTTTAGGGCGCTTTTCTTCCCATTTTGTCCACAGCAGATAAAGCTAGAAGATAAAGTTAGAAGACAGCTGTCATTATACTGAATGAGACACACTTTGTCTCAGGGGCACAAACACTGCACAAAAGTGCTCTCTATTTCCTAATGCCAAATGAACTACAGCAGTATCATAGCATCTCTAGTAGTAATGAAATAACAAATAAAAGTGATGGTGCACTAATATGGGTTGTAATAGCTATAAAAATGCTTGTCATCAAAGATTTCTAGGTTTACGATCTAACTATCCGATATCCGAAGATAATATATTCTGCGGTGCTAAATCAATATTCTTCCTTGAAGTGTTTTGCAGTGCTTGAGCAATGGATGTCAGATAATCTCCTTGGGTTATTTGCTTGTATATCATTACATCTGAAGCTGTTTCTTACAGAATACATACATTTGCATTAATTATTTCTTTGTCCCAAGGCTAGGAGAGAAGTTCTTTTGAAGTGTCCACATTAAACCTACAGTGTGTATGTAGTATGTAGGTAAACATGAATGAAACATTATTATTGAGTCGAGGGGGAGAAAGAAAATAGTGTATAAGATGTTCCTGTGCTGCTGTGAGTCACCTTGACAATCCTGTAATAGTAATTCACAGTCAGCTCGGTGTCAGAGGTATCGAGTCAGAATTGGTAGGAAATCTGTATGTGTATGTTATGCTCCTGCTCAGATATGTGAAACGTCATTATGCCCCAAATTTAGGCAAGAAAGATATCCAATTACACTGGGACAGACACAAGCCACAACCAATCAAGGGACAGAGAAATAGAGAGATACAGAGCGATGGTGTGTTTCAACCAGCTCCCTAGTTCAGTAGTCAGGGCACTGATCATGGAGTCGGGAGCCATTTTAAGGGCTGTCTCAATCGCAAAATCCTTCCAGTGCACTGGATCATGCGGTCCCTAAAAAATCCCACAATGCACCGCAAAAATGGTAAATGGTCTGCACTCATATAGCGTCTTTTAACCTTTGCAGTTCACAAAGTGCTTTACACTGTGTCTTATTCACCCATTCACGCACACACTCACACGCCAATGGCAGCAGAGCTACCATGCAAGGCACTTGCCTGCCATCAGGAGCAACTTGTGGTTCAGAGCACTCTAACCCAAGGACACTTCAGCACATGGAGTCATATGGGAATTGAACCACCAACCCTACGATTAGTGGACAACCCGCTCTACCACCTGAGCCCCAGCCGCCACTATGTTGCTTTACTGTAAATGACGTCATATTTTCTGAATCCTGTCAGCTCTAAAAAAAAAAGGCGGACAAACTCTGAGCCAACTTCAGTCTACAAATGTAAAAAAAAAGTAGCTTGTTATCATTTTGTAGCTCTCAAATGATTACTTACGTTAGCGATTTTTAACTTTATTTGACATTCTATATATGGTTTGTTTGAGTCTAACGACTTTAATGATTTCCCACTAGCTTGCCTATGATCCAGCTTGAAGTACCATGACAGAAATGCGTGTGATTTTGCTAACAATTTTATAAGACATATAATCTCAGAAAGATATCAGTCCTGCCTGTTGTTGATAAAAGCCAGTGGTGACGTTTTACAATGCGAGTACGTAGTCATGTCACCAGAAATTGAATCACCAGTGTCCCAATGTGTAGTGAGCCAGGGTCCTTACCAGTGCCAGAACTCGTGTACACGATATACTGGTTCACAACCTAGGGAGCTAGGGAGTTGACTGAGACACACCCAGAGACACAGAGAGATGTGAAAGTGAGGAAGTCTAATTCTATAACCAAAACATTCTCTCTCTCTCTTTTTTTTTTGCTGAACAGGTAAGGTATTTATTTGGTCTCTAGTTTGATGGAAAGCTAGTGAATAATAATAAAATCTTTTATCATTCAGTCCTTGTTTTGTCATTCATCTTCAGTTATTCTTGTCAGGGATTAGTTGAATGAGAGATCAGCAGGCAATATAGAACACAGAGAGAGAGAGAGAGAGAGAGAGAGAGAGAGAGAGAGTGCACAAGCCCACACTCTCATATACACTGGCCTAACTTTTTCTTACCCATTCAAAACAGGGGCCATTTTGTTATACTTTCAAGCAGACACAGAAAAGAAATTAAAATATAAAGAGATAATAATAACTAGTTGCATTTGGTGTAATTCTATGTATTTCATACCTCAAAATCGGTTATATCACCATCAGTATGTGTATTTCACCTACTAATCTGTGTCTTTTACTGATCAAACATGTTAGTTTTGCTATCTACTCTGTATTTTAGCTAGCTAGCTAGAGTTACTCTGCTAATTTTACACAATTTGCCTCAGAGATGAGTGCAGCTTCTTCTGCACAAGTCTGACATTGTCCTGAATGACACCAATTTATGTGCTGAGGAAGAAATTCATCTGGCTTCAAGATGGTCACTGCTAATATTTTTAACATCCTTGTGTCCATTTTATATGTACATGTGTATCTCAATAAATTAGAATGTCGTGGAAAAGTTCCTTTATTTCAGTAATTCAACTCAAATTGTGAAACTCGTGTATTAAATAAATTCAGTGCACACAGACTGAAGTAGTTTAAGTCTTTGGTTCTTTTAATTGTGATGATTTTGACTCACATTTAACAAAAACCCACCAATTCACTATCTTAACAAATTAGAATATGGTGACATGCCAATCAGCTAATCAACTCAAAACACCTGCAAAGGTTTCCTGAGCCTTCAAAATGGTCTCTCAGTTTGGTTCACTAGGTAAGCCACAAACATTCACTGCCAAAGAAGCTGGCTGTTCACAGAGTGCTGTATCCAAGCATGTTAACAGAAAGTTGAGTGGAAGGAAAAGATGCACAACCAACCGAGAGAACCACAGCCTTATGAGGATTGTCAAGCAAAATCGATTCAAGAATTTGTGTGAACTTCACAAGGAATGGACTGAGGCTGGGGTCAAGGCATCAAGAGCCACCACACACAGACGTGTCAAGGAATTTGGCTACAGTTGTCGTATTCCTCTTGTTAAGCCACTCTTGAACCACAGACAATGTCAGAGGCGTCTTACCTGGGCTAAGGAGAAGAAGAACTGGACTGTTGCCCAGTGGTCCAAAGTCCTCTTTTCAGATGAGAGCAAGTTTTGTATTTCCTTTGGAAACCAAGGTCCTAGAGTCTGGAGGAAGGGTGGAGAAGCTCATAGCCCAAGTTGCTTGAAGTCCAGTGTTAAGTTTCCACAGTCTGTGATGATTTGGGGTGCAATGTCATCTGCTGGTGTTGGTCCATTGTGTTTTTTGAAAACCAAAGTCACTGTACCCGTTTACCAAGAAATTTTGGAGCACTTCATGCTTCCTTCTGCTGACCAGATTTTTGAAGATGCTGATTTCATTTTCCAGCAGGATTTGGCACCTGCCCACACTGCCAAAAGCACCAAAAGTTGGTTAAATGACCATGGTGTTGGTGTGCTTGACTGGCCAGCAAATTCACCAGACCTGAACCCCATAGAGAATCTATGGGGTATTGTCAAGAGGAAAATGAGAAACAAGAGACCAAAAAATGCAGATGAGCTGAAGGCCACTCTCAAAGAAACCTGGGCTTCCATACCACCTCAGCAGTGCCACAAACTGATCACCTCCATGCCGCGCCGAATTGAGGCAGTAATTAAAGCAAAAGGAGCCCCTACCAAGTATTGAGTACATGTACAGTAAATGAACATACTTTCCAGAAGGCCAACAATTCACTAAAAATGTTTTTTTATTGGTCTTATGAAGTATTCTAATTTGTTGAGATAGTGAATTGGTGGGTTTTTGTTAAATGTGAGCCAAAATCATCACAATTAAAAGAACCAAAGACTTAAACTACTTCAGTCTGTGTGCATTGAATTTATTTAATACACGAGTTTCACAATTTGAGTTGAGTTACTGAAATAAACGAACTTTTCCACGACATTCTAATTTATTGAGATGCACCTGTATATAGCACTGTGTTATACAGTGTCAGAAACAACATTAGCGAGTTTGAGATAGGAAACGACTTGATCAAGTTGTTTGAGACGATTGTGTTAGGATGCTGATGCTATTAGCAATAAGCTTTCCTTATTCCTTATTTGTTAGCAACATTAGCCTCATAGATCAAGTAGGAAATCATAAAAAAATTTAAACTTAGGTATCAAACATGTCTTGGCATAATCCTCCCTGTCAGTTTGCACTATTTTAGCTTAGCTAAATATTTGTAGTCATTATGTATATATTAGAACAGATTTGAAATGAAATATATTGAATTAAATACATAACTACCAGCTACCTAGCTAGCTACGTTATGTAAGCTAGCAAGGTCCAAATACTTCCTGTGAGGTTTTGTTAGATCATCTTAGCTAAATGTAACAAAATAAATAAAATAAAATAAAAATAAAATAAACAAGGGGACCGAAATAAACAAATATACACAAATATGACTGTTAGCAAAGTTAATGTTAGCTACAAAATAGTTATTTATATGTGTACAAGTCACTGACAGTTCTCCATTTTGACTGTGCTCCATTTTGTTCAAATTCAAACCAAAAATGCTGCCTACTAGGTGATCTCCTCAGAAATGCACCACAGTGTTGCTTATTATAACTATATAATCAATAATTTGGTGTAAAGTATAACTGATTATCAGTATGTCCAAACACACACACACTTGAATAGACATACTGTATCCAAAGAAATATACACATGCACAGGGTTATACTCTCTCTTACACACACACACACACACACACTCCCTCATACAGAGCTCTGTTTTCATCTCTCTGTATCCCCATACTCAGGCCCACTGAATTAAATGTCAATCGTATGTAAGAAAATCGAACGACAGCTAAGGACTCGTTGCCACAGCAACCAAACAGCAAGTCATTTCAGAAGACGGAAAAACAGCTGCTTTAACATGGAGATCAGGATTCTGGGGGGGAAAATGACGTGATTTGCTAAAGCCTGAAATCACGAAAGTGATAAAGAAAGTGGATTTGTGATTAGAACGCTGTGAGTCAAAAAGCCACTGACATACCCTTAAAAGAAAATTTTAAGGCAGATGAAAAGTGAGCAATTTTGCAATGAGCCAAGACATGTATGGTGGATAAGGTTTGTTATATTTCTGGTTTCCCACTGGAGCTACAAGGCTTATAAGGAAAGCTTATTGCTAATACTTTAGCATTAGTCTGAATCCTAAATTGTTTCCTATCTCAGATTTGCTGACTTGTGATTTCTGACACTATATGACACAATAATAGTACTGGGTTTACCATATAATGTATTTTTAGTGTGAATGTGATGATTTAGGCTGCGCCCACAATTAATCTGGATAAATTTGAAAACGCATCTTTTTCCCTACATCTTAGCCTTCCGTCCACACTGAGATGGCTTTTTGTCCAGCAAAAATGCTCTCTCAAGTGGATACATTTGAAAAACGCCGTCTTCGCGTCGTAGTGTGGACTGAGAAAATGGAAATATTAAAAAACAACAGTGTGTTTGTAGTCATGTGATGCAGTCATGTGACCCATTCTATTCAAAGCAAACAAGATGGTGGACGATGTTATACATCGTATAGCTGTTGTGCCTGCTATCCAGTTTGATAGCTTAATTGAAGATTAATGTCACTTTGTACAAACTTCAGATTCACTTTTAAATAAACGCTTGATGGAACTGATGCAGGCCAAAGCTTTTTACATTTTTATGCATGCGCAGTATAGGGATGTAAGTGTTTTCAGCCCTTTCAGTGTGGACAAGCAATTTTTGGAAAAGGTTTGAAAATGCCAGTGTAGATGGAGAGCGTTTTAAAACGAAAATGCAGTTTCAGATCTATCCAGGTTAATGTGGACGTAGCCTTAGTTATGCGGTTTACACAATGGTTTAACTTAATGGCTATAAGCTTTTATTTTTGTTGTCTGTTACATTACCCTTTTACATTCCCTCCAGGATTTTGCGATAGCAGAAATGAATGCAGAATCAAGGAAACTCTGCAATATTCAGAGGAGCTTGCAATTTTTCATAATTACTGATTGTTTTCATAATTGCTGATTTTCCGCAGATTTGGACGAAGACATGTCATGTGACGTCATCACAACACGCATTCAGCCAAAGCCCTCTTTGATTCACGTGCATCGAACGTGAGTACAGCTATAAGATCTCATTTACCAACAAACATCACTGAAAAAGACAAATTTGTGCAATTGCATTTTTACCAATTCAAGTAGTTTTCCTCAAAAAAAGTTTTGAAAAAAAAAATCTCAATCAAGCATTTTTGGCTGCAACAATCACAAAAAAATTCTGCAAAATCCTGTATGGACTGCTTATAACTCCAATCCAAAACTAAAGAAGCAAACTTTAAACATAGGTCTTTGCCTAACCACATTTGAGATAAGGGGAACATTGTGTATACTTAATATTTTAAATGTGGTCTAAGTATTCAGTAAAAGTTTCTACATCATTTGTTTATCTCATTTGTATCAAAGCATCCACTAAATTAATAAACGTAAAATCTCAGGTCTCTATATCCTAACCAGAATGCGGAGTCATATTCATAGATTTGATCGAGGAGAATAAGCACAACTGCTGTGGTAGTTGAGGGTTGATAAACACGGTCAAATCTCCCTTTCTGTTAGAATTTTTTTTTTTTTTTGTAAACTGCAAGCAGATAACACTGAAACAGATGTATATGTGCGTGTGTATCAGTAAGACGTATGTGTGTGTGGGAGAGGCCATACCCAGAGAGCTGCAGTATTTACATATCAGTGCAAGTCAAAATAAAAGCTGTGATCTGAGGCAATTAAATGTGTGAAAATACATTTAAACTAGCCAACAATTCAATAGCATTCCATATATAGTGGTTTCAGTGTGATATGATACAGTATTGTGCAATTTGTTCGATTCTAGTAGCAAAAAGCAGCCACACCTCCTTTACTGAGACTGACAGACACAGAGGCGACACCTCCTTCACTGAGACTGACGGTTACAGAGGCCACGCCTCCTTCACTGTGACTGACTGACACAGAGGCCACGCCTCCTTCGCTGAGACTGACGTACACAGAGGCCACGCCTCCTTCACTGAGACTGACAGACACAGAGGCCATGCCTCCTTCACTGAGACTGACAGACACATAGGCCACACTTCCTTCACTATGACTGACAGTCACAGAGGCCACGCCTCCTTCACTGAGACTGACAGACACATAGGCCACGCCTCCTTCACTGTGACTGACGGTCACAGAGGCCACGCCTCCTTCACTGTGACTGACGGTCACGGAGGCCACGCCTCCTTCACTGTGACTGACAGACATAGCGGCCATATAGCTTGTATTACTAAATAAGCTAGCTACCATTTAACAAGTGAATGTCACTGTAGTATGTTAACTAAACATTATTCGCTAACTCACTATAGCTCTTTATAAGGTATTATATACAGCTTGCTGGCTTGCTTTACACCAGGCTTGTCACTGCAACAGCTTAAACAGTATTCACTAAACACATAGCTAGCTTTGTAGTTAGCTACTCTTTATTCTACAAGATATACCTACATAACTGAAATGGCTAATATGCATGGGGCTCTCAAAGGACTTTTGATGAGGATCTCATAAAGGATGCACTCAGAATGGGATCGTAAACATTGACACTGGATCAATCCTTACACTGCTAATTGTGCAGCTTTTAAACATCCAAATCTATCACTCACTCATACTGTACTTTGTTCAGGAGATGTGTTTGATTGTCAGGTGTCCAATCTGAAAATATCCAACCTCTGCCTTGTGTGTGTGTGTGTGTGTGTGTGTGTGTGTGTATGTATGATGAGACAGGGGATCCATAAGACCCGTGTAAAATGCCAAGGGAAACACTCAGGCTACTATTAACTATTAAGTGTTTGTATTTGCTTGTATGTGCAGGTGTGTGTATGTGCCATTATGATCCAACATAATTTGTTATAGCCACATGCTCCATATAGCTTAGCTGGATTTTAAACACAGTAAGCGTGTGTGTGTGTGTGTTATTTTGCCAATTATGATAAATTGGCAAAAAGGTGGGAAACAGTGCAAAAGAGAGAAAAAGAGTATTGGAGAAAATGAGAGACAGACAGGCTGCTGAAAGTGAGAAAGAAAAAGAGAAATAAAGTAAGAGAGAGAAATGTGAGAAGTGCACTGAAATTTTGCTCTTCCACTTTTTAGCACTTGTGTTTAAAAGGTGAAACACTGTTTTAGGGCACTCGATTACAGAATGCAGTGTAAGGAATGCTTATCTGCTCAAACACGCAATTAACAGCACGTTATTACACCCTTATTCTCTCACCGGAAGGTATCCGATACAGTTTCAAAACAAATGAACGCTGTTTTGCTTACATTCTTACATAACACCAACATGTCATTGCTAACTTGTCCCGTTGGCAAAATCATTTCTAAAATATTTTAGAGAGCTGCATAGTTTATCAGGGTTGTTATGTGGACGCCGTTAATTTTGTGTTTAGCCCCGCTCCCTTGTTTGATTGCCATGGTTACTTTGTCACCGACTTAACAGCCACATGAAAACAATGTCATGTCAGCATCTGTTTCGATCTTTAATGTTTAATGTTCTCCGGTGTGCAAATGCCTCTCCAATATTAATTGGTCCAATATTCATTTCTTTCACACAGTGGCATGACACTTTGTCTTCAGTCGACATTTGCAGCAGCTGCATTGATTGTTTCGTTGTGTTGTCCAAATTCTCAGTGGACACATTATATTCCCCAGACAGTCCAATATATCTTTACTCATAGTGCATTGTAAATCCGGCATACAAGTGATAAACATCGCCTCCTCACTAAGTACCACATGCATAATAATTTCTTTAGCTGGAAATGTACTTATCAGAGTGATTACAGGAGCAGCTGATATACATATAAATGTGAATAAAATATGTTCTTCAACAACCACTAAAGCCAACAGATGCTTGTTATTGTTGTATGTATTACAACAGTATTCACATTTAATACTTCTGAATTCAGGTTGCTAGGTAATCTGTGACATTCACATTGCTTACGTAATGATGGCTCACAATGACGTTCCATCACTACTACGTGTTGTCTCCTTAACCGATGCCATACACAATGCTCTATCTAGACCAGTGGTCACCAACCTTATTCCTGGAGAGCTAGCTTCCTGAAGATTTTAGCTCCAACCATAATCATGCCCACCTGACCATCTAATCATTGCCTTAAGAAGTTCTTGATCAACTAAAACTGGTGTGTTCGGTTTTGGTTGGAGATGAAACCTGCAGGAAGGAAGATCTCAAGGAAGAAAGTTGGTGACCACTGATCTAGAACATCTAGTAAATAGTTAAGGAGTGATTGAGAACAATGTCTGACACAGCACAAATGACTGAAAACTAAAATAGAGAAACTAAAATAAGGATGCTGAAACCAGGAACTAGGGGACTATGAAACAAGGAGACATGGAGGAAAGACACTAGGAAAGCAGGAAGCTTGGAGACAAGGATTTTCAGAGACTAGAGATGAGAGGACTATCTATCCATCCATTTTCTGCACCGCTTATCCTACACAGGGTTGCAGGGAGCCTGGAGCCTATCCCAAGGAACTCGGGGCACAAGGCAGGTGCCATCTCATCGCAGGGCACAATCACACACCACAGACAATTTGGAAGCATGGGGAGAATATGCAAACTCCACACACACAGGGTGAAATCAAACCCCCAACCCCGGGGGTGCAAGGCAAACGTGTTAACCTACAAACTATGAAAGTAGAAATCTAGGAGACTTGGAAACTAAGAAATACATACTAGGAAATAAGGAGGCTTAGAAATTAGGAAGTAGGAAATAAATGAAATTAGATTTGACAAGAAGAACTTACGGATGAGGAAGTATGACAGAAAAAACAAGGAGACTCTTAGACAAGAATCTAGGAGACTATGGACAAGGAAACAAAGAAACTTAGAGATTAGATAGCAGGAAGCAAAGAAATTTAGATTTGGAGAGTAGGAAGTAGGAGAAACCAGGAAACTCAAAGAGTAGAAACTCGATGATGAGGAAGTAGGGATGACAAGAAAATGAGGAGACTCTTAGACAAGGTATTAGGAGGCTAGGAAAATTAAATGAATGAAAATAGGAAGTAGGAAATTAGGAAGTAAGATGCTTTGGAGATGAGGGGGCTCAGTGGATTAGTGGTTAGCACTGCCTCGCACCCTCAGGGTTGGGATTCGAATCCCACCCCTGCCTTGTGTGCGTGGAGCTTGCATGTTCTCCCCATGCTTCGGGGGTTTCTTCCAGGTACTCCGGTTTCCTCTCCCAGTCCAAAGACATGCATTGTAGGCTGACTGGCATTTCCAAATTGTCCATAGTGTGTGAATGTATGCGATTGTGCCCTGCAATGGGTTGGCACCCCGTCCAGGGTGTCCAGCACCCTGTGCCCCAAGCTCCCTGGGATAGGCTGTGTAGTATAAGCAGTATGGGAAGTGGATGGATGGAAGGTGCTTTGGAAGTCTTTGAGACTAGAAGCTAGCGGGCACAAAGAAATATGAACCAGAGCCAGAAAACTGGAGAAAAAAAAAAAAAGAACTGATTTCAAATGATTTCACTTCACTGTTTTGTCCTGATGACTTGTGCACTATTAATTCTCTCTATTCTGCTATTCTGTCCAACAGACCAAAAGACATAAAGAAAACAAAGTTGATAGGTAAACATTGAAACTGCATTCTGAATATAAAACTAAACATAAAGACAAATAACTGAATGCTTAACACACCACCAGCAAATGTACAACTATAACTGTATATCTGGAGTGCTTTCCATACAAATAAGTGGTGTCAGCACTGCTGAGAATCTGGGTATTTTACAGCGAGGAGGCAGAGAGCAGAAGACACACACACACACACACACACACACACACCTCTGAATATAATAAGCCTCCCTCAGAGGAGACAAGTGTGGGAGGACAGTGCTTACCTTCACAGTGCTGAGAAACAGAGGGACACCACATGGTCCTAACAATCTAGTATACACACACACACACACACACACACACACACACACACACACACACTCTTAATATCCATGTGAAGACCTTTTCATTGATTAGTATAGTCCAGTCCAGTAAACCCTAGAATTATTGGCACCCATCAAGAGAATTCCAATGAACTAATATAATCAGAATTATACAAGATTATATAAGACTCCAAACAAGACAGTACTTTCTGAAGTGCATAGTATAGTTGTTTCTTGGGGTTGCCTGAATGTAGCATCTGAATTTCACCAGCATAACAGGACCTGCAAATGGAATCATATGGTGAAAGTGAGGTAAAGACTCTGATCCTTCAACAAAATAATGCCTCAACCTTGCACACAAGCCAACACGGAAATCACTGAGGAAACACAAAAACAGAATTTTGCAAGCTTGGTCTCTGGATTTGAACCCCTGATAGCAAATGAGTGATGGTCCAATAATGACCCACACTTACCCGTTCATCTGGCCTCATCTATATCCCAATCTGGCTGCGAAAACACTGCCTTGATGAGACCGGGTTTCAGAGTAGAGTGTACAGCTGGGACATTTTCAGCCCCAAATTGAAATGCCACACAAACATTGGTTGCATTTGGGATGTTATTGGCCCAGATTCGAAATGCCATTAAAAAAAATGTTAAAGACCGGCTGTTTACCATCGGGCCACTTTTGGCCCATAATACACTTTCTGTTGCCATAACTAACCCTTATGCGACTAAGCTCAACCTTATTTAGCCTGGATTTCTCTGCTATCCTGAAAAACTGTGGTCTAAATGGAGCCACAGTCCACGTCCACAAACCTAAGAATATAAAGGAGCTTAAAATATTCTGCATGATTCCTCTAGAAGTGTATCCAACCAGTCAGATATTACCAGAAGACACTCAGCTGTGTTATTTTATCCAGAAATAGTAATTGGCAGGTACCAACAATTTTGAATCCAATTATTTTTGTGCAGTACATGAGAAAAACTTTGCTATTTAATAAAATCTATTATGTTAAATTCAGGTTATAAAATGTCCCCATATCACCCACTGCACATGGCAGTCATTTTACTTATTGTTTCTACTTATATAATGAGTGCCAATAATTGTGGTGTTGAATCTACAAGTTATTTCATCTGAATGCAATCCTAATCACTTTTATTAAACTTGGGGTTGAATTTAATATTGAACTTCTTGTTGATGGTGACACAAAAACAACAAAAAACAAAGTTTTCTCATTTTCTCACGCCATCCGTTTTTCCCAAACAAAACCACTTGAACACATACCACGTTGTAATTCCTACCTCTGAACTCGTATGTATGAACTCCCAAGGAGGATGTGAAGGCAGCATAAGTGCACACATAAACCACAAAATTTGACTTACAAACTAATAAAATGTAAACATTTACACAAAATAACATACTGTAGTTTTAACATATTGTTAAATATATATTGTTATAACCTAAAATCCTACCCTACCAGGGTGTAAAATTAACATCTACCACCTTTTTCTGTTTTCAGTATATCTGAATGTAAATTAAGTTAGCAGCCACTTACTGTTTGTTTTAACACCTCAAGACCAATTATCTACAGTAGAGCACAGGCAGTAACATTTTAATATGTACAGTATAATGAACTATAAATACATTCATGACATGTTATTATGTAGTATTTCTACATTGTTATAATCAAGTATGAAAATGCATTCTATATTTCCCCTGATTTCTTTTTAACAAAACAAATTAAGCTAAATCTTAAGAACAAGAAAGCATTACTGTGGCTAAATATCTAAAACATAAATTAGACATTATTGTTTCAGAGAAATTGATGATTCTACTTGTATGATTTTCACAGTTGTTATCTAAGCACATGGTGTAGTATAACTGCTATGTCTCGCTCTGTTTGTACCGGTAAAACATTTTAGACTCCTTAATACTCAGATGCATTCAACTACTAAATCCTCTGAGCAATTTGAAAGCTCTGATACATACCCAGGCACTCCAAGGCGGAGGGCTGAGTGCGTTAAGGAGTATTACTTTACGTTTCGTACATCATATCCAAAAGTGCAGCATCTTTTATAGCTGCCGAGCGTCTTAGGCCCGATTACAGAGATGATGCCCTGTTGACTTTTACCAAACAACTGCAATCTTGTGGATCGCAGGTGTTCTCACTCCAAGCTAATTATATCAGCCGTCAGTCATTCTCAGCAATCAAGTGTGCATACACTTACACAAACACGCACACACTTCCTGAGCCACTTGAACATGTCTAGCCTAGCCTCATTCAGTCACTCTCTCTGCATACTGCTACTCATGAAGCAATAGTGACTAATAATGCAATTCATGGAAGCTGCCCAAATGCGCCATACCCATAAGTATGTCTGTGCCTGTTTGTGTGTGTGTGTGTGTGTGTGTGTGTGTGTGTGTGTGTGTATTAGTCATTTTGAAAGCTGAAGTCATGCATGGCGAAACACTACCTCCAAAGACCCATAGACTCCTGTCTAAAGTACATAATACTATTCTCCACAGCTAAACACTGTTGTTTAATGTAAAGCATCACATTGAATACTTTCCTTCTATCGGTTAAGATGATACATGGTTTTGGCAACCTGGGCTCTAAAAACTAAAATGTAAGAGTAGGCAGGAAGAGAATAAGATAAAACCAGATATGTGTATGCTGATCTATTTAAAGCAACATAGTCACGTTCATGTACCACATATGAAAAAATGCACACTTGAATATTTAACCGTTCTAAGTCAGTGTGTGCCATTTCAATATGTGTGTTATACATAAATATAAATAGTTAAACAGCATGTCTGGTCGAATAAATAATCCACAGGGAAGACTTCAGTTAATTTGAAATGCTCATTTATTATCATAAATCATAATCTTACATCATAATTTACAGCTGTGGCCAAAAGTTTTGAAAATGACACAAATATTCATTTTTATAAAGTCTGCTGCCTCAGTTTTTATGACGGCAATATGCATATACTCCAGAATGTTATGAAGCGTGATCAGATGAATTGCAATTAATTTCAAAGTCCCTCTTTGCCATGAAAATGAACTTAATCCCAAAAAAACATGTCCACTGCATTTCAGCCCTTCCACAAAAGGACCAGCTGACATCATGTCAGTGATTCTCTCGTTAACACAGGTGAGAGTGTTAACGAGGACAAGGCTGGAGATCACTCTGTCATGCTGATTGAGTTAGAATAACAGACTGGAAGCTTTAAAAAGAGGGTGGTGCTTGAAATTATTGTTCTTCCTCTGTTAACTATGGTTACCTGCAAGGAAACACATGCAGCCATCATTGCTTTGCACAAAAAGGGATTCACAGGCAAGGATATTGCTGCTAGTAAGATTGCACCTAAATCAACCATTTATCAGATCATCAAGACCTTCAAGGAGAGAGGTTCAACTGTTGTGAAGAAGGCTTCAGGGCGCCCAAGAAAGTCCAGCAAGCGCCAGGACCGTCTCCTAAAGTTGATTCAGCTGCGGGATCGGGGCACCACCAGTGCAGAGCTTGCTCAGGAATGGCAGCAGGCAGGTGTGAGTGCGTCTGCACGCACAGTAAGGCGAAGACTTTTGGAGGATAGCCTGGTGTCAAGAAGGGCAGCAAAGAAGCCACTTCTCTCCAGGAAAAACATCAGGGACAGACTGCTATTCTGCAAAAAGTACAGGGATTGGACTGCTGAGGACTGAGGTAATGTCATTTTCTCTGATGAATCTCCTTTCTGATTGTTTGGGGCATCTGGAAAAAAGCTTGTCCGGAGAAGAAAAGGTGAGCGCTACCATCAGTCCTGTGTCATGCCAACAGTAAAGCATCCTGAGACCACTCATGTGTGGGGTTGCTTCTCAGCCAAGGGAGTGGGCTCACTCACAATTTTGCCTAAGAACACAGCCATGAATAAAGAATGGTACAAAAACATCCTCAGAGAGCAACTTCTCCCAACCATCCAAGAACAGTTTGGTGATGAACAATGCCTTTTCCAGCATGATGGGGCACCTTGCCACAAGGCAAAAGTGATAACGAAGTGGCTCGGGGAACAAAACATCGACATTTTGGGTCAGTGGCCAGGAAACTCCCCAGACCTTAATCCCATTGAGAATTTGTGGTCAATCCTCAAGAGGCAGGTGGACAAACAAAAACCCACAAACTCTGACAAACTCCAAGCATTGGTTATGCAAGAATGGGCTGCCATCAGTCAGGATGTGGCCCAGAAGTTGATTGACAGCATACCAGGGCGAATTGCAGAGGTCTTGAAAAAGAAGGGTCACACTGCAAATATTGATTCTTTGCATAAACTTCATGTAATTGTCAATAAAAGCCATTGACACTTATGAAATGCTTGTGATTATACTTCAGTAACAGTAACATCTGACAAAAAGATCTAAAAACACTGAAGCAGCAGACTTTGTGAAAATTAATATTTGTGTCATTCTCAAAACTTTTGGCCACGGCTGTATAACCATGACTGCAATTCTTACTAAAAGCCAATTTTCTCATTTTTGTCATAACTAGCTCTGAAATGTTGACAGAAATGTTATTATTCTGAATAACTGCATCTTCTGCATTACACAGATAAATCACTGAATCTGTCAGAATATATTACGTAATTGGTTTGCACACAGCTCCTAATGACTGTTTCATTGCATTAATGCTGAATGAGTTTTCCCTAAATGCATTCAGGAATATTTAGAACTCATTTGCACCTTTCTCTGGTAATCCTTGTGTGCCCAAAAACAAAACAAAAAAAATATTATATAATACAGGGTGCTCTCAGAACAACCTCTATTTGTTGTGACATGGATTCCACAAGGTGTTGGAAACATTTCTTTGGGATTCTGGTCCATGTTGACATGATCGCTTCACGAAGTTGCTGATGATTTGTCAGCGGCGCATTCATGCTGCGACTCTCCTATTCTACCACATCCCAAAGGTGACCTATTGGATTCAGTTGACTGCGGAGGCCAGTGAAGTACAATGAAATCATTGTGACTGGTCATGGAACCAGGTTGAGATGACTTGTGCTTTGTGACATGGTGCATTATCATGCTGGAAGTAGCCATTAGAAGATGGGTAAATTGTGGCCATAAAGGGATGCATGTGGTCAGCATCACTGCTCGGTAAGGCTGTTGCATTCAAACGATGCTCGACTGATATTAAGGGATCCAGTGTATGCCAAGAAAACATTCCCCACACCATTACACAACCACTGCCAGCCAGCTGCAGAAATCTTTAACTGTCCAGTTTTGGTGAGCCTGTACCCACTGTAGCATCAGGTTCCTGTTTGTGGCTGACAGGAGTGGAACCCAATGTGGTCTTCTGCTGTTGTAGCCCATCCACCTGAAGGTTTGATGTGTTGTGCATTCTGAGATGATTTTGTGCTCACCATGGTTGTAAAGAGTGGTTATTTAAGTTACTGCAGCTTTCCAGTCAGCTCAACTCAGTCTCTCTATTCTCCTCTGACCTCTCTCATCAACAAGGTATTTTCACCTAAAGAACTCCAATATACATTGTTCCGAGCCAAATGTTCTCAACTAGAAAGAAGTCTAATGAGAACACAGCTTTCAAACACTGAATTTGTGACATGTTCTTTTTATCTCTACATCCACTTGAGTCGAAATTACTGAGAGCAGCACGACACTCGAACCAATTGACCAGATTTTTGATTTAGCAAGTTGAAACCAAACACTTTCTAAAAACCTTCATAACTGAAATTGAAAGTTCTTCAAAATATTAATATAGGTGACATTTCAGGGGCAATCAAGAAGTTACTACTCTACAAATGAGGTCCACTATGTGGAAGAAAAGGAATTGTAGATTAATATTTGTATTCAGACATAGCAAATGATTTGTGAAGCTACACCTGGTTTGCATTTTGGCCGTGCACCACATTAGAAAAGAAATGCATCTTGTTTATTTATTTATTTATTTATATTTAATCACCAGACCAGAAATGGACTGTGTCATTAACAGCATCTTGCCTTGAGTCAGAAAAGCGTATCTGCCAGTCGCTTAGTCAGTGGCCTCCAGGACTTAATGGTCTGTGACGCTGGTAAACACTTGGCAAACGCAGCGAGTGTGTGAGTTGGAGACATTAAATACAACTGCCATCACAAGAATAATGATAGATATGACTCTCAGAGTCTCTCAGAAGTAAAGATGGGTTGGAATCTGGATGGAAGCATATGTTGCTCTTAAACCTGTATATACTTTTCTGAGAGACTCTGCCTCTCTAAGATACTCTTTTTATAACGAATCATGTTACTGACCTGTTGCCAATTACCCTAATTAGTTGCAAAATGTTCCTCCAACTGTTTCTTTTTATTAAAACTTACTTTTCCAGCCTTTTGTTGCCCCCATCCCAACTTTTTTGAGACATGTTATGGCTATCAAATTCAAAATTACCTTATTTTTTTCCTTAAAATGGTACATTTCCTCAGTTTAAACATTTGATATGTTTTCTATGTTCTATTGTGAATAACATATGGGTTTATGAGATTTGCAAATCATTGCATTCTGTTTTTATTTACATTTTACACAGCATGCCAACTTTTTTGGAATTGGGGTTGTAGAACTAACATGGGAAATTTAGCTTTACTATTTTTCCCCCTTGTCAGTACTTAGCTACCAATCTAAGCTAATCATAAATAGTATATATGTTTAAAGGAAAACTCCACCATGAAATATATTATATATGTTCACATACAGTATGTCCCATTCAGGGAAAGATACAGGAAAAATACAGCAGCACATTGTTAAAAAAAACAATTTAAAAAAAAGGGCATCTTATCAAGTGAAAATATCTTGTATATAATCGAATTGATCTATTCTTTCCTATTATAAGATTACAATAAACCAGAAATAAGATTATTAAACCTATTTCCAGTCATTTTTACTATTTTGGCAGGTAATTTTGCTACTTTCTAGAAACAAATGCCTAAAATCAACAAAATTATCTGCCAATAGAACAAGACTATTTCAAGTTGAAATTTGTAAAAATAAATAAATAGATAAAAAAATCTTATACTTGGATTACTGTAATCTTATAATCAGAAATACTAGATATACTTTTACTTGCTAAGATTTTTTGTTTGTTTGTTTGTTTGTTTGTTTGCAGTGCAACCAACAAATTGCTAAGCAACATCAGAAATATTTCATTATCAACAAATTTAATGTGTGTCAAGTTGCAGTTTTCCTTTAATCTTTGGAGTTTGTCGTTATAGTCTGCAGTTACCAAGACATTTTAATGCTAATCTGCTACTTACATTCTGTTATAAATAAAACATCAAACTCTGCTGACATAACCGTTTTCCCCAAGCAACAACTCGATTTCGTCTCCTCTTTGATATTTTAAGCACTGCTAAAAGTGCTGTAAGGCATTTTGGTATGTGTGTGTGGTAGTTAGCTGTGTGCCCATTTGACTAACCTTGCAGACATGATCACAATATTGCAATTTAAAAAATACATACCATGCTGTACTGTTAGCAGTCAGAGGGACAGGTTTGTCCTCCATGGAACTCTTGTTCAGTGAACAGAATTATGGGATTGACTACTCCAAGAAGGACATCTTGGATGTCTGAAATGAGCAACTTCAGAAAACATCTGTCCCTAGGATTATTATTATCACGTACCAACTAGTAACAAATAATTGCGCTGATATGCTAGCAAAATGTTTTTCAAAATCACCTAGCTAATTCAATTCAGTTTTATTTACCTTTTAACAATATACATTGCCAGAAATCAGGATGTAGATTTGGATTCCTACTGAGCATGCCAGAGGCAACACTGCAAAAAAATGACATATTGGCACATGAATGTCTTGAATATAGTCAAATGTATCTAGTATTTCTTAATATAAGATTACAGTAAACCATATATAAGATTATTAAACCTATTTCTAGACATGTTTACTCACTTCAATATTCTGTTGGCAGATAATTTCACTTCTTTCAAGAAATAAATGCTTAAAATTAGCAAAAACAAGACTATTTCAAGCTTGAAATGAGTAAAACTCTAGAAAAAAAGTCTAGAAATAGGTTTAATAATCCTATATTTGGCTTATTTAATCTTATAATAGGAAATACTCGTTAAATTTTACTTTATTCAAGATTTCTCCACTTAAGATGTAATTTTTTGCAGTGAGCAGGAAAATCTCTGCACTGAAAAAAATGACGTCTCAGCAAGTGGAACTTTATTTAGTATTTCTTATTATAAGATTACAATAAACCAAATATAAGATTATTTACCTATTTCAAGCCATCTGTACTCATTTCAAGCTTGAAATAGTCTTGTTCTATTGGCAGATAATTCTGCTCATTTTAAGCATTTATTTGTAGAAAGAAGCAAAATTACCTGCCAATAGACAGTCCATACAGGAGTTTTTTTGTGATTGTTGCGGCCAAAAATGCTAGATTTTGCTGTGCCTTTTTTCAAAATTTGCGATGCAACTTGCGGAGTTTTTTGTGCTTTTTTGCAGAAAACTACTTGAATTGGCGAAATTGCGATCTTTCAGTTATGTTTGTTGGTAAATGAGACCTTTTAGCTGTACTGATGTCACATGATGCGTCTTGGCCAAAATCTGTGGCAATTTAGAAAAATTGCAAGATCCTTTGAATATTGCAGAGTTTGCTTGGTTTTGCGTTAATTTCTATGATTGCAAAATAACAAAATCCTGGAGGGACTGAATAAAATAAGAAAACTACAAGCTTGAAATGAGTAATAATGTCCAGAAATAAGTTTAATGATCTTATATTTATATTATTGTCATTTTATAATAAAAAAAAATAATAATAATAGATACATTTGACTATTCGACTATATTTTCACTTGCTAAAATGAGTTTTTTTTGCAGTGAAGCAGTTCTTAGGTACAGTATCCAGGTGAGATTATCTACTGAAACAAGGATGAGACTTGAGCATAAGCTGTTTTTGGGAATTGAAAACATTTAGAGTACCTACAGTCATGTAAAAAAAAATAAGTACACCCCATGGAAATTGTTGGCTTTTTTGACACATTTGGACAAGCAAGCATTTGATCCTCTTTGAAACAGTGCCTATTAATGAAATTGATATACTTGAACAAAAATTTCAACAGAAATATCAATAGATGTGATTCTTCTGTGGAAAAAGTAAGTATATCCTTGGCCTCTGAAGGTAGTATTGCCCCCTTTAGCAGAAATAACTTCTTGGCGTTTTGCATAGTTGTCCACCAGGCTTGCTGAAATTTTTGACCATTCTTCCATGCAATATTCTTTCAGTTGCAAGATGTTTGAGGGTTTTCTTGCATGTACTGCCTGTTTCAAATCCCCCCACAACATTTCAATGGTATTCAAATCCGGGCTTTGACTAGGCCATTCCATAACCCTATATTTCTTCTTTTTGAGCCATTCCTTGGTGGATTTGCTAGTATCCTTAGGATCATGATCCTGTTGAAAGGTCCACTTTCAGTTCAACTTCAACTTTTGGACAGATGGCCTCACATTATCCTCAAGCACTATTTGATATGATGCAGAATTCATAGTTGAATCAATGAATGCAAGCTTTCCAGTCCCTGAGGCAGTGAAGCAACCCCAAACCATAACATTTCCACCACCGTGCTCCACAGGTGGTATGAGGTGCTTCTTCTGAGAAGGCGTCTTTGGTCACCATCAGACATGTCTGCTGTTACTGTGGCCAAACAACTCTATCTTTGATTCGTCTGTCCAGAGCACATTGTTACAAAAATGGCCTTGTCTTTGCCTATATGCTCATTGGCAAACTGTAGTCTTGCTTTTTCATGGCTTTTTCCTGGCACGCTTCCAATGCAGGTCAGATTTTTTCAGTCTCTTTCTGATTGTAGAAGCATGCACTTTGACACCAACAGTTGCAAGACTTACTAGCAGATCCTATAATGAAATTTTGGGATTCTTGGAGACTTCTTTTTGCATCAGACGGTCTGCTCTTGGGCTGAATTTGCTGGGACGGCCAGTCCTACACAAATAGGCAGTCATTTGAAATCGGCGCCATTTGTAGATTATTTTCCTTACAGTGGAATGATGTATTTCAAATAATTTGGAGATCTTTTTAAATACCTTGCCAGACTCATAGGCATCCATAACCTTTTTTCTGAAGGCCTTACAGAACTCTTTAGATCTTGGCATGATGACACCACACACCTCAATAACAAAGGGAACGCCAGACACTAGATATGAGAGGAGTATAAATAAGACAGGTTCCACCTGCACTCCCTAAGCAGGTTCTAATCACTGGCACCAAATCTGATTATAATTTTATGGATCTGAAGGTGTGATAAATGTAGGGGTGTACTTACTTTTTCCATGTGACTGATCTGTTTTTTTGTCAAATTTAAATTGTGAAAATTACTATAAAATGTCGATGTTTATGTGTCATTTGATAGTGTATTACCTTTATTAATAGACACTGTTTCAAAGAGGATCAAATATTTGCTTGTCCAAATATGTAATAAATAAATAAATAAATAAATAAATAAATAAATAAATAAACAATTTCATGAGGTGTACTTATTTTTTCACATGACTGTACATATAAAATTTCCCTTTTTTTTTACTACACCATGAGGATAATACACTGTGCAGTTCTGTGTTGTAAGTTTTTTGTTGCCTAAATTGCTGCATGCAGAACTAAAAAAATAAATCCTTCTATATTCCCATGACTGGGAAGATGATTCCCTGAGGTTCTGTGTTTTTATGATGTATATTATCACATCTGAAGCTGTTTTTGACAAATATTTGCATTTACATGACTTCATTTGGCAGATGCTTTTATAGAAACTGATTTACGAGTGAGGCAGAATCCAGTCTAAGCACAGAGCTGATCAGTGGAGTGTTGTGGGAGTTTTTGCTCTCATTTACACAATATTAAACCAGTAAACTAAGAACAGAATGCAGCTGGAAAAATGTGTATGTTGTCATTATTTTCATAGTTACATTGTTATTTAGAAAGAACATAATAACACAAGTGATAATGTGTTCGATATATGATGAATACAGGATGGATTCATGATGAAGTTAATGTAGCCATTATAGTGAATATACTGTGTGGTTTGGGACAGGTCCACAGTAGATTGGTTTGTAATGGCCTACAGTATACAGTAAATTGTATATATAACAGTATATCAGTAGTCTGACGGCATGTGGCCTACATATTAGTATTATATATATATATATATATATATATATATATATATATATATATACACACACATGCACACACACCCTCCCAGTGGGTGATATCTTCCCTTACTATTGTGTCTCCTACCAGAGGTCTTCTGGGATGTTTCCATTCCTGGAATCTATTGAAGCCCCTCTTTCAGCTTGGGAGTAACAAACCTGTGCTTTAAACTTCTATTCTCTCTCTAGTTCCTCTTTGTAGCCCCTGGTGCTTTTCTACCTTTTTGTATTCCTTCCTTTGATTGTTATTGTCACTCAGGATTCATACATCTATGAGCCCAGTGCCCAGAAAACACTGTTTTCTGATGCTTATCTATTATTTTTTAGTCTGTATTATTGGTTTATCTGTCTGGATCTGGATGTCTCGCAGGACCTTAGCTATAAGGTTTTTTGCTACTCTTTGTGGTTCCTTTTGATTTAGGTTTTATAGTATATCAGCTAAACTCTACATTAAAGCAACCAATTTAATATGCAGCTACAGTAATTGCTAACCTACTATTAATTTCCAAACTAATTTTCCAGTGGCCTTTATGCTTCAGTCACATGTTGTCTCAATCCAATCCATCCAACACATTTTTTTATTTCATGTATTGAAATGTACCATTTAACAGCCTCAATTCATGAAGTTAGAGTGTTTTGTGTCTGTTTTGAACACCATTGTTTTATCATGCTCATTCAAAATGAGGCTACATAAACATTAAACGGTTAATTTGTGGTGGCAATTGCAAAGAAGCGAATTCAGTCATGTCACAAGCTTAATGAGTCAGTATGCAGGAAAAGCAGTTAATCATATGCTTGAATTAAATTTTCAGTAAAACATTTTGCTGTAGAACCTGCCGAATATATGTCGAGGTTTGCTTTGCTGAAAGACAATATTTAATGGCAATGCACAGCATATCCCCACACTTATAAAATCTAAATCAAACCACCAGTCTCTTAATATATAAATAAAAAATACTTCTTTTAATAAAAACAATATATATATATATATATATATATATATATATATATATATATATATATATATATATATATATATATATATATATATATATTTATTTTCTTTTGGACTAACATACTAAGTAACATACTAACTTAGTATGTTAGTACTGATGGATGGGAGAAAAATTTGGAGTAATGTCTTTTTTCCACGTGTGTGTCTAACAGCAAAAAGAATAAAAAAAATTTATTAAAAAAAAAGTAAGGCAACAATTTGGTATGATTGCTTGATGGGGTCTCCATTTTACCAACCAAAGGGACCATAACCTGCCTTCTTGTTTTTTTGTTTATTGGCTCACAAGACTGAGGTTCACAAATTCACAGCTCACAGATCATATACTAGATAAATCGGTACAAAGTGAAAGTAACAGCTGCTAGATGCAAATGCATGTTTTTCCTGTCCCATCATTTACCCTTCAGTAAGCTGGGGAATAATATTTGCGTTCAGTCTGATCATTGCTTTATCTCATAACCCTGGGAACATGGCACTCTGACAATGTAGGATCCTTAGAAAATATGGCCCTGAAAATATCAGGTACTAGAGACATAGAAACCTGTAAACATAGGGCTCTGACAACATATGACATTGGGAACATAGAACCTTGGGAATACAGGACCCTAAGAACACACGACTCTGGAAACATGGGGTACTCGAAAACACAAATTCCATTAGAACCCTGGGAACACTGAGAAAAGCCTGGGATTTTAGGAACCTGGAATTATATATATGCTCCTAACTAAATTGCTTCATGAAATTTACTTAGCATGACCCTCTAACGCTGGATGAACCTTTAGCTTAATTACATCGTGTACACACACACACACAACTGCAAGAACAAACAAGAGCCATCAAGAACCAGAAAACCCCCACACACACACTTTTAATAATACATAAACATTAACATTCCCAAAATAACTGTGCTTGCATATAAACACCCACATGATCATTATGTGTAAGAAAGTAAGAATATGTAAGTTTGTGTGTGTGTGTGTGTGTGTGTGTGTGTGTGTGTGTGTGTGTATGACAGCAGTCCTTCTACTCTGTCTGACCCTCAAATGCTCTATAAAGGCTAAAATCTCAGATTTTTCCTGAGTAGCACTAATGGCCGTCTCGAAGCTATGCCAAGCAGCATAAAGTGATTTAGAGCCCAAACACACACAATGCAGCCAGCCTACTGTGGATAACACGCCTCTCTTTAGTGTTTCTTCAACTCCAAGCTCATTCACTGCAAAAGGTGACCCCAACCGTGCAGTTTATCCTCAGCAACGCTGTCACCTTCCTTTATATACATTCTTTCATTTGGTTAAAGAAGTCTACAGTGATACAGGTGCTGTGAGATTTACACCATCTGACAGCACCAACACAGTGCTGATGCCGTTTCAGTGAACCAGCAGGCCTTTTTAAGAACCAGCCCACCGTTTTCTAGTTTAAGAGCCAAACGAGTACAAATGTGGAAATTTCCTAATATTACCTACTATGCAGGGTTTTACAAGTTATACTTCTGGTTTTGGGAACATCTTCTACCACCCGTTTATTCCTATTTTATTCTGAGCCATATAGCATAAAGTTAATTTATACCATAGCGCTACTGAATCATCAACTCTGATTGGTTAGAAGGTGTTGATTAATTTTCTATAATAGCAGCTCTGAGAATACTTCTGGGTTAAAGGGATAGTTCACCAAGTGATACGAATGCTTTGTGTGCACAAAAAAACAAAAATTAAGTCTTTATTCACAAAATAGCTCCACTTTTGCATAGATCTCCGATGCACGTTCACGAGAGAACCATGAGGCATGCGTGTTGTGTTCACTCTCGCGATACAATGGGACCTGGAAGTGCTGCACTGTTTACAGCAGAGGAAGAGGGACACTGTACATAAACTGAGTCACATAGAACAATCTTTGTAACAATCTTCAAAATTACCTTCTTTTCTTCTTAAAATGGTACATTTCCTCAGTTTAAACATTTGATATGTTTTCTATGTTCTATTCTGAATAACATATGGGTTTATGAGATTTGCAAATCATTGCATTCTGTTTTTATTTACATTTTACACAGTGTCCCAACTTTTTTGGAATTGGGGTTGTACATATCTGTGAGTGGCAAGTATGTGAACGTTTAGGATTAGCAGTTAATTTGAAGGTGAAATTAGAGTCAGGTGTTTTTAATCAATGGGATGACAATCAGGTGTGAGTGAGCACCTTGTTTTATTTAAAGAACAGGGATCTATCAGAGTCTGATCTCAACATGTTTGTGGAAGTGTATCATGGCATGAACAAAGGAGATTTCTGAGGACCTCAGAAAAAAAGTTGTTGATGCTCATCAGGCTGGAAAAGGTTACAAAACCATCTCTAAAGTGTTTGGACTCCACCAAGCCACAGTCAGACAGATTGTGTACAAATGGAACAAATTCAAGACCATTGTTACCCTCCCCAGGAGTGGGGACCAATAAAGATCACTCAAAGAGCAAGATGTGTAATAGTCCGCAAGGTCACAAAGGAACCCAGGGTAACTTCTAAGCAACTCTCCTATTGGCTAATGTTAATGTTCATGAGTTCATCATCAGGAGAAAACTGAAAAACAATGGTGTGCATGGCAGGGTTGAATGGAGAAAGCTCAAATGTCAGGATGTTTGTCCATGAACTGAATCTCAAGAGAAAGTGGGTCATGCAATGACCCTAAGTCATTGACACAAGTCGTTCTACTAATGAATGGTTAAAGTATATAGAATAAAATTAATATTTTGGAATGGCCAAGTAAAAGTTCTGACCTTAATCCAATAGAAATATTGTAGAAGGACCTGAAGCAAGCAGGTCATGTGAGGAAACCCACCAACATCCCAGAGTTGAAGCATCCTCCAAGCCGATGTGCAGGACTGATTAACAGTTACCGGAAACGTTTAGTTGCAGTTATTGCGGCACAAGGGGGTCACACCAGATACTGAAAGCAAAGGTTCACATATTTTGCCACTCACAAATATGTAATATATAAATAAATAAAAATAAATAAATGAACAAGCATAATATTTTTGTCTCATTTGTTTAATTGGGTTCTCTTTATCTACTTTTAGGACTTGAAATCTAGTGTGAAAATCTGATGATGTTTTAGCTATATTTATGCAGAAATATAGAAAATTCACAAACTTTAAAGCACCACAGTATTTTCCTGTAACTGCATTCCCGTCATGTTTCATTCCTTACTTAAATTGCCACTAAAATGGTTATCACTGCAACATTAATCAGTGTGTTTCTTAACAAAACCTTTCATCCACCCTGCATTATTCAGTGCTATTTAAATTCCAGCACCTTCTCTAAGTTACTTAAGCTGTTGTCATGGTAACAAAATGATGTCCCCCAAGACCTTGACATCATCAATAATTGGTTTCAGACCAGCAGCATTTCGGTGCTGGAGCCAAACTGATTTTAACAGCCAAGAATCATCTCCGTTGTGGTATAAATGCTTAGAATGGTTCCAGATTAGGCAGTGGACAAGGGCTACCAGAGAGCCACATGGGGAGAGATGGAGGTTGCTGTTATTGCTAGTGCACATAAGTGTTACACAAAACAGTGCCACAAAACAGCCAGTCAGATCTGATTGGCTGTTTTGTGGCACTGTTTTGTGTAACCAATGATGAACTATGACTTGCATAAATAATACTAATACACAATAAAGACAGTAGGAATAATTCACTCTGCATATTAATCTTTATAATTAACATGCATTTTATAACTAAATTCTGAGTTTAATTTTTTTTTAGTTTAAATTTCTTTCATCGACACAATATATTTTGACATGGGTTAATGGTTTCATACATTACCCACAATGCCATTTGACTACCTGCTGTTAGTGGTGCCATTGTGATTTTGCCCTCGCTTCATCTCTGCCTAAACAGAGTGATGCAGTGGCGCTTTAGCTCTCACACATCCTCATATCCTCAATCTCATAGACTGCTAACTAGCCAGACCATGCGGAACTCAGCACAACTGCATCGTAAGCAATGCATTCTGGAACTTTGAGTCTAATATTTATCTCCCCTGCTTCTATGCTGGATTTCTCATTAATATGACATTGAACATTGCTAAATGCTGTGTGAGAAAATCAGTTTCTCCTCCTTTGGTTTTTGGATTTTAAAGCAAAATCTGACAAATAATTCCTTATGACTGAGATCATTGAAATGTCTTTCTCCTATTACATGCCATTGTAACTGCAAAGCATTGTCCCCCTTGTAACATCAGCATGGAAGGACAACCACTAACTTCTCACAGGAATAATCCAGAAATACAGTAACTACCATCAAATTAGCACCAGAACTGCTAAACACATCAGAAATATTTCAATATAAACATCTTTAACACCGGGTGGAGTTTTCCTTTAATGTACAATAATAGCATAGATACAGTGATACTGTATATGAGGTCATCCATCACCTCAAAAAGAAAAATAATGGTAAGAGAACATGTCTAAACCTGTGTTCGCATTTTTGACTCCTGCTCCTAATGAAAATCAGAATCAAAGATAAATAATAACTGTGCCAGTTGTGCCTTAAAAACCCATCTACATTCATCCAGATGATGAAAGGGAACAGCGCCACTGGTTTATATTATAAAAGCCATTTAATTTAAGAAAACAAAATTGTAGTCTGGCATTAGCATTAGTGTTAGCTACTGTCATACACACTCCTACGATGTGTTAGCTTTAAATAAAAACGAAAGCACATGAAGTCACAGAAAAAGAAAATGTATGTAAACTGAAACAATACAGGGGAGCACACTGCAATCAGCTCCAGTTCATCTTCTCCTAGAACTACCTGCATGTCTTTCTTGGGAACTTGGGATTCTAGTTATAGTCAGTTTTTGTGAGAGAGAGAGAGAGAGAGATACAGTAAGAGGAACCAGATACAGTAAAGATGACTGCGTCATCATTATGGTGCATTACAACACCATTGGCAGGTTCTCTATAGATATTGTACCTTTGACTGTTCAGCTGTTTAGCTAACCAGCTCATACTGTCTACAACAAAATGACGAAAGATTTGTTGATGAAGATGAATAAAGATGATAAAGATGAATGATTGCAGTTTGCACTGTAAGGGAAAAAGCACAGTCACAGTTTTCTTGTGCTAAACGTTTAGTTAATTTGGATATAGGGATCCTGATATTTACGGGAGCAGTATGAATTGTTTAATATTCCAACAGAAAGAATATCTAATGATCTTGCGACAGTGCCTGACTTCCTTTAGTAAAGAGCTGGATATACTGTATGTGACCTAACCTGTACTTTACACCCCATGTTCAGCCTTATCAGGTTTTGGAAACCATATTGTATCTAATACACACAATGTCAGGTGCTTCTGCAGTTCTGCTAAGAGGGTCTGTTGTGGGTGCCTTGTTGATGTACACTCACCAGACACTTTATTAGGAACATTATACTAATACTGGGTAGGGCCCCCCCTTGCTCGAAGAACAGCCTCAATTCTTCATAGCATTCCTTCGAGGTTCTGGTCCATGTTGACATGATTGCATCACATACTGTAATTGCTGCAGATATGTCAGCTGCACATTCATGCTTCAAATCCCTGACTGTACCACATCCCAAAGGTGATCTGTTGGATTTACTATATGTATCTGGTGACTGGGGAGGCTGTTGTGGTGCACGGTGCAATCCCTGGTCTATTGCACTATAGCCATAGGTAGTATTTTTATCTTTGTACTTTTGCACATATGGACAATCCTCTAATATACTGCACCAGCACTTCTATACTGTTCGCTTATTCTAATATAACTACATGTGTACTGGACTGCACATAATGCTTCTGCCATTTTTTTTTTTGTATTCGTGTCATATTGACACTACTACTGTCATATCTACACTATACTATGGCCAAAGGTTTGTAGACATCTGACTATTACACCTAGTGTAGACTATGTAGACTTTCCTCAAATTGCTGCCACAAAGTTGGAAGCATACACTTGTATAGAATGTCTCTGTATGTTGCAGCATTACAATTTCCCTTCACTGGAACTAAGATACCCAAACCTGTTCCAGCATGGCAATGCCCCTGTACACAAAGCAAGGTCCATGAAAACATGGTTTGCCAAGGTTGGAGTGTAAGAACTCGACTGGCCTGCACAGAGCCCTGACCTCAACCTCATTGAACACCTTTGGGATGAACTGGAATGCTCACTGCTCCCCAGGCTTCTTCACCTGACATGAGTGCCTGACCTCACTAATGCTCTTGTGGCCAAATCTCCACATTTAGCTATGCTCCAAAATCTAGTGGAAAGCCTTCCCAGAAGAATGGAGATTATTATAACAGGAAAGAGGGACTAAATCCGCAATCAGAAAGTTCAAAAAAGCACATATAGGTGTGATGGTCAGGTGTCCACATACTTTTGGCCATATAGTGTATGTCTGAATTTGTAATTTTTGATGATGAGTTTATGGTAGAGTGCCTCTAACATACCTGACTGCTCTCACCAAAGTTTTGGTAAGCCAATGAGTGGAGTTCTAAAAAAAAAAAACTATCGAAATTATAAAATCCAATTGTAAAATCCTTGTTAAAATTAATGTTATGCTTTCTAGCATTTGGAATTTAAATTTTTTTTTTAATGTATTAGAAATAACACTTACTGTAGCAGACATTTGAGATTCTGCAAAAATGTGTCAGACAAGTGAATAACTAAACTGAACTGCTCATACTGAGCCTTGGAGTAAACATAAGAGTAAATTATTTTCCACCACATAAAAAAGAATGTTCCCATTCATGGATGTTAAAGGTCACCCAGTTGACTCATGGTGTTTGAAGCACTGCTTTATTTACTTCACTAGTTTTTTAAATTAACAATCCTCTAACAATATTCTCAGTTCAGTCCTCCTCTAACTATCCACTACATTCAGTCCTCATTTAACCGTCTACCAAATTCAGCACTTCTATAAGCATCTATCAAACTCACCCATCCTGTAAGCATCTACTAATCCCTTTAATTGTCTTTAAAATTGAGTCTTTCTCTGCCTGACAAACTCACATATTCACTATCTACCATATATACCATAATATTTGACCATCAATCAAATCCAGCCATCCTGTAACCATCTACCAATTTCTCCTCTAGCCATTTTGTAAATCCAGTCTTTCTCTACTCATCTACCAAATCAGACCTTCAGTATCTACTAAAGTTAGAGCTTCTTTTTTTTAATTAATACAGTTTTTCTCCAAACATCTACCAAATTCAGCAATTCTCCAAACATCTACCAAATTCAGCAATTCTCCAAACATCTACCAAATTCAGCAATTCTCCAAACATCTACCAAATTCAGCAATTCCCTAAACATCTACCAAATTCAGCAATTCTCTAAACATCTACCAAATTCAGCAATTCTCTAAACATCTACCAAATTCAGCAATTCTCTAAACATCTACCAGATTCAGCAATTCTCGTAACATGTACCAAATTCAGCAATTCTCCAAACATCTACCAAATTCAGCAATTCTCTAAACATCTACCAGATTCAGCAATTCTCTAAACATCTACCAGATTCAGCAATTCTCCAAACATCTACCAGATTCAGCAATTCTCCAAACATCTACCAAATTCAGCAATTCTCCAAACATCTACCAAATTCAGCAATTCTCCAAACATCTACCAAATTCAGCAATTCCCTAAACATCTACCAAATTCAGCAATTCTCCAAACATCTACCAAATTCAGCAATTCTCCAAACATCTACCAAATTCAGCAATTCCCTAAACATCTACCAAATTCAGCAATTCTCTAAACATCTACCAGATTCAGCAATTCTCGTAACATGTACCAAATTCAGCAATTCTCTAAACATCTGCCAGATTCAGCAATTTCTCTTAACATGTACCAAATTCAGCAATTCTTTAAATATTTACCAGATGCAGTCTTTCACTAACCATTTCTCAATTTTAATCATCCTGTAATCTTCTGCAAATTCAGCTCCTCTTCAACTGTCTGCCACAGTTTATTATCATTGAGATATACATTACTTTTTAAGAGAGACCTGCTCTGATCTTTAAGGGCTCCAGAGCCAGAAATTCTAACAGTACATAAAACTTGGTGTCAGCAGATGATATGACTGGAGCTAGGGAAGCTGAGAAGTTTACTCTGAACAGAATCAAAACACTATCTAACCAGTAAAAAATGCCAGTGTATGAAAACCAGCATTGATACCAGACAGTAAATAGTGTTTGGTATTTTTACTTACTGTATCCATGCAAGATCTTGCAATAATGAGAAAATTAAGACACACAGTAGCCTATGTATCAGCCTATGACGCAACCATCTGGTCAGTCCCTGCCACTGTGGAGCACAATCAGTGCACAGCACAATCTCTAGTGTTGAATTAGCTACCACTTACATCCAACACTCGAATCAACACCCAGAGTGCTCACTGGGGTCCAGCAGGAAGTGCAGACAGAAACACTACGAGTTTGTTTTTGAGCCATAGCACAGGCACGTTTCTACTGTGTCGTTATAGACAATAAATATTCCCGATTAAATCCTAATTAAAAACGGCGTGTCTTAATTCAGCCCTGCATGATTCAACTATGTTCTCTGACCATGATTTAATCAAAGCTATCCTCTGTAAAATGGGAGTGAATCACAGCCACACATTTCTCCAATCAGAACCAAACGCCGCTCTGTAAACATCCTGTTTAACGCGAATAACTCACCGCGCGCGCTATTTCACCATCCCGGTACCGACAGGCCGTTATGAGATCGAGACTGGAGATAACCGAACACATATTCTCTCCCAGAGAAACCGCATTGAAAAGCGCATTATTAACGAATCTTTCTCACCGTGTATCTGAAGAGGCTCCGGCACGCGGACGAGTGAAGAAGACAAACGGCAAAGCAGCTCGTGCATCCGCCGCCGCGCAAATGTGACCAAACAGCATCAGCACCAGCAGCCGCTCGGAGGGGGAGGGGGAGGGGGAGGTTGGGGAGGAGGATGGGGAGGGGGCAACGGGGACGCGCTGCGCGTGCTTTCCATCCACCGCTCCGCTAAAGTGCGCGCTGCCGGAAGTGCGCGCGCGCGTGCACAACCTCCTAGACATTTTCACCCTAGCTCTGCGTTTCAATAGTGCTTTTAAATCGTCCTTCTTCACTTTGCCTATCCATTTTCTATTTCTTATTGTTTTTTTCTCTTATTTTTTATTAGTAGTAGCTGCATAAAGTGCCAAAAAAGTGCCAAAAACACCAGGAAACTGGAACTGAAAGAAACTAGGATCTTATTGAGCTGATGAGTTAACAACCAGTGGTAACAATTTTTTAAGGGACACACATTATGGATTAATTAAGGGCTTGTTATTTGTTTAATAAATGTCAAATTAGACTGTACTAATTTACTATACATTACTCTTTATTCATAACAGCATTCGTAACACCATAACTGCATTTTGATTTGTTATGTGAAAATTAATAATGCATCATTAGTTGGGTACAATACAAAGTACAATTTTTAAAAAATAGTACAACAAAGTACAATAAACACTTTAGTAAAATGTTGTTGTATCTGTTGTAACTGATCATGAAACAATATCTTAAATTCAAATCTTAGTCCTAATTAGGTTCTAAATGTTGTCCAGTGACTGACTTTTATGGCTTTAAGAGCTCTCTGTGTTCATCTGGGTGCTCATTAGCTGACAGAGATGGGCTGTGAATTGTGGAAACACTAAATAAATGAGTATATATGTCAATTAAATGAATATTAAAATGAACAGTAAAAGACACTCCCTATTATCTCCCAGTTTCTCAAAAGTGTATGTATAAAGCTAAAGAGTCCAAGACCTAATGGAAATAACTTTCCCATCAGGTTGATTGATTGATTGATTGATTGGTTGATTGGTTGATTGGCAGGGAAGTTCTTTGTGATGAAAGCAACCTAATAGCAATACAAATATAACCCAAACCCAGCCCAGTGGACAAGCTGTTATTTCTTAAGTAGTTCATTCAGTGAGGTCAGAGAGTACACATAGTCTTTTTCTTTCTTTTTTTTTTTTGAGAATTATTAGAATGCAACCAAAATGCCCAACCTCAGAGAAAAAAAATCAACCAAAGCTTGGCTCATTCAAAAATAGTTCAGATTAGTTGAATAATATATCAAAACTAGTGCAATACCACAAGAACAATTAACTGCTTAAGGCTGTTGCCAAATAGACATAGTAACAAGTTTGTTACTTACTGGTTTCACATTGTCTCAGATATACAGACTAAAAACATGGACTGAAGAAACCCACAGCATAATCTAGTTTGTACATATTTATTTTTCAATTTGCATTAAAAAAAGTTAGATTTCTGGAAAACCAGTGGCAGCACAATTATTTTTTTTACAGCACAAATGTAGCAAAAAAGTAAAGAAAAAGCAAAAAAATAAAAAATAAATTGTGATCATATGAGATGCTTCACAGTGTTTAATACAGGTCAAGAGCTTCAGTCACTGTTAACATCAAACATCAGAATTGGAAAATGTCTGATCTCAGTGACTTTGACCGTGGCATGACTGTTGGTTGTTGGCTGGTTTAAGTGTTTCAGAAACAGAAACTGATCTCCTGGGATTTTCAAGAACAACAGTCTATAGAGGATACACAGAATGGGGCAAAAGCAACACAAACAAAACAAAAAACATCCAGTGAGTGGCAGTTCTGTGGGTGGATACACCTTGTTATTGAGAGAGGGCAGAGGAGAATGGACAGACTATTTGAAGCAGACAGGATATCTCAAATAACTCAAACAACCACCCTTTACAAACAATGGTGTGCAAAACACTGCAGAATGCACAACCCACAGAACCATGAGGATGATGAGCTACAACAGCAGAAGGCCACATCTGGTTCCAGTCCTGTCAGCCAAGAACAGGAATCTGAGGCTATCATGGGCTATCAGGTGAAGATTAGAGAACGATAAATGTCAAAGTCACTGAGATCACAGTGAGATCACCCCATGTTGATGTTTTATGTGAACATTAACTGAAGCTTGATTTTATGCATGCATTGTGCTTCTGTCACATGATTTTCTGTACAGGTTGTTACTATTAAAGTGGTGAGTCTGTGAGAGTCTGTGTCTGCCTCTCTCTCTCTGTATATATATATATAATGTACCCCAATTCCGAAAAAGCTGGGACAGTATTTTGCAAAAAAAACCAAACAAAGAGTCATTTGAAAATTCAATTCACCCTGTACTATATTGAAAACACATTATTAATGCAATATTTGAAGTTTTACGTTGTGGATTTTATTTGTTTTTGAAAATATACACTCATATCAAATCTGATGACTACAACACACTCCAAAAAAGTTGGGACAGTCGGCTGTTTACCACCGTGTAACATCACCTTTTCTTTTAATAACACTTATTAAGCGTTTGGACACTGAAGACACCCGTTGGTTAAGTTTAGCAAGTGGAATTTACCCCCATTCATCCATTATGCATTTCTTCAGCTACGTAACTGTACAGGGCCTTATTTTGCGCTTCATAATGCGCCACACATTCTCAATCGGATACAGGTCAGGACTGCAGGCAGGTCATGCTAGCACCCGCACTCTCTGCTTACACAACCATCCGGCCAGAACGTGGTTTGGCGTTGTCCTGCTCTGGATGGCAGCATATGTTGCTCCAAAATGTGTACATATCTGTCTGCATTAATGGTACCCTCTCAGATGTGCAAGTTACCCATGCCATGGGCACTGACACACCCCCATACCATGACAGATGCGGGCTTTTGTACCTGACGCTGACTTTGGACCTTTGGCTTTGGGCCAAAGTCCATCTGCACTGTGAATCCAGGTTTTCTTCACCCAGGAAGGAATGCTTCTTCATTTACCACAGTTGTTTTCTGTGGTCTTCCAGAGCTTTTGGTGTTCCTGAGTTCACAAGTGCCTTCTTTTTTCTTGAAAATGTACCATATAGCTGATTTGACCACATCTAAAGTTTCTGCTATCTCTCTGGTGTATTTGTAAATAATTGCTTCATTGGCTGTAACAGCTCTCTGGACTTCATATTGAAAGTTAACAGGAACAGTTTCCAAATGCAAATGCCACACTTTACTGTGTATCAACTCTAAACCTTTAACATGCTTGGAAGTAAAATAATGAGGGAATAAAACACGAACAGCCAACTGTCCGATTACTTTTGGTCCCTTAAAAAGCAGAAGCAAGTGAGTGCTTCTCACATATATATATATATATATATATATATATATATATATATATATATATATATATATATATATATATATATATATATATATATATATATATATGGCGGGGGGGGAGGAAAAGACAAGACAAAATATTGGTGTGAATATGCTGCCACCTACTGTCCATATTTCAACATTACATGCCAAATCAGAACGAAGGGAACCAAGACACTGTTGAACTGATCGGCGATTATAACCAGTTGTCCATACAGTTTTATAAAAGTACAGGATAAAAATAAATATGCAAACGAAAGTCACATACATAACATGGGATTCTGTTCTAATGAACAATTCCACTTGGGCCACACCTCCTGAGTCTGATGCTTGTTCAGTGTGACATTAAACTGTGTGCTGAGGAAGAAAGTAATTCCAGCTTCAAGATGGACACTACAACAATACGAATGAGGCATATGTAGAAAAACACTTTCTACAATTTTACTTACATAATCTCGTTTTTTAGTTTCTCATTTTTTAGTAAATTTATTTACCATCCACACAGCCATTCCAATTGCTGAAATAGCACAATAACCTGCCCGAACCCTGTTTTTCACATATCAGGCAGTTCTGTACAATTTTATGAAATACTACTACTACTACTACTACTACTACTACTAATAATAATAATAATAATAATAATAATAGCAACAGCAACAACAAAAACAACAATAATAACAGCAACAGCAACAACAACAAAAACAACAACAACAACAACAACAATAATAATAATAATAATAATAATAATAATAATAATAATAATAATAATAATAGTAGTAGTAGTAGTAGTAGTAGCAGCTGGTTTAATCTCTCTGTTTAAAACAATGAAAATGTGCAAAAAATGCGTTAACACAACCCAACATAATATAGCTATTTGGTTTCTCCACTGTTGTATAAAAAGGTGGCAAAAGGTGAACGTTTTAAGCACAAAGCCACAACGTGGTACAATGGAGATGTGAGTATTTAGAAAGTTGTAGAGGTTAAAAAGAACATACATCCTATCAAAAACACTTATCTGGGAATGCCAAAATATCTTGTCAAGGTTTAGTAACTCTTTCTTAGTGCAAAGTGTGATGAATGAGCTTCTGTGTCAGTAGGGAGTTCAATGAAAGGTCATAACATTTCTGTCACTATTTAAACCATGTCATTAAACTACAAACAATTTTTTAAAAATAAATTTGAAACTGGGACACTGTTAGAAAAGAAAATGATTGAATGATTTAACACAGAAAATGAGTGTCGTGATCATGGAAAACCAAATGTAAATGTCTTCTCTTTCCTTTTATCCGGCCTTTTCTGAGGGACTGTATTAATATTATCAAGCTGTTGGGTTGACATCACAGCATGAAACTGAAATACTAGCTTATTTTATGTTAGCTGGATATATATCACTAGCTGTGAAGATGCAAACTTAATCAAAAATGAAAACGTTCTCTCAGGTTAGGGCCTGTTAACTTGCTAGCTAAAATTAACAATTTCAATTACGAACATTTATGAATATGACCTAAGTATTTTTTTCAGAAATCTTGTCAAGTTAGCTCATATTAGCTATGGATAGCAATAACAGTGAAAATTATGAGCATTTGTGAATATGATTTAAAGATTCTCCCCTAACAACCTGTCATTTTAGCATGTGTTTACTTAGCTAGCTACTAGCTAGAATTAGCAGTGAAGATTATGAACATTTATGAATATGGCTTAGAGGTTAGCTCATATTACTTAGCTAACTTTAGCAGTGAAGATTATGAATTAAGAATTCTCCCAGAAACCTACTGGTATAGTTTATGTTAGCAGTGAAGATTACAAACATGTAGGGGTATGACAAAAATGCTCTCAGAAATCCTGTCAGGTTAGCTCATGTAAGATAGCTGATTAGCCAAATCAGTTGGGCTTAACTGTACTTAATCTGGCATTTTCCTGGGCTGCCCAGGTAACTGGATTAAAACTCTATATTTTCACAAGTAATTGAGTTACATGATGCAGACCCAGGGCTAGAGATAATGCTGAAGTAAATAAAATAACTACATAGCAACTCTAGCTATAGCAGTAATCAGAAAGTCCTAACAGTAAACTATGTTCCAAAAAAAAAAGAAAAAAAAAAAGCCAAATTCACTGTCTGCACTTTTGTGTGTAAACCAACCCCATTCACTTTATCCACTGGAGAGCTTTGTTCAAGCTGTGAACTGTGTGAACACTGTAACAGAGGCTGAATGTATAAATGTGACAGTGCTTATATGCAGTTTAGCTCGACCACACAGCTGGTCTAATGGGATGCGTCAGGGGATGTTTCATTACCGAGGAAGTCCAGGTTTTCATTTGGCTGACGCTGTTATCCAGAGTATCACCTAATCCAGGAGAAATTAAATTCAAACACAGACCAAACCTATTAAGAGTTAAGTTTCTTGTGTAAGACCCCAAAAGAGGCTTCCTGACAGTCCTGCAATTTGTAAAAAATAAATAAATAAATAAAATAAAGTTTTAAAAAGAGCAGGGGATTTTGTGGGATTTTGCAAAATAGCAGCAGTAAAATATCAGCAGAGTCCATTTTCACACATTTGGGTTTAAAATGGAGTTACAGTCCATTATTATCCAGACAACTCCAACTTTCTGCAATTTCACCTCTAAACTATAGGAGGTTGAGCCTAATGTTATAGTACCATGTAATGAGAATGATATACTGTATATCCACTCAAGTTTGTAAATACAGACCATCCCTGCTGTTTGTTCATTCATTCATATTCAGTAACCACTTTATCCTGGTCAGGGTCATGGTGGATCTGGAGGATCTCTTGCTAACACTGGCTGCAATGCAAAAGAATTCACCCTGGATGGGACACCGGTTCCACCAGTGCAGAACACAATGTACACACACACACACACACACACACACACACACACACAATTGAGCCCAGGACTCTTGAGTAGTAAAAACAAAAACCCTAATAGTTTGTTAAAATGCATTTGTTTGTTTAATATCTGAATTTTATATATATATATATATATATATATATATATATATATATATATATATATATATATATATATATATATATATATATAAAATGCAAATACATTAAAATGTAAGCCTGTGTTTACAGAAAAAAAAATTGGGTCAGATATTCAGGTCTTAAAGCTACATTAGCCTCACATTATGAAATTTTGTGAATTAGGTTTTTCATTAAGTCATTCCTTTCACTGCTGTCTCACATAGTAAATATCATCTCTAATGCAAACTCTGTACTGAAATGAATAATAAATAAATAAATATAGAACATGTTTCATTCCCGCTGGGCCGATTCTGTCCAGACTAAAGTATTTGTTCATAACAGTTGTGGATTCTGGGGCTAAATGCCGGAAAAAGCATTTGCATTCATTAGCATTCATAGCATAATATAGTTCTGCGACAGGAACTGAATATTCACAGCCACTGTGATGGAGTTTCACTGAAGGGAAAAGGCTTGCATGATAAAGCAACCCCTCAGCTTACAGTCTGCACTGTACATTTTATTGTTTTATTGCTTTTGTGTTGTCATCATTTTCAATTAAGTTCATGGGTGTTAAATCTCTTATACCCTTCAGGGACAGTAGTTACTCGAAAACACCATCCATTGTCTTTCATATTTTCTCAATTTGCTGTTTGTTTAAAATAGAAATATATACACACAAGAAGTGATGTGAGAACTGTAGTTTCCGCCATAAAGCCAGTATTTACAATTTTGTGTTGTCATGTTTTTTTTTTTTTGTTTTTTTTAATCAATATTCAGATGCTTATACGTACATTATAAAGCAACTGAAAATTCACATCAAATAATAAAATGTGAAATATGGTAAATATAAAGAGAAGTCTATGGTGGCCCTAAAGTGCAAACCACTATAGCAAAACCAAAAACACAACATTAACTCAAAACGGGTGACAAGGTAGTGTAGCATTTCTGATTGCACTATCACAGTGAAAGGAACTACGCTGCTTCACTCTGTTGTTTTTGGTTTTGCTGTTGTGTTGTGCACTTTAGGGCCACCATAGAAGTGTGTTGGTTTTCACCATTTCCCCAAAGACATGAAAATAAAGAAAATGCATTTATTTAATTAATTTATATATAATGTATAATTTATATGTTATTTAGAGGACAAATTGCCATTAGGACAATGCAGTTTAAAGCTTGAAATAAAAAATCTCTAGAAAAAGAGTCTTAATAATAGTATAGTATTTTTATTATAACCACATTATGAGAAATAACCGAATAGTTTATATTAATAGTATAATAATAGTAAATTTGACAACAGTATGTTCATGATATTTTCACAACTGTAATTCCAAGAGAAGAAGAATGAACTGATTTTTTTTTTGTGAAAAAAATACATAAAGTGATATCAAATGATATCACGTGTAACTCACCTTCTGCTGCTGCAGATGGTCCCACATGGATACCCTAAACATTTGCACAATAATCTTTTCCCCATATCTCACGCTTTAGTGGATAATCTGACATGGAGGCTGTCTATTTGCTCACAATCTGCTCATACTGAACATCCTTTTAACACACTTAGTACGGTTTGTACTTTACTACAACTTGATCAGATGAGGATGTGATCTCATTTGAGTCAGGTTCCTCTCGAAATTTCTTCCTAATTCGGTCTCAGGGAGTTTTTCTTTAGAACATGTGTGGTGTGAACCATTACTCAATTTCTCCTTTGTCCTAGAGGTGCTTCTTGATGTTCAGTCCCAGGTAAGAGTTATTATCTTCCCTTACTATCATTATTTTGACATATACAGTATTTGGAAACCTGAATTTGGGCTAAAATTGGGTGGTTCTTATTACACGACCGCTAGTTCACGCTCTTGACTTTGAAGGCTCTCATCTCGTCACAGGATGGATACCCTTCCAGTGGAGAAAAACAGATTTCAGTGCCCTATAGGCTTTCTTACATGTGAGAAAATGAGATTATGTGCCCTCTAGGTGCTCCTGCCTTTTTTATTTTATTTCTCTTCTGTCCCCCAGACAGCCAGTGTCCACTTCTGTATGATGGTGTTTATCTCAGTTCACCTATTCCAATTACTTCCTGCCACACTCTCAAAACAGATGTGCTAAAAATAACACATCATGTGTAAATTTAACACACCCGCGTGTCTAGTTGCTTTCAACACAATCTGTGTGTGATCACGTTTAACACATGCTGTGTGTTAAATATTTCCACACAAAGATGTGTTAAATATAACCGTATACTAAAATACAATTTGTTTGTATGCTAAAATTATACTAAAATGCTCACAAAATAAACAAACAATTGCATGAAATTCAAGTGACATTTATTAAAATAATTAAAACATTTGACAGATGTAAGAATTGGAGTTGATGCATCTTCTTACAAATCTACCTGCTATCTGAGAAGACAGGAGTCCCACTGCCTTCCATTTCAAAAGCTGTAAAAGAGCAAAACAAGTGTTGGTCCGATGTTAGCTACAAAATATGGATAAATGCCTTTGGGCTTCAACTGAGAAATTGCGTTATAGAATCCCAAATTGTGTAATGTTGGAAATGTGACCTCCACACTCCTAATGAACAAAATGGCACTGTAGACTCACCAAGAAAATCTAGCTAACTTGTGAATATTTATTTTCCAGCCTTTAGCACCTCACCGCCAAACCTTTGCACAACCTAATTAAGTCAACCAACATTACAGAGATTGTGGAAAGCAATTCAACCTACTGTAACCCCATCCTCTCTTTTTGTCACGTTAACCTTGTGAAGAACTTTTGGCCTTAACATTACTGAGCTAGCTAAGTTCCGTTAGCATCTGGTAACCAGCATTAACATTCACAGAATACATGAAGAAACATGGCTCTAACCCCTAAAATAGATCACAGATGATTGTTTAGAGCCGAGACTATAGATCAGAGATGATTGTTTAGAGCCGAGACTATAGATCACAGATGATTGTTTAGAGTCGAGACTATAGATCACATATGATTGGTTGGAGCCAAGACTATAGATCACAGTCGATTGGTTGGAGCCGAGACTATAGATCACAGATGATTGTTTAGAGCCGAGACTATAGATCACAGATGATTGTTTAGAGTCGAGACTATAGATCACATATGATTGGTTGGAGCCAAGACTATAGATCACAGTCGATTGGTTGGAGCCGAGACTATAGATCACATATGATTGTTTAGAGCCGAGACTATAGATCACAAACGATTGGTTAGGGCCGAGACTATAGATCACAGACGATTGTTTAGAGCCGAGACTATAGATCACAGACGATTGGTTAGAGCCGAGATCATAGATCACAGACGATTGGTTAGGGCCGAGACTATAGATCACAGACGATTGGTTAGAGCCGAGATCATAGATCACAGACGATTGGTTAGAGCCGAGACTATAGATCACAGACGATTGGTTAGAGCTAAGACTATAGATCCGAGATGATTGGTTAGAGCCAAGACTATAGATCACAGATGATTGGTTAGAGCTGAGACTATAGATTGGAGATGATTTATTGAAGCAAGGGTCAAACATCAGAAATGATTGGTTAGAGCTGACACAATAGACCAGAGAAGATTTGTTGAAGCTAAGCTCATCCATCAGAGATGATTGATCACATCTGAGGTCATCCATCAGAGATGATTAGATGGTTAGATCTGAAGTTGTACATCAGACATGACTAGTTAGAATTGAAGCTATGGATCAGAGATGACTGGTTACAGCTGAGGTCATAGCTCACATTGCCTGAGGAAAAGGCTTTGCCAAGGCTAGAAGCAGATACTTCAGCTCAAAATGAACAATGTGTTTAAAATGGAAATGCCTCAAAGCCCCCAGAATCTATAACCAGAAAAATAACAATGACTAAGCTAAAATTTTAAGCCTTACATTAAATGGCAGTCACATTAACAACATGAAAAGAATATTTTATAATGCATACTCAAAACGTTTCGTCGCAAAATGAAGTTTAATCAAATTCGATTAAACTATGATAATGCACAGTCAGGGTTTTCTGGCCAAATCAGAGCTGCTAATTAGAGGCTTCAGGTCCATAACTAAAAGATGAATTCCTGATTGGTTATGACTGGTTAGAGATTATATATCAGAGATGACTGAGTAGTTGAAGGTTTCCATGGTGATTTGACTGCTGGACAATCCCTCTGTACAGCAGATGGCAGCAGTGCTGTTTTGTAGGATGATGCATCCTACTGCTCGGTACATACTGTGTCATACTCTCTCTTCCTTACACACAATATATGCATCATTACAAGTGTGTCAACATTGTCAACACACTGTGGATGTGTCCAGAGCTACACCCAATTCATTATGTATGCTACAGCGCATTATAATGTGCAGGGCAGCGTGTTGCATAGGTTTATGAAAATTTTATATTTAGCCCAAAGGTATTATGGATGATAATTAGACTGTTTAACTTGGATTCAATTTCGCAAATGTCAATAAAAGACTAATGTTCACAACAGAAAGTGAAAAAGTGGCAGACATCATCATTTTATGGGACACAGAGCCATGAATCTGGCAATAGCAACACAACTACAGCTGATTAGAGACTTTTTTTTTCAGTTTTGTGTGAATTATTTATGACACAGTAAAGCAACAAATACATAGTAATAGCTCTGGTAAATTCCTCCTCTGTCCGATGAGGCAGGTTGTCTGATGTCCCTAATGCTCCTAACTGCATGTTGCTCCTATTCAGCATCTGTAAAGCCATGTTTTTTTATTCATTTCATGTTTATTTTTTTAAACAATATTAAAATAGGTTTTAACTTCAAATCTAGGTCCCACAGTGAAATGTATACATTAAACAGTAGTCCTTATACATCTAAAATTTCTTAGGAGAACATCATTTGTGACATTTTGTTTGGTCATTAGGGATTGTAATCTTCATCCAGGTTTCTGTAGACCTGCTTTGTGACGATGTCTATATTTAAAGGGCGATAAAAATAAAATTGTGACTGCAGCAAAAGTTCTGACACCTTATTATTATTCGGTTCTCTCCCCCATTCATTCATTCATTCTCATATTCTCCCCAGAAAATAAGAAAGAAAAAAAAAAACAGTTTAAAACAAGGAAGCTCATACCTGATTTCATCCGTGTGTTCTTTCAAACGTCTAAACATGAAACTGTGAACTTTTTAAACATACAACAGAACATAACGGCCATGCGTTGCAGTGTCCTGCTGTCCCTCTGTGCCATGTTCTCACTGAACTCAATGAAGAGGGCTACATTTGAACAGAGGTGTTCCCTTTACAATTAGGGTGCAAGAATAAAAAACAAAAACCCTATGCAGGTCAGCTAAGCACTGCTAGCGTTGGTTTGCTAACTGCAGTATGATTGAGATGCAGATTGAACCACACACTGCATCATGGCTTGCATTATTATTCAGAAAGTGGCATACCTAAACGAGCAATTAGCCCACAGAGAGGGAGCTGCGGTGTGTGTACTAAATGGCATTTCTACTGAGAACCTGTAATCAGCAAAGGGGAGAGAGAGAGCGAGAGAGAAAGAGAGAGCGCAAGAGAGCGAGAGAATGATGTGTATGTGTGTGTAGTGCGTATGTGCAGTGTAGTCTGTAGTCTCTGGTGTTTATGCGTGGTGTAGTCTCTATTGTTCTGATTCACATCAGCCTGCATAGCGAGGCGCGTCATTCTCTTTTCAGCTTTGAATAACATATAATACAAAAAAGATTACAAAGGGACACAAAAACTTCGAACAATAGAGAAGGAAGAAAATGAGGATATTCTCTCAGTAAAAGCTACCATTTTGCACAGGAGCGCATTTAGAATAATATTTTTCAGTAAGCAAATCCAAAAGGCAGACTGAACCTGGGAATTATGTGGATGATGGATGAATGTGACTCAGTGGGTTATAGTTGTATGAGCTGTATATTATTCGTAAATACACAATAACATACGATACATAATAGTGTCTGAAAAAACATCAGAAATGCAGCTGTAACACAAGAGAAAGTTTGATTAAAGTTGTGAGTCCGATGTTTGTTCTCTCCACTACGTCTACACTCAGTTTCTAACTATGAAGCTCTTACTCTGTTTGCTCTTACGTGCTTTCAGGAGCCAACAGTGAAACCTGACTGTTATCCCTTGTTTGAGATCATTGACTCTTTCTCCTATTAAACACCATTATACAGCACTTGGACAAGAGGTATTCCGAGTGTGCTTATATTTTTAGTATAACCACACTGTGGCTTTTCAATGTTTATTTCACTATGTTTTCGCCACATATAGTCAATTTCCAAATTTAGTGATAGTTTGTTAAGCCCAGTTCCCACTGCACCGAAAGACCAATGCCAACAGACATGTTTGTCGGGTTTTGTCGGATCAGTGTGTGTGTGAACACCTTTCGGCACCTGTTGCCGTTTATTTTCGTCGACTGAACATGTTCGATCGGCATTTGTCTGGTCGTTTAACGTCTGAGCAGTGTGGAATGATTTTCCAACAAATTCCGATGTAATCAGACCTGGGCATGAACTGTTCTTATGACGATGAGGCAAGCGTCCCTGAAAACTCCATAGAAATGAAAGCCCGTGCACTAGGTTCTAGGCGCACATACTTCTAAATAGATTGTTTACATATTTTTTTTTTCTTGCACATGAGGGCTAATTTCTTTAAAATGTGAAAATTGGACAAAAAAGTTGGATTCATCATAAAACTTGCCTGAGGTCTTATCACTGTTTGCAGAACTACCAGACCAATAAAATATAAAACCTTTTGGCTATCTAACACGAGACTAGGCTAGTTTGGTGTCACTAGCCAAGGGGAGACACAACTAAGCTATCATTGTGTGGGTTTAGCCGCTACAGTTCCATGCAGAGTACATTAGCTGTCCTTATGCTCTGTTCATATCATATTCATGTAACTTGTAACTCACATAGACATTTACACACCTTCTTTTCCTGCTCAGCATGAGAGGATGTTAGTGTTTCAGTTTCAACCCTTTTACTGGTAAAACAAATTCGCATGTATCCATTTTCTCCCCCACACTAACTGATGATGTGAGATAGTGTTCGGCAGAATTGAGACCTGTCAGCCAACAAGACAGGAGTATTTCCACATATTTTCCTGTAAACCCTGTCTGATTGGTCTTGCCTCCATTCACTGAAGATAAAATACAACACTCCATTCACTGAAGATATAAAATTACAACACTGCCGTCTTGTTTTACTGCCGTTCAATTACGTGATGACAAACTGCTCCAAGTGGAGAATTATACAGGGCTAAAGAAAAAATATTCGGTCTACAGCCCCAAATGCCCAGGCCAAAATATTGAAAACTTTGCACATCCTCTGTCTGCAGTTCTCTGTATAAATGTAAGTAAGTGTCCTGTCTCTCACATCGCAACAACCAAGGCTTCACCCACAACCTCTTTCATTTCACTCTTCATCTTTTCAGGCAAAGAACGACACAAAGACCTAGTAATAATAAAACACTGATTGTGGGAAAAGGATAATCTATTTTTTTTAAACCAGTCTGACTGTCCGTAAACAAGTTTGTTGGTGTCTGTTGGGGCAGTGTGAACATGACAGCTGTGCTTCTGAGCATTTTAAATCCAACGGCCAACTTTTAAAAGTCGGTGATTGTCGGCGTTGGTTGGCATCTGTCGGTGCAGTGTGAACTGGGCTTTAGACTAACAAGTTAGCGACATCATCAGTGGACATGGCAAACGATACATTCAGATGAAGATGTAAAGGAAGAGGGGGAGCCAATTTCACCAGGAATGTATCAATCAGTGTGAGCTAGCAGAGCAAAACTAAACTAAACAAAACATTTGCCCACGTTGTGTCAGAAATGTCAGTTAATTTCTTCAGTTAATTTCAATTAATATTAATTTCTTATTTATAGAACTGTTGTATAAAAACAATACCATACTTGCAATTGTGCTTTTATGCTAAATATTGGCCTGCAGCCTCATGACTACAGACAAATACAGTATTACTGCACAATTGTGAGTACAATATTGCTTAATTAACCTGCACTAGCAATGCCTACTTGTGATGTCAGCACATCACACAACCATTAACTTCTCACAAAACTGAAAAAAACAGGAGTTTTCCTTTGGACAGTTAGTAATTAAAAATCTCAAGCTCCCCGTAAATTTGATTAGTGTTTCTATCTTAGTCAAGTTTGTGAAAAATGGACGACAGGTATCAAGTTAATCAGCTACCACATGACCCAATAAATACATTTCAGGGAGAAAACATTTCATGTAAAATGAAAACAGCAAAACTATTGGAACAGCAAGGCCAATTCATTTATTTTTGCTGTAGACTGAAGACATTTGGGTTTGAGATCAAAACATGAATATGAGAAGAGAAAACACTATAAAACCAGTGTTAAAAGGTAAATTATATAAAGTATATAAAAAACTATAAGGATTTTTTTTTTTATTTATGTCAAAAGCAAAGACTAAACAATCACTTATTATAATGAAAAAGATATTTAAAAATCACAAATGCAAATAAAGGTCAAGGGTACACTTACTTCTGGGCAGCATGAGTCACTGGAGTGATGTCTTCAGTAGTGTGGGCTTGTAATATATGCATCTATGCTTCCAAGACAACAGGAATACACAAACAGCAAAAAAAAAAAAAAAGGGTTTCACTATCCTCTGTAGCTCAGACAAAAAAAAGAGTTTTCTCTTGAGTCATGGCATTTAGCTTTCCATCCCCGTGCTATTTTCTGGAGATTTGACCTCTTTCGCTCTTAGCCTGCTCCTTAGGAACAGGACCTTTATCACAGTGATTCATGTTCTGAATATAAAGGTGAATCAAAAGGTAATTTGTATTAAAAATAAAAGGTTAAAAGTAATTAAACTTTAGAAATGCTACATTTGTTTTTATTTATTTTGTGCAGTATGTGATAATTAATCTTAGTTATGCCATATTAGCTTCCATGTACTAGAGAGCATGCAGAGCAAATGGTTTTAAGTATTAAGGAAACATCCGCTATTGCTGACTTGCATACAATATGAATGTCATTATATGTGATCTTCAGTGGCATGTTAAGATGGTTGAAACACCACACTATAACACACTAGTAACACCATCCTATGACGCGAGCTGACTTCTCACAGGAAGAACGAAAATACAGCACCAACCAACAATTTAGCACCGGAATCTCTAAACACATCTCAAATATTTCAGTATAAGCATATGTAATGCGTTTCAGGGAGGACTTTCCCTTTAAGATGAATTCTAAGCTATTTTGTAAAAATCTAAAATGGCCTCCTTCACATGTCTCAAAACACAGTGGGCATTCACTGCGCTAATAAAATCCCACAATGCATAGCAGTAGGTTGTATCCAAAAAGTATCCAATCGCTGCGTTCCATTCCGAAGGGCTCATCCCTATGCCCTAATCCCTTCAAAGGGTTTACCCTCCAGAGTGAGAGCTTTGATGGGATGAAGGGTGTAGGGGACCAAAAAAATTGTTCCTTGGAATGCACTTCTGTGTCATCTTGTCGAGCCAATTAAGAAGGAGGCGTCAAAGCACAATTGAGTATGCTATTTGACAAAAAATAAATAAAATAAAACAGAACCACGCTGAGTGGACTCCGAAGTTTAAGATATATATTTATGTAAGCTGCACCTTTTGTGAAACGGCAGTTTATTTGTTTTGGTTTGTGCTCACATTTGTAGCACCATGGCCAATGGATCTGACTTAATTTCTTAATTTTATAAGCAATTTGTTTTGGATACATAACTATTGACTATGGATGTTTCATGCCCAGTTATAAAGTATTTATTTGTTGTCATGCATATATGTTAGGTTCCCTCTCTCTCGCTACGCAGCTAGCGGAGGCTAGCGGAGTAGCGTACTTCCGCATTCCACTGAGCGCATGCCAGCGCTATTCATAAAAAGCTCTGGACTGTTTCATTAATGAACTCACGTTTGTTTTCTTTGCCATGTACATTTGTTTTCGTTCACGTCATGTCTCCGCCTCCTATGTTTATTGGTTCTTTTGGTTTGCGTCATGTCTCTGTCCCCGTTCTGTCATTGGTTCTTGTTTATTGATTGATCATTGGTTTCAGGTGTCTCTGATTTGTGTCTGTGCATTTAAACCCCGCTCTGTTTCCGCTTCTTTGCGGAGTATTAGTTTAAATGAAGTATGAGTATGTGCGTTAAGCCGATTTCTCGCTTGTGTTCTCTCGCCCCAAGTTCATGGTTCCCAGACCATAGAAAGTCGTTCGTAGTTCGTATTCCGTAGCTCGTTGTTCGTGGTTCCCAAACCACCTCCTTGCGTCGTGTGTTTGCTCCGTTTGGTTTTGTTTTCGTCATTTGGATTATGTTTGTTTCATGGACATTCTCATTTGGATTACTGCCTCATTTGTCAAGGATTATCACATTTTGGATTATTGCTGCTTTTTTCTTTCAGTGGATTATGGTTTGGTGTTTTTTGTTCCTTTATTTTTGAATAACTCGTTCCTAATAAACTGACGTTTCCCCAGCGCATGCATCCTGACTCCCCTTCCTCCAGATTACATAACAATATATAATAAACTTTGCCCGTTTTATTGGTCTAATGTCGTATTCATAAGAGTACATTGTCTGCCAAGACTCGGCTACATTTTTTTTTCACCTTTCTGTATGTTCATTATTATTGTTATTATTATTATTCATATTATTGGGGTTAGGCCACTTTGCCTTTATAAAGATAAAATAAAGGCTTGCTTTAATATTTTCAAGCAGATATGCCTTATTGTTCAATAACAGAAATCCACAAGAATGATATGAGGTGTACATAATTTTTCTTAGTTATTTAAGCTCTTGAAATGCACTCCCATCCTGGCCATTTGTGCGCACAAAGACGAGTGTAATAGCATCCTCATTCTTCTGCAAAGCAGAAAGAGAGGTCAGTTTGTAAATTGGTAGTCAGATAGATAAATAAAAAGGAAAGAGATTCTGGTTGTACAATAGTTCATTAAAAGTAAAAACATAAAGGTTTAGCAGTAAAACTATATATATATATATATATATATATACAGGTGCATCTCAATAAATTAGAATGTCGTGGAAAAGTTCATTTATTTCAGTAATTCAACTCAAATTGTGAAACTTGTGTATTAAATAAATTCAATGCACACAGACTGAAGTAGTTTAAGTCTTTGGTTCTTTTAATTGTGATGATTTTGGCTCACATTTAACAAAAACCCACCAATTCACTATCTCAACAAATTAGAATATGGTGCCAATCAGCTAATCAACTCAAAACACCTGCAAAGGTTTCCTGAGCCTTCAAAATGGTCTCTCAGTTTGGTTCACTAGGTAAGCCACAAACATTCATTGCCAAAGAAGCTGGCTGTTCACAGAGTGCTGTATCCAAGCATGTTAACAGAAAGTTGAGTGCAAGGAAAAAGTGTGGAAGAAAAAGATGCACAACCAACCGAGAGAACCGCAGCCTTATGAGGATTGTCAAGCAAAATCAATTCAAGAATTTGAGTGGACTTCACAAGGAATGGACTGAGGCTGGGGTCAAGGCATCAAAAGCCACCACACACAGACGTGTCCAGGAATTTGGCTACAGTTGTCATATTCCTCTTGTTAAGCCACTCCTGAACCACAGACAACGTCAGAGGCGTCTTACCTGGGCTAAGGAGAAGAAGAACTGGACTGTTGCCCAGTGGTCCAAAGTCCTCTTTTCAGATGAGAGCAAGTTTTGTATTTCATTTGGAAACCAAGGTCCTAGAGTCTGGAGGAAGGGTGGAGAAGCTCATAGCCCAAGTTGCTTGAAGTCCAGTGTTAAGTTTCCACAGTCTGTGATGATTTGGGGTGCAATGTCATCTGCTGGTGTTGGTCCATTGTGTTTTTTGAAAACCAAAGTCACTGCACCCGTTTACCAAGAAATTTTGGGGCACTTCATGCTTCCTTCTGCTGACCAGCATTTTGAAGATGCTGATTTCATTTTCCAGCAGGATTTGGCACCTGCCCACACTGCCAAAAGCACCAAAAGTTGGTTAAATGACCATGGTGTTGGTGTGCTTGACTGGCCAGCAAACTCACCAGACCTGAACCCCATAGAGAATCTATGGGGTATTGTCAAGAGGAAAATGAGAAACAGGAGACCAAAAAATCCAGATGAGCTGAAGGCCACTGTCAAAGAAACCTGGGCTTCCATACCACCTCAGCAGTGCCACAAACTGATCACCTCCATGCCATGCTGAATTGAGGCAGTAATTAAAGCAAAAGGAGCCCCTACCAAGTATTGAGTACATGTACAGTAAATGAACATACTTTCCAGAAGGCCAACAATTCACTAAAAATGTTTTTTTATTGGTCTTATGAAGTATTCTAATTTGTTGAGATAGTGAATTGGTGGGTTTTTGTTAAATGTGAGCCAAAATCATCACAATTAAAAGAACCAAAGACTTAAACTTCAGTCTGTGTGCATTGAATTTATTTAATACACGAGTTTCACAATTTGAGTTGAATTACTGAAATAAATGAACTTTTCCACGATATTCTAATTTATTGAGATGCACCTGTATATGTGAACCGGAAGCAGATTTATTCCGTTTGAACACAACGAAACTCTAGCGAGTGCCGACTGACCATAATGCCACAGTGTGTTTAAAGAGGACACGTAAACTATATATCGAATAGGGTTTAGGATGGACCTAGGATGGATAGCATTAAAGGGAACTGAATGGGTGTGGTTGTCAGGCGATGGCTGATTGTGACGAATGATGCAGTTTTGTTTACTACCGGTTACATTTCTCATTTCCACGGAGCTCTTAAAAATGTAATTGTTTTTCCATCTTTTCTTCTTCACTGACAAGATCATAATAAACACATTTTGAACTGCCACTTTGAGCTGCCATTTTTTTTGCTGAGATAGTGAACACTCAGTTTTGTTTTTTCTTTAACTCAGTCAACATGTCAAAACCACCCAGTCTGCTTATGAATTAATTTTTCCTGCAGTTTCAACAACAGGAAATGAGTGTAATGGCAGATTCTATATCCGTGTCAAGAGTTATTGGGGAGTTAGACCAAAAATAAATCCAAATAAAATGCATCAAGTGATCTCTCAAAATTAATTGAGAAAATACATTAATTTTAACAGTAACACAAACATTAACACGATTTCTCACTTACCCCGAATGTACCTGATTACTGAAGACATGCTTGGTGTCTGAAATTAGCTTCTTTATTTTTTGCATATTCATATTCAACCCTTCATACACTCCCTGCAAACAATGTAAAGCTATGTAATGTTTTTGTCAGGGGTCTTGTAGAGATCAGGGAGAATGCAAGTACAGATTTCAGCTTATAAGAACCGAACAGTAAAGACAGCACAAACATAGACACCAGAACATGAGCTATGGTTACAAATGCAAAAGGACATAGACTATAGAGCAAAACATGACAAAAAAAACGATGACAAAAGACACAAGCTAGACAATAAGTGAGGTGTAAGACGTGACTTAAATACTTGTGCATACTATATTAACCAACACGTGACACAGGTGCAAACAGTCATATGACGCGATTCAATGAAGTGCAGTGACTCATGGGAAACATACTCAAGTGCCGATTTTGGTGTAACTCTAACAGTTGTAAAATATTAACAAAAAGTCTATAATTTTAAAGTGGAAATATTCCAGCTTCAAATATGGGAAGATAAGGCCTAGGGAGCAAAATTATTGCTGCATTCACACCATGTCGGTATTGCCGTAATTACTAGATGACAACCTGGATGTTCCACTCTGAGCTGCTCACATCCTCAGACTCGAATTTATGCGTTTCTATGGGAACACTATTAACACCGAAATTAATCCGTGTGAGATGATGTTGTTGACAACTAAAAAATACATAATTGCAACATTAAATCACATTAAATCAAATTTTTATGCTATTGCATAAAGAAAACATAAAGCACATCAAGTAACAATAACGTTGTTTATTAGTAACGCAGGCATTGGTAATGTGGTGTTGCAAACATAAAGAAAACAGATGGTTATCCAACTCCGTGCTAGCTACATTAAACTGTACTACATTAAAATGTCTTTCATTTATTTTCAGATTAGTCTTGCATTAATAAGACAATAATAGTCAATTATACAAATTATTACACAGAAATATTATGAGCTAACTACTTGCCATTTTGAGTGTTTCCGCAAGACGTTTCAGCGGTCAGGTGTTTCAAGTCGGAGCTCTCAAAAAATTCCTAGTTTACAAGTTGTAATTACGAGTTCTACTAGGATGCGAACACTTTTTACAAGTCAGAATCTCGTAATTATGGTAATTATGACATGGTGTGAATGCAGCTTTAACCAGTTGGAAGTTTTTGATTCTGGTTGTTCAAGATGGCCACCTCCACAACATTACGGTTTCAGCTATGCAAAGCTTTGGTTGGATAACTCAGTAACCCAGGCTCCTGGAACAAGCAGATTTCATGTCCAGGCTTTTCGTTTTTTATTCATAGTTGCCCAGCAGACAAGTAGGTTGAACAAACAGCAAAAGAAAAAAAACTACTCCATTATTAACCATTGCTAAACAAATGTTTTCATTTGGTCTGCAGCTATGTTTAAACATGATGCTTTTCACTTAGCTCCAGTGCAAAACTGAATAAAAGGGTGAATGAAAGGAAATATTTAGTTTATAAAATCATGTGTGCAGTAGTGATTTCCCTATGGTGTAAAAGAAAAGAAAAAAAGACCATTACAAATATTCACACATGTATGGATACACACACACACGCACACACACACACACACACACACACACACACACCAGAGGTGAGTAAGGATGGGCAGATTATTAGCATTAACAATAGCATATCTGCCCAGTGGTGTGTGGAGAGGATGTCCCAATAGGATAGGCATCAGTGTGAATGAGATCCAGGAAAGGACAGGACGAAGGAAGAGAGGAACGGGTGGAAGAGGTAACTAAATATATTCGTCATGAGAAACGCCCTGCTTATTTCGTTTTCTGCTCCAGCACCACCTTATCCATTCTCTCTTAAAGTTCTCACATGTGTGTAGTGTGTCTTCTAGTTCTGTCATCATCCCAATATGCATACTTAATTCTGTCCTGTATATCTTTTTTGTAGCTTGTCTTGGTGTAGTCTTGCATAGGATTCCTGTCATGCCAGGGCCTGGAGCTTATCCTATGGGGGGGCACCCTGGATAGGGTGACAACCCATCACAGGGCACAATCATACACTATGGACAATTTAAAGATGACAAACAGCCTATAATGCATGTCTTTGGACTGAGGGAGGAGACTGGACTACCCAGATGAAACCCCCAAAGCACAGGGAGAACATGCAAACTCCGCACACAGGGTGAAGGCATGAATCGAACCACCAACCCTGGAGGTACGAGGCAAATGTGCTAACCACTAAGCCACCATGCCCCTCTAATAAATTTGTATTATTCGTATCAATTTCTTTGTTGGAAACAATGTTTTGCTGTTCTGTATTAGTATAGTTGCATATGATTTAAGATTGCTTATGTTTAGAATTTCACCTATTTTGTTCACACTGTTGCTCATGCATCTGATAGAGTTGAACATTTTACGTATTATTTTATGATGTGTTTAATTTTTTATCTTCAGTACTATTTTAACCCGCTCAGGATAGATACTGGATGGAATGCCTGACTATCACAGGGCACTATGCACAGTTGTTCACACACTCATTGACACCTGGGGTTAATTAAGCAAAGCCAATCCAACTATCGGCATGTTTTTTTGGACAGTGGGAGGAAACCGTGGAACCTGGAGAAAATCCATGTGAACGTGTGAATCGCCACAAAGGATCTCCTAAAAGACCTGAGCTCAGAAACAAACTGGTGACACTAGAGCTACAATATGAGCCAGGAACGCTATGCACTGCGCCATCATGTGGCCAATTAACACATCATATACCATGTATAAGTATTTCCTAATATAGTTAATGACTTGGATCCACTTTTGGTTTGATTTTGGAGAACTTGAGGGGGCTCATAATTGATTTTGGGCCCTGCTTTTACAGATACATCGTTTCCCAAGTAAAATCACAGCCCTCCTGTACCTTCATGTCCTCATCAATCAGGAGAACTGATGGCAATTGGAGAGTGCAATCAGTCCAGGCAATATAATAGCATGAAATCAAGGCATCCAGCTGGGACACACACATTGATAACAGGTTGAGAGATATTGATGAGAGGGAAAGAGGGAATACCATATCAACCAAAGGATTTGTGAAGACAGTTCTAGAGAGGAAAAGGACAAAGAATGGCTGACCATTTTCCCTGGGGCTCCTGACACTATAAGCAAAGTTTGAGAGGATTATGGGAAAGTAGAGAGGGAAAAAAGGGATGAAAGGGCAAGAGAACATGAACAAGGGAGTGAGGAAAGGGGATTAAAAGTAACAGCAGCAGCTGAAGCATTAGAAACTGCCAAAGGAGACCAACATCATGGCTCTACACCTGTGCAAAGGAGAAAAAGAAGAGATGGCACCATGGTTGCACTTAGTGAGCTAAAAGCCAGAAGTCAACCAAATTGCAGATAATACTGCAGTCTAAAGACCTACCCAGTATTATAGTCATTCCAATAAAGTGGACAGTAAGTTTATACAGTATTTTGAATTGTATTTATATATTTAAAAGCAGCTATTTGTTGGGTGCATAAGTATATGCCCCCATATCCATACAGGGTAAAACCACCTTTGGCTGTACATTTGGAATATGCGCTATAATCTCTAGAAGTATGTGGACACCTGATCAAACCCATATGTGGGCACTGCCCAAACTGTTGCCACAAATTTGGAAACACACAATTGTCTAGAATGTCTATGTATGTTTTAGTATAAAAATTTCCATTCAAGGGGCCTAGCCCAAATCTGTTCTAGCATGACAATGCCCCTGTGCACAAAATGAGGTCCATAAAGACATGGTTTGCCAAGGTTGGTGTGTAAGAACTTGACTGGCCTGCACAGAGCCCTGACCTCAACCCCTTTGAATACATTTGGGATTAATTGAGAAGCCAACCCTGAACTAGGCCATCTTGCATAACATCAGTCCCCAACCTCACTAATGCTCTTGTGGCTGAATGAGCACAAATGCTCCAAAATCTAGTGGAAATCCTTCCCAGAAGAGTGGAGTGGAGCAAAGGGGGCTGCAAATTGGGAACTGCATATTAATGTCCATGGTATTGGAATGGATGTGATGGTCAGGTGTACACATACTTTTGGCCATATAGTGTATCTCTATCAGTTTTGGACATCTAAGTGCTGATATTTTTGCCCATTCATGGGCTCAATCTCAGTTAGACTGGATGAAGCAATTTTAAAGCTTGCCACAGATTCTAGATCAAATTGAGGCCTGGACTTTGGCTTGCCAATTATTATCAAGTCTTGTGCAGAGTGGAACAGGTTTTCTTTAAGGGTTTGGGTCCATGCATCTTGCCCTCAACCATGGCCATTTTCCCAATCCCTGCTGCTGAAATACATCCCCATAACATGATGATGCAGTAGTGTTCCACTAAATGTAGTGCTTTGTGCCAAGGCCAAAAAGTTCATGTTTGGACTCTTCAGACCAGAGGACATTTGCTGAGTCTCAAACATAGGATTGCATATGGCATTTTTCAATAATGGCTTTCTTCTTATCACTATTCCAGTCCAGTCCAGGTTGTCCTGTGAATAGCTTCCCCCAGCTGAGCTGTGGATCTCTCCAGCTCCTTCAGATTTGCCCTTGCTGCTTCTCTCACTAATGCCCTCTTTACCATCACTGACTTTTGGTGGACAGCCTCCTCAAGGCAGAGTTGCGGTTGTGACATATTCTCTCCAGTTTATCATAATGGATTTAATGGTGCTCCATGGGATGTTTAAAATTTTATATTATTATTTTTTTTATAACCAAAGCCCCCACTGATATTTTTCCAGGACTAGTCCCAGATGTGTTTTGATAGCTCCTTAGTCTTCATGATGTTGTTTGTATAATTATATTCTCTAACAAACTCTGGGGCCTTCCAGAAACAGATGTAATCATACTTTGATCATGTGCGTTTGTGTGTGTGTGTGTGTGTGTGTGTGTATGTATATACTGTTCAGCCATAACCTAAAACCACCTGCCTAATATTGTAATATTGTCCCCCTCTTGCCACCAAAACAGGTCTGACCCATCAAGGTATGGACTCCACAAGACCTCTGAAGGTGTGCTGTTGTATCTAGCACCAAGATGTTGGCAGCAGATCCTTTAAGTCCTGTAAGTTGTGAGGTGGGGCCTCCATGGATCAAACTTGTTGGTCCAGCACCAGCAAAGATGCTCAATCGGATTGAGATCTGGGGAATTTGGAGGCCAAGTCAACACCTTCAACTCTTTGTTATCTTCCTCAAATCATTCCTGAACAATTTTTGCAGTGTGGCAGGGTGCAATAAACTGCTGAAAGAGGCCACCGCCATTAGGGAATACCATTGCCATGAAGGGGTGTACTTGGTCTGCAACAATATTTAGGTAGGTGGTACATGTCAAAGTAACATCCACATGAATGCCAGGACCCAAGTTTTCCCAGCTTGCCTTCTTCCTTTCTTCTCTTCTTGCCTCCTTCCCTTCTTCTCTTCCTCAGGTAAGCGATGTACACGAAACCAACCATCCAGATGATGTAAAAGAAAATGTGATTCATCAGACCAGGCCACCTTCTTCCATTGCTCCATGGTCCAGTTCTGATGCTCATGTGCCCATTGTAGGTGTTTTTGGTGGTGGACAGGGGTCAGCATGGGGACTCTGACCAGTCTGTGGCTATGCAGCCCCATACACTGCAAGCTGTGATGCACTGTGTGTTCTGACACCTTTGACACCTTTCTATCATAGCCAGTATTAACTTTCTTTTAACAATTTGTGCTACAGTAGTTCTTCTGTGGGATTGGACCAGACGGGCTAGCCTTCGCTCTTCACATGCATCAATGACCCTGACCCTGTCACTGGTTCACTAACCACTACAAACAAGGAACACCCCACTAGACCTGCCATTTTGGAGATGCTCTGACCCAGTCATGTAGCCATCACAATTTTGGCCCATTTTTCCTGGTTCCAATATATTAACTTCAAGAACTGACTGTTGCCACTTGCTGCCTAATATATTTATATCCCACCCCTTGACAGGTGCCATTGTAAAGAGCTAATCAATGTTAATCACTTCACCTGTCAGTGGTTTATACAGCCCTAATTTTGGTGCCAATTTCTGCTTTACTATGCAAAGCAGAAGCCATACATCAACACTGTCCAGAAGCGCCGCCGACTTCTCTGGGCTTGGTCTCATCTGAGATAGACAGTAGTACAGTGGAATCGTGTTTTGTGGACCAACGAGTCAACATTTCAAATAGTTTTTGGACAAAACAGCTGTCATGTTCTCTGGACCAAAGAGGAAAAGGACCATCCAAGCTATTATAAGTGTCAGGTCCAAAAGCCAGCATCTGTCATGATATGGGTATGTGTCAGTGCCCATGGCATGGGTAACCTGCACATCTGTGAGGGCACCATTAATGCAGAAAGATATGTACACATTTTGGACAACGCCAAACCACATTCTGCCCGGATGGTTGTGTAAGCAGAGAGTGAGGATGCTAGCATGGCCTGCCTGCAGTCCTGACCTCTCTCCGATTGAGAATGTGTGGCGCATTATGAAGCTAAACTTGCTAAACTTAACCAACTGGTGTCTTCAGTGCCCAAACGCTTAATAAATTTAAATTCACAAAGTGAAACTTCAAATAATGTGTTAATAAAGTGTTTCCAATATAGTACAGGGTGAATTGCATTTTCAAATGACCCTCTTTGTTTTTGTTTTTTTGCATTTTCTATACTGTCCCAATTTTTTCAGAATTGGGGTGTATAGATATATACATAAAGTATATATATATATATATATATATATATATATATATATATATATATATATATATATATATATATATATATATATATATATATATATATATATAAAGTTTTAGGCAGATGCAAAGACATGCTGTAGAGCAAAGATGCCTTCAAAATAATGAAATTAAATGTTTCTACATTTAAAAAAATACAGTAAAGAGCAGTAAACAGTAGTAAATGAAACAAAGTCAATATTTGGTGTGACAAAAAGATAATAATAAAAATAAAAATAGTAGACTCCTGTACAATTTGTGCAGTTTTATAAGGAAATGAGCTGGTAAGTTTTATTGAGCATCTTGCAGAACCAGCCACAGTTCTTCTGGAGACTTTGACTTTCGCACTCGCTTCTTATTTTTGCAGCAAAACCCAGCAGCCTTCATTGTGTTTTTTTGTCTGAAAAGTGTCTCTTACGTAATATGCTGCTTTCCTTATTGACATACAAACATTTTTCTGAAACATTTAATTTTGTGCTAGAAAAATAATGTTTGGGAATCTAAAATGTTTTTTGTACTGACTTGATAATGTAGAAGTTATAAAATAAAAAATCTATAACAAAGTTTGTACTAAAAAAAAAACAGGGTGCCTAAAACTCTTGCACAGTACTGTATATATAGTACTCTTTATAAGTATTGCTCTTCTGTGTGTCACTATTGCATGGGATAAACATTAAAATTCTGCCCACTCACTAGTCAGTGCAAACTCTGTCTCTTAAACACATTCACACCTGTCATTGGTAAATATCTGGCCCTCTGGACATTTTGACTGTGATGACTTGCTGCATGCGTGCAAGGAAAAATAAACACTGCAGGGCTGCTGTAGAGCTCAGAGGTGATGATGGTTAAAGTAGCTGCTGTCATAAATCAGCAAAATCCTCACAACTTTGAAGGGATGCTTTATTTATTTGTTTGTTTACTTATTTATTTGTTTGTGTTTTACAAATGAAACATTCATGAAGTGTTCAGTACAAATACAAAAAAATGCTGTCCGAATGAGAACTGTTACATTTCATTTGTGGAATTTTACTAATACTTGATAACACATTTATATTCCTAATGAACAAGCTTTAATGGTGTTCATCGCTCAGTGACTAACAATTGATGTTGGCACGTTGAGGCACGTTGTCCCTACCGCTTTCAGTCAATAACACTGCATTCGTTTTTGATGACTGATGAATTTCTAACAATCTTTCATAATGGAGTCAGACTTTTGGAGCCTGTCTTGGCTCATTTTAAAGCTCTTGACGGCATCATTCTCAGGACAAATGACTTCTGATTCTGAGTCAGTGCTCTGTTAAGAGTCCAGAAGCTTCAAACTTTTAAGATGATTAGGAATGAGTGCTGTACAGGTGTGATTATTTAAGTATGATAAGCAATACTTCCCAAACCATGTCCTGGAGACACTTTGTCCTCTATACTTTGTAGTGCTCTTTGATCTAACACATGAAACTACAAATATTTCCAGTATGCCAATGTACTGAGTACATATTACTCAGGCTGAATTTCATGCTTCGTGCTGTGCTTTATCCCATAATACATTTGCATCCCACAATGCAAAGACATCACATTTTCAAAATATAAAAATTTAAAAAACAGTTTTAAAATGGGGTGAAAAAGCAACAGTTATAGCAACTATATTTTGAAAAAAATGCTGGTTATACTGTGGTATATTTTTATCTAAATGTTGCAGATAGAAAACTGCACCTCATCTAATTTATTGCCTGCTGTGTACAAACTAATGCTAATAAACAACTACTAGCAATTAATAGCTTGTTAGCTTTAGTGATTGCAGATCAGGAGCCAACTCCAAGTACACTGGGCATCCATCACAGGGCACCACACACCACACACCCACACCCACACACACACACACACACACACGCACACACACACACACACATACATTAGAGTACATCTTTTACACCTTTAATTACCAGGGAAAATGAACATGTACCTTATTATTACATTTTATTTCCAACAATAGTTATCTATGCCTCCAAACATTTATTCTACAGACATTGTGATTCACTCAAACCTGTGATGAATGCTTTCATTTGTGTAGTGGGTTGAACATTTCGAAGTGCAGGTGCACACACAGCAGGAATATAGAGTCCCTGTATACAAACACCGGATGGCCACCTGGGGTTGCTGCATGCTGTTCCCACACAAATAACATTTGATAGCATCCCAGATTCAAGTGAACTACGCTCTGTTAAGCAAACATACAACAATTGTAAGATGACTTCAACAAAAGATAACTTAAAAGTTATTAAACTCTGACACTTACAACCCCAATTCCAAAACGTTGGGACACTGTGCACACTTACTTTTCCAGCCTTCTGTTGCCCCCACCCAACTTTTTTGAGACGTGTTGCTGCCATTAAATTCAAAATTACCTACTTTTTTTTTTCTTCTTAAAATGGTACATTTCCTCAGTTTAAACATTTGATATATTTTCTATGTTCTATTGTGAATAACATATGGGTTTATGAGATTTGCAAATCATTGCATTCTGTTTTTATTTACATTTTACACAGTGTCCCAACTTTTTTTGAATTGGGGTTGTACACTCTTTCCTCATTTAGCTGATGCTTTTATCCAAAGCTTTTTGCAAATGAGACAACTGAACAGTTGAGGTTTAAGGGTCTTCCTCAAAGACCCAACTATGCCAGAGATGGGATTTGAAATCACAAGCTTCAGATCAGTACCCCAAAGCTTTAAACACTGAGTTTCCACTTCCCCACTACATACCTTTTCTAGTAGTTTCATTCATGTTATTGAATGCATGGTCTCACAAGCCAGACTTATAGCATTCACTGTTTTGTCAATAAATGTAGCCAATAACTGCTTACTTTCACTGAAAGAGGAGAGCTGACTGACATGGTGGTGGCCAAGCGCATACCTTCACTCATCCCCTGTCCTGCCGCTAACCGCTTTGCCGTAAATATATCTTGCTTTCTGTCATGGTTTGTTTTCTCAATGAAAACAAATGCATGAAAGTGCAAAGAGAAAATCAGATGGCAACATCTTGTGGCCAGAAAATTGTGCAAAATATATCAGATGCTACGTGGCCCATACATGGAGCATCTGAGAAGCTGCTGAACTGGGATTAAAAGTATCATTAGTCACTTACCTAATATAAACATTATTCCAATGAAGTCCATTGAAGTAATTAGGATTTGTGTTCAGAAGGTGTGTCTTTGAGTTTATACACAGAAATGAGAGCAGCCTGAAATGGAATAGGACAGGATTTTCCTCTGATCTTTCAAGCTGAAATAGAATCTGAAGGGAGACTTGAGTCCTGCGCTTCAAGCAATAATTACGCCCACATACCCACTTCACACTGACTGGGCCAAGAGTTATGCCACCAGACAAAACCCTGGAGAACCTTTGGGTGATTATATAGGTTACTTACGCTTTATAAGTAATATGCATGAAACTATAAGCATTTAGAGGGGCTTATGCCAGACATTCTAAGCTATGTTAAATACATAGGACTCATATGGAGTCCTGAATTAATAATGCATTGTATTTTACATAGCATACAATGTCTGGCATAAGCCCCTCTAAATGCTCATATGCTATGTAAATGCTCATATGCTATGTAAAATACAATGCATTATTAATTCAGGGCTCATGTGGCGTCTTAGATATTTAAGTTATGTTAATAAATGTTCATATTCTTCACCACTAATGTTAGACAGCTAGCTAATTCAAGCTATTTGGGAAAATCTTTTTTTTTTTGGCTCTCTCTAGTGAGGCCCTCTGTTTAGCTCTACTTGAATTGCCCTGGAATTGTCAATAAATGCTTTGTCTCAAGTGTGGCTCCCTTTGGTGGCTGGCTAAAGTGGGTAATACCCCAGAGCTCTGGCCCTTAAACCTTCAGAAGTTCACCGATAATTCTGATCCGACTTCCATGGCCAGGGGTCCATTCAGTGGTTAAAGTTGTGAAAATGCTATTGCAAGGCAACTGGAAATACACAGACAGCCTAAGTTGGCGTAAGAGTAAAGCTAAAGATGAAGCTAGACAGCAATTAACTTTTAAGCCTTGTATACAGACAACGTAACATCTTACTAATGTCTGAAAAAGTAACACTTTCCTCAAAGATGTTAATAAATAATTTCAAATTGCTGTAGCTATTGATACTACAGTACCAAGACTATCAAGTGTTACATACTAAAACCAATGCTAAAGTTTCAGAGTTATTGCAGGGACTGCTCTTGGTCTTATTCTGGGTCTCAGTGGGGTTGTATTGATTACATCTTTAAAGGAAACGTGCTCCAGTCTGCAGCGCTTGACTTCATACTGAATACTGAATATTCTTCACAGTATCTGCTTGCGTCATGATCAAAGCACAAAAAAACACATTAGCCTTCTTTCTCTCTGCTGTGGCAGGCTGACTTAAAAAAAAAAAAAGAAGAAAAAGAAAAAGTGTATGTCTCTGAAACTTTTTTGCTCAGTGAGCTGCAGTGGCCAGGTCCATCCAATCCAGCAATTATCGCTGACAGTTCAAAAACCCAAAATTAACCACTGGGTAGAGTTCTGAAATTGTTGCTTTCTCTGGCCTTTGAAATGAAATGTTGGACAAGAGAAAAAGAAACCAGTCATGGTGATGAGAGCTCATTCAGGCTAGGGTAGGATAACAAGAGGGCATGAACTAAATGACAGGAGATCGTTTCTCAAAATCACATTAATTATGTCCACGCTTTCATGGTTATAATCTTAGAGCTGTCAAGAAACCAAGAAACAAAAATACAATGTGTTTTACGTTTTGGAATTTCATTGTTAGCCTGCTTAAAATCTGCAGCAATAGGATGGATTTCATAGGAGGTAAAAGACCAAATACCAAATGACCAAAGCAAAGCCAAATATACAACAGCACACTGACATAAAAGCGTTAAAGGCTGCACTAGTAAGGACTCTGTTTATTATTATTTAAATTAGGCCACATTTATTATATTAACAGAATATATGTAACAAAATTATGTAATTAAAATACAAATGCAAGACCACACAATGCAATTGATGTGAAGCAAAACCCTGTGTTAGGTTCTCTCTCTCTCTCGCTACACTGCAAAAAGAAGCGTAGCCTACTACCGCATTCCACGGAGTGCGTTCCGCCTCCTGTCAGAGGGACTCTCGTTTTGTTTACCTTGGTCATGTGCTTCTGTTTTTGTTCGTGTCATGTCTCCGCCTCCTTATTTCTCATTGGTTCATGTTATTTCATTGATTCATTGGTTTCAGGTGTGTATAATTTGTATGTGTTACTTAAACCCCTGTCTGTGTCCGCCTCATCTCGGTGTATTAGTTTGGTTTAGTTTAGTTTAAATTCCGTAGCGCTTTGATCTGTAGTCTTTGTTCCTATGTCCGTAGTTCCAAGTTTGTGGTTCCCAGAACACTTCCTAATTTCGAGTGTTTTTTCCCTGTCTTTTTGGATTACTGCCTTTTCTCCAGTTTTTTGTGTTGTGGATTAATGCCTTTTTGTAAATAAACTTTGCTGTATTATCTGACGTCTCCCCAGCGCATGCATCCTGACTACTCTCCCCTGACTCTTCAGCCTGCACCGGCTATGCATAACACCCTGGCTGATGTATGCAGGATGGGGTTAACTATTGGGAAACATGACTGATGATTTATTATTTTTTTTATTGATGATTGACAGCTCTGTATCGAAATATTTCAGTGGCATTATGAGTTTGGTTAAGGTGTAGCTTCTGCTTGGTTGGAATGAAAACCTGCACCCACACTGGCCCTTTCCGATAAGATTGGACACCCCTGATCTAGACCAAGACAGAACTGAGTTAAAAAAATATATATAAAAAAAAGGGCAGTAAGTGTATACAAAGGGTATACAAGGATGTAAGTATGTGATGAGTGCAGTGCAAAACATGATGTAATGCAAAACACATTGATGTAGCTGCAAAACATAACTCCAATGTGTCTGACATACAGTAAATGTTTCATTTATTAAGATGGTAGATCGTCACACACTGCACTTGGGACCATCTACTAAATGTGCTCTGTGTGAGGTGTATATTACCATTTAAAAGCTGCTGAAATCGTGGAAATAGTCAACCACAGAGCCGATAAAACTCTTGAAGCTAAAGAAGAAATGCAAGTTCAGTAAGGAAGTGTTAATAATGAAGACTCTTGTGTCAGTAAATAATGTGAAGGACATTATTGGGATTTACTCGATGTGATGTTAAACAAACCCTTTTTTCCAAACCTAATTTGTTTAATATAGTACTGTACTATACATTGACATATATTACATATAGTCAGCTTACATAAGCTAAAAGGGTGCAAAGATTTAAATTATGCTTCATTTGCAGTTTTGTGGAGTGAATCGCCACACTTGGAGTGCCAGAGCCGCAGGACGATCACGTCGGACAGCAACTCCAATGACACTGGATGAAGTGAAGTGCAATCACACACAGCAGGAGGCCAGTGAGTGCACTCATCCACCACAGCGCAGGATTGATCAGTAATAAAAACATAATACCTGCATGTTTAAGATCTTTCGCTGCTTTAGATGTCTTGCAGATTCACCAGATGATGCACAACACAGAAGCAGAAAGAGCACACATCATTCATGCTGAATAATAATTCCATCCATCCATCCATTTCCTATACCGCTTATCCTACACAGGGTCGCGGGGAGTCTGGAGCCTATCCCAGGGTACTCTGGGCACAAGGAGTGGTGAATAATAATTAGAATAAAAAAAAAGATAATCATTCACCCACACACTACACACTTCTGTTTAATGAAAGCTCAAATAATTCTCAAGGGCTATGACAACAACTTGTCTCAAAATCACATACCATGCATTATATTCTTAGACCATACTTTTTGTACTTGGACCTTGGAGGTTTGTAAATCAGTAACATCTTGATTTGAACACTAAGCAGGGATGGACAAATCTAAAATTCATTAACTAGCCCACCAGGCAAGTGAAAGCTCCAGTGTGCTTGCCACTCGCATGTTATACTTGACCAGAAGTCCAATTAACTACACTAAAGAGTGACAAATGATGTAATTAATTTAACTTAAAAGAATGATGAGTGCATTAACACAATCTCTGGAAAATAAGTAAGTGCTTGAATCACTAGGAGGGGTGACTTTATGTAGACAAAGTCCTTTATCCTGCCCTGATAACGTCTCTGGTGATGAAGCATCACGTTTAAGCCCACAACATAAGGGCAGAATGTCTTTGCTGAACATTTTGGTTATGAGCTGTGGTGCTCCCATATTGCTGGTCTTCTTCTTTTCCTTTCGGCTGTTCCCTTCAGGGGTCGCCACAGCGAATCATCTGCCTCCATCTAGCCCTATCCCCTGCATCCTCTTCTCTCAGACCGACTACCTTCATGTCCTCCTTCACTACATCCATAAACCTCCTCTTTGGTCTTCCTCTCGGCCTCCTGCCTGGCAGCTCTAACCTCAGCATCCTTTTACCGATATATTCACTCTCCCTCCTCTGAACATGTCCAAACCATCTCAACCTGGCCTCTCTAGCTTTGTCTCCAAAACATTTCACATGTGCTGTCCCCCTGATGTACTCATTCCTGATCCTATCCATCCTCGTCACTCCCAAAGAAAACCTCAACATCTTTAGCTCTGCTACCTCTAACTCTTCCTCCTGTCTTTTCCTCAGTGCAACTGTCTCCAAACCATACAACATCGCTGGTCTCACTACTGTCCTGTACACCTTTCCTTTCATTCTTGCTGATACTCTTTTATCACACAACAGACCTGACACTTTTCTCCACCCATTCCAACCTGCCTGCACACGCTTCTTCACCTCTTTTCCACACTCCCCGTTGCTCTGGACTGTTGACCCTAAGCACTTAAAATCCTGCACCTTCTTTATCTCTTCTCCCTGTAACCTCACTGTTCCACTTGGATCCCTCTCATTCACACACATGTATTCTGTCTTGCTGCGACTAACCTTCATTCCTCTTCTCTCCAGAGCAAACCTCCACCTCTCTAGAGTTTCCTCCTCCTGCTCCCTGCTCTCACTACAGATCACAATGTCATCCGCAAACATCATAGTCCATGGAGATTCCTGCCTGACCTCATCTGTCAGCGTGTCCATCACCACCGCAAACAAGAAGGGGCTCAGAGCCGATCCTTGATGCAGTCCCACCTTCACTGTGAACTCTGTCACACCTACCGCACACCTTACCATTGTCCTACTGCTCTCATACATATCCTGCACCACTCTAACATACTTCTCTGCCACTCCAGACCTCCTCATACAATACCACAGCTCCTCTCTTGGCACCCTGTCATACGCTTTCTCTAAATCTACAAAGACACAATGCAGCTCTTTCTGACCCTCTCTGTACTTCTCCATCAACATTCTCAAAGCAAATATTGCATCTGTAGTGCTCTTCCTTGGCATGAAACCATACTGCTGCTCACAAATGCTCACTTCTCCCCTTAGCCTTGCTTCCACTACTCTTTCCCACAACTTCATTGTATGGCTCATCAGCTTAATACCTCTGTAGTTTCCACAACTCTGCACATCTCCCTTGTTCTTAAAAATCGGCACCAAAACACTTCTCCTCCATTCCTCAGGCATCCTCTCACTCTCTAAGACCTCGTTGAACAACCTAGTTAAAAACTCTACTGCCATCTCTCCTAGACACTTCCATACCTCCACTGGTATGTCATCAGGACCAACCGCCTTTCCTCTCTGCATCCTCTTCAAAGCTCTCCTAACTTCACCCTTGCTAATCCTTTCTACTTCCTGCTCAACAATATTTGCCTCTACTACTCTTCTCTCGCTGTCATTTTCCTCATTCATCAGTTCCTCAAAGTACTCCTTCCATCTTTCCCTCACCCTCCTGTCACCTGTCAACACATTTCCATCTCTATCTTTAATCACTCTAACCTGCTGCACATCCTTACCATCTATATCCCTCTGCCTCGCCAACCGATACAAATCCCTCTCACCTTCCTTACTATCTAACCTTGCATACATGTCCTCATAAGCTTTCTGTTTAGCCTTTGCCACCTCTATCTTAACCTCACGCTGCATCTCCCTATATTCCTGTCTACTTTCCTCCATTCTCTCACTGTCCCACTTCTTCCTAGCTAACATCTTCTTCTGGATACTCTCCTGAACTTCCTCATTCCACCACCAAGTCTCCTTGTCTTCTTTCCTCCTTCCAGATGACACACCTAGCACCTTCCTACCTGTCTCCCTGATCACTTCGGCTGTAGTAGTCCAGTCATCTGGAAGCACCTCCTGACCACCTAAAGCCTGTCTCAACTACTCCCTGAAAACCGCACAGCACTCTTCCTTTTCCAACTTCCACCACTTTGTCTTCTGCTCTGCCTTTGCTCTCTTCATCTTCCTCACCACCAGAGTCATCTTACACACCACCATCCTATGCTGTCTAGCTACACTCTCTCCTACCACTACTTTGCAATCGCTAATCTCCATCAGATTACAGTGTCTACATATGATATATTCCACCTGTGTGCTCCTGCCACCACTCTTATATGTCACCCTGTGTTCCTGCCTCTTCTGAAAGTACGTGTTCACCACAGCCATCTCCATACTTTTAGCAAAGTCTACCAACCTCTGTCCTTCTGGGTTCCTTACCTGAAGAACAAACCTGCCCATCACTTCCTCATCCCCACTATTCCCTTCACCAACATGTCCATTAAAGTCTGCCCCTATCACCACTCTCTCACATCTGGGAACACTCTGCATCACTTCCTCAAGCTTGCTCCAGAATCTGTCTTTCTCCTCTTGCTCACAACCTACTTGTGGAGCGTAAGCACTAACAACATTCAACATCACATCTTCAATTTCCAGCTTCAGACTCATCAACCTATCTGACACTCTCTTTACCTCCAGAACATTCTTCATAAACTTCTCCTTCAGGATCACTCCTACTCCATTTCTCTTCCTGTCCAACCCATGATAAAACAGTTTAAACCCTGCTCCAATGCTTCTAGCCTTGCTCCCTTTCCACCTGGTCTCCTGGACACACAGAATGTCGACTTTCCTCCTCTGCATCATATCTACCAGCTCTCTGCCTTTACTTGTCATCGTACCAACATTCAAAGTCCCTACTTTCAGTCCTAAACTCCTGCCTTTCCTCTTCTCTCTCTGCCTACGGACACGCCTTCCTCCTCTAACACACCTTCCTCCTCTCCTTCTTCGACCAACAGTAGCCCAATTTCCACCAGTGCCCTGTAGGTCAACGGCACCGATGGCGGTCGTTGTTAACCCGGGCCCCGACCGATCCGGTATGGAAGTCATGTTAGTGATTCGCATATTGAATTTGGCAAAAGTTTTACGTCGGATGCCCTTCCTGACACAACCCTCTCTATTTATCCGGGCTTGGGACCGGCACAAAAAGTACACTGGCTTGTGACCTCCTGTGGCTAGATTCCTGTGGCTGGTGAAGAGTTCCAATTAGTGTTACATTGTCCTGTATTATGCTTAGTTTAATCACTTTCAAGTTTATTTGCTACATACAAGGAGCTATACAGTGTATAAATCTTGCACTGTGATTTTTAATTGCAAGTTCCCGAGCTGTGAAAACATGACAAAAAGCAAAGACACATAAGGTACATAAGACATTAAGACACAAGGTGCAGGACAATACAGTGCAGAGACAATAACAATAAATATCTTTGTATAGAATACACATTGCAATATGCAAGTGAATCTGACTGTGTCCACATCTCTTTGTATCCCTGATTCAGGAAATTTCCTCCCAGCAGACAGACTATGTGCTTGGTGTGAATGCATAGTATAGCAGGTGGTATGATTCAGAAAAGAGTAGTGCAAATATATGAACCAACAGGGGAGTGTTACAAACATTTCAAATGAAAGTAGAGGGTTTCTTTCTCTGCTGAATTGAAAAAAGCAAAGAAATAAACACAAAGAAAAACTAGTGATAACCATTATATCAACAGTGCTGTGAATGCTGATAGCCCAGGTCAGACCTATTGAACCACCAGTGTACATACAAACAAGCACTGATTTTTAAAAGCCACAATGACCACCCTTAACATGGCAGCCTTAATCAGTGCAGTCCTAAACTACAGTTGCCTCTGATGGTTCCTTCCATAATAATGTAGCTAATTTAACTTCAACCACTTGAGCATTTCTTTACATTTATTCATTTAGTATTATTAATTTAGTCTTTAGTCTTTTAAGCATGTCTTATCTCGAATCAGAAGGTGTGGATTCATTTTCTGACTGTAGCACACATTATAAGTTTAATACACACGTTCTTATATAGTATTGTTTCTATAGTAACAGCTCATTCTTAAAAACTTTAAAAGGTTAAAAATGTGTTGTATTTAACAAAGAAAAATGTATAATCATTGACGTGATAAAGTTTTCTTAGTGGTTATAATGGTTGTTTGAGGGAATGACTGTTTATGTAAGTGATAAAAGTAAATAACTTGTCTAGGGATATTCCATAACACTACACGTAAATATAAATGGTTAAAAAGCAAGACATTGATTAATAAAGAAAAAAAAAAGATGGTATAAGAGAATAGCACACTTGAATATGTGCTGTTATAGGAAAATAATCCACTTTGGGGTGGTAACAGTAACTGCACTTAACATCAGGCTATATCACACCACCCAAGCAAGGATTATTTTCTTATAATAGCATGGCCTGCGATGTATCATTCCTTACATATAATAACCACATATAATATTTCTTCACTCTAATGTAGAATTGGACCAAAACACAATTTCAGGTATTGCTGTTACATGTAAACTCACTACTTTGTGGGCTTTTCCAATAGTGACCATCAGTGAGGCAAAATCCAATCCAATTACAGGAGACTAACGGGTCTTGCTGAAGGCCCAACAGCAGCTCTCCTGAAATCATGAACTCATCTTCCTTCTAACCATTTGCACACAGCCTTACTGCTATGCTACAACTGACGTGTTATTTGTTATTTACCCTGCAAATGCATTATTGATGCGAGGAGCCACTGCATCAGACAGCTGCTGCATTCATTTTCTCTTGCGCTGGTTTTCCCCAACATTAATCAACTGCACATCCAGTAAAATTACTGTGCAAATGCAAATGAAGTGACAGCACGCACCAAGCAATGTCACAACAAACTATTCCTCGTCAGTTACTCCATCAGGGTGAGAAAGCGCCCATCTTTGCTATATTGGAGCAAAGTAACAAACACATTTGTGTTTTCTATTTTCTCTTAACCTGTAAAGAGACAGTAAAGAGACAGGGCAGGGTGGTTGGGCAGTGGTAGCTCAGTGGTTCAGAAGTTGGGCTACTGATTGGAAGGTTGTGAGTTCAAATCCCAGCACCGCCAAGCTGCCACTGTTGGGTACTTGAGCAAATTAACCCTTAACCCTCAACTGCTCCCTGGGTGCTGCAGCAAAAATGGCTCCCCACTGCTCTGGGTGTGTTCACAGTTTGTAGTGTGTGTGTTCACTACTCACAACTCCTAATGTGTGTGCACTAACTTGGATGGGTTAAATGCAGAGGACAACATTCCAAGTATGGGTTACCATACATTGGCCTTCACATGTCACTGAAACTGAATTAAATTAAGTAGAAATACATTAACCCCTCATGCCCTTAATTTCTGATTGTCTTTCTACCTCAGCCAATCTCTACAGTTAACACACATTTAACAAACAGGGCAGCACAGAAATCGAGCAAATGATCACACAAGACTATAGTAAACTGCTCTTTTAATGTGCCATTTACTGTGGCGTTTTCCATCAAATAGAGATTTCAAATTATTTTCTAGAATTAAATTAAGAAAGTCTTCTTTTCCCCACTCTACCACACTTCTGCTTTTCCCACTTGTTGGTTGTAAGGAAGCCACATGACACTAGATATGGGGTATATCATTCATCCTTCTTCCATTTCTGCATGAGAGTACGCTAAGCACATTTTTATGCCATTTTCCCCCAGAGCTTTGTCTTTCCATTTCATTCCATTTGTATGATTTCTTCCATTTATGTTTTTCATCATTCTTTTGCTTTATTGTTTTCATGTTTTTTTCATTTATTGATTTGGTCCACTGGTTGTCAGTTGGGATGGCGCTCCAGACACAAGCTTGAGTGGCAGATTTCCCCTGGCCTTGATTTTCCATACATGACTGATGGTAGGAAAGTTCCTTTAGCTTTCTGTTTGCGCTCTTTGTTCATTCAGAGGTATGCTTAGTGGCACCAATGCCATGTGGACTGTGTGCACCGTCCTAGCACTAGCTATCAGTGGGACTGTGATCAGCTATGCCATTGATATACAGTATAAACACATCAATGACATTTGAATTACGTAATCGGCAAATCAGCCTTTCTGTTAGACTCAGAGACAACCGAGTCATACTATATACAGTAAATATCCATTAATAATGGTAATATTTAAATATTTAAGCTCATTATCCTGACTTACACAGTATTAATAAAGATTCATCATTACATAAGAAATAGTGTGTTTGGAAAACCTGGGTTAATCCAAAGTATAGGCTGTAATGTAAGTTCAGGCAATTTGTAACACACTTTTTTTTGCCAGCACCCCAATCCTAAATTAAACGTAAGGATATGATATAAATAACAATATATGCCAATAAATGTCAGTGAAGTGGCATGATTTTTATCATGTTGTCTCAAAGCCTTTAAATGGCAAATTGTCCCAAGTTATTAAATAGCCTAACATTTGGTCTTTAACCATTTCTTTGTTATCATAATAAGTGGACTTCAAACCAAAAAGATGTTTCTGCCTCATGGTAACATTATTAGTTTTAGTTCTGTGTACTCCCAACAAAAATGGTTAAAGATTTATCACTCAAACCACTCTTTAGGAAATTGTAAAATGGTTCCTCAGTGGGGCTGGGGGGGCTGCACAGGGACTTAGTGGTTAGCACTTTGTCTCTGGGGTTGGGGGTTTGAATCCTGCCTCCACCCTGTGTGCGTATAGTTTGCATGTTCTCCCCGTGCTTCGGGGGTTTCCTCTGGGTACTCTAGTATCCTCCCCCAGTCCAAAGACATGCGCTGTAGGCTGTTTGGCATTTCCAAATTGTCCAGAGTGTGTGAATGTGTCTGTGATTGCCCCCTGCCTTGTGTCCGAATTCCCTGGGATAGGTTTCAGGCTCCAGTGAGACCCTGTGTAGAATAAGCGGTATGGAAAATAGATGGATGGATGGGTTCTTCAATAGCATCTCCCTAAACAAAAACACATTTGTAGCACTTTTATTTTTAAGAGTGCACAATATTTTATCCCTTTTATCCTTCCCAATAGAACTATTTAGAAATAAACCGGAAATGGATGATTTATGAATGGCAGAAATACAAAAGGCCCATCTTAATCATGCTTCCTTCCTGATGAGATCAATCATTCTGCTATAGAAGCAGGAGCTCCTTTTACCCCAACACCGTGCCATGCTCATTATGCCTTTACAAACAGATCCACTGGCACAAGAAGATAATTAGCGAAATGGAGACTGTGATTGATGAACCCAATATTTATGTGGTACATAGCAATGTATCCTGTAGTAAATTAAATGAAAATGAATAAAACTAATTCATTCCCAAGTGGCACAATTGTACAATTGATTGCAGGGCAAGTTGACCAGCATCATTACAAATACAGTAGATGAGACATGTGGTGTCAAATTATGTTCAGCTGACTCAATAAGAAATCACCAGGATGACCCGAATATTGTTAGGTGGAGCAGAGCCGTTAAAGCTAACACACATTTCTTTATGAGAAACACCTGCTATAGTGTTAAGACATTTATGACAATTATATATTTTATGTCTTAGTTATAATCTTAATGACAGAGAAGATGAATGCCAGTTAGCTGATGTAAATAAGCAGACTGTTTAATCTGACACACTAGTAAAATAAAAACACATATTTTGCTTTTAAATACAATTAAAGCAAAATATATTAAATAAACACACAAAAAATGCTAGAAAGCACAGATGGGATGAGATTTAAAGGCACAAGTGGAAGAGGCACATCTAATGCTGATTAGTTTTTCACTGTCTTTGTACAGCTATTGCAAAGCCACAGTCACTGATTAGCTTTAACCAAGACTGTGGATCAGTCAGAAACAGTTAATTAGCAGACCTAAAAGATCTCAAGTTGGAATAAAAGAAGATTAGATATGGTAGGGTGTGGATGAGCTTTAAAAAGAAATAATAAAATGTTCACCTGGATCTAAAAATGTACTGGGAGCCAGTGGAGAGAAGCTTGATCCCTCATTTTGGTACTGGTAGAGTTAGTAATATTTTTGAATGAAATCTGTGGGAGAAGTGTGATTCATACTGATGAGCAGATTTAAGGCATAACTCTGTGTCAAATAAAACACATAATGCTGGTAATAATCAAGTAAGGAAACACAGTAGACATGAAAGGCATGGAAAGCTTTTTATACATCATAGGAGTAGTTTCATAAAACCGATTTTCCATTAATCTTCAAAAAATATCCCACAATGAAATAAAAAAAAACAAGATATAAACAAGTTTTGTGAATTTAAAACATGAACAAAAGGGGTGGTATAGTGGCGCAGTGGGTAGCGGTACTCTCAGTTACTGTATGAGTTTCATGTGTCTAAATGTGTTTGTGCAATGTACCTTGTAATGGACTGGCGTCCCATCCAGGGTGTATTCCCACTTCATGTCCAGTGCTTCCAAGGTTGCTCACTAACTGACTAGACTGTACAGACAAGCAAAAGGCAGTTACATTTGTGCATTAGGAATTTCAGCATCGATACCAAAGTTAGAACCTGAAATTAAGAACACACTGAATTTAGAGAGTCCAGGAAGAGGCTAGGGGCAGCATGGTGGTGCAATGGGTAGCCTCATAGCTCTAGCATCCCTGATTAGATTCTGAATTCGAGTTACTGTGTGTGTGTGTGTGTGTGTGTGTGTGCATTCTGGCTTTTAATATATCTGCGTCCCATCCAGGCTATCCGCTTGTTAAGTCGTGACGTAACAATCTCCGGTAATACTGTTTCCAAGTCCAAGCTTCTACTGTGTTGGCTGACGCTCTCGTATTTTCAACATAGCGCAGTGCTGTGTCGCTTTTTGTTTGAATAGATCTGAGCCCAAAAAAACTATAAAGCTTAGGATCAGGATTTTCCAGTAGTACCGTAGCACAGCGTTTCATAAACATGATTCATCTTCACATAATACAATGGCTTTAAACCACATAAGGTTAAGCAAATAATTCAAACCATGCAACAACATCAGCATCGACTGCAAATTAATTATTAACTTTGTGTTGTTAATGGTGTCATCTCATACACTCTCGGCTGCAATTTTGCCTGTTTTCTGTGTCTTCGCCCTCTTCCACACGCATTCCATATTGGTGTGGGTATATTGGTCTCCACCCAAATTAATAAAGCTGCCATAGGATGGCACTTGTCTCTGCTGATTGGGCACTCACAGGTGCCTTACCTCACTGACTGACCCTCAACGTACGTCTATATTGAAAACAAATTAACTCTCACCCTAACATTTCTAAAATGTGCTAGTGCTGTGCTCATATTAGCCCAATGATACTTCTGTAGCTAGCCAGGGGGTGGCAGATCATTATATGTCAACTAGCCTAACTTCACTATCCATGGCTGGTACATATTTAGTTTTTCATCTTTGTTTACGTCCAGAATTATATCAGTCCTGTATGTTTTTGTTTTTTTAAAAATACCTCAGCCAGAACATGCTATATCATCTTTAGACGTCAACTGTTTTTGTTTGCACCTGGAAAATGGCTTTTACATCATGTGTGGCGTCAGACTTAACAAGTGGATATTCCCACCTCACACCCACTATTCATTTACGGCACTTGGCAGATGCCCTTATCCAGAGCGACTTACATTTATTTCAGTTATACATCTGACCAGTTGAGGGTTAAGGGCCTTGCTTAAGGGCCCAACAGTGGCAGCTTGGTGGTGCTGGGATTTGAACTCACGACTTTCCAATCAGTAGCCCAACATCTTAACCACTGAGCTATAGCTGCCCTATTCCTGATGTAGGCTCTGGATCCAACTAAACCCTGTCCAACATGAAGTGCTTGCTGAAGATAAATGAATAAATCTAAGTGTAGGTTTGGTGTTACCAAGAGTAGCAAGTCTGATGGTGTAATATCTGTGTAATTTTTCTGATGGTAGAATCTTCATTGGATTGGGGAGTGATTCTAAATTAGAGCTATTTTTCATTTGGATGAGACACTAGAGGCAAGTTTGTATGGCAAGATTGCAATGCAGAAGGTGCATAATTTGAGTAACTGTACATTCTGCTTCATCTCATGCTTGCGTGAAAAATGCCTCTGGATCTCAGCACCTGCTCTGAATTTAATCAAGGCCTCATGGAGGGTGTGTGAAGTACTCTGCCCAATCAGCAACATTGTGCATAGCTTTGCTGCATGTTGGTGTAGTGAACAGGGACCTGCTTCACTGCCTACCAGCTTCACTCTGCCAAGAACTTGTAGCTACAGTTTACAGACACACTGTCTCATAAGCGTGAGGGCACTTTTAATGAGTCCACTGTATCCACTATTCGTAAATACTGTTTTTCTGTGTGAGGTTTGTCATTGCTGTTGTGCTCACCACATTGAAATTTTGTCATATCAGTTCTTGCAAATGCTGTCTTATGTATATGTTTTAATTGATCATTTATAGTCTCTTATAATGTTCCAAACATTGTGGAATTGCAGACCAAAATATTTTCATTTGTCTGTGCATGGAAAACTTGAAAATTGATTTGAGCTGCAGAAGCCATGATTACATTCTCTCATGGCATATTTTAATCAATTTAAAGTTTTGTTACATTTATATACACTGGCGTATGCACTTATATAATGTGACTATGGAGCAGTATTCACATTGGCTGTTGATTTCCATGTACAAAACTTTTTTGTTTATACTCCAGCACTCTTCACTTATCAAATCGGATTGGTCAGGTGTTGATTCACAGGTTTATATGAATGTGCTCATTCAAATCCTTAACATTTAGTCAGGGGTTAACACCCCCCCCCAATCATCAGAACAAAAGCACTATTTTGTAACATTATTGGTGTTCCAAATCGATTGTGATACTAAGAGCCCCTCTCTGTTGCACATGTTGCGGTAATGCCCAACTATTGCCTCACAGCACAATGTTTGATTACTGCTGTTTGACTGGGAGAGTTAACAGGTAGCTTTAAAGGTGAAGAGAAGAGCCACATGAAAATCTTCAGGACGGACGACTTTCGGGTTTCTCAGTAACATGACAAGCTGCGTTTTGCTTTTTTGCATTATTAACTTGAAAAAAGGAGAAGAAAAGTGAGGATGGTGAGAGAATGAAAATATGTAGCTGCTATAACATAAGTGACACCAGGACACAACATTAATATAACTAAACATTTAAAAAGCATGATGGGTCATTCATTAATAAATTAAGAATCGTAATCTTTGGGTTGGCATCACACCACCCTGCTATTGATTATTTTCCTATAAAAGCAAGCCATCATGTTTTATTTCTGATTCATTAAACTGATTCATTCATTCATCTCCAGTAACCACTTTATCCTGGTCATGGTTGTGGTAGATCCAGAGCCTATCTTGGGAACACTAAGGCAGAAATATACACCTTGTTAAACTCTTCAGCCAAATGAAGCTCTGTAAAATGAGTCTTTTTAGAAATGTGTCTACTTTTTCAGGGGGGAAAAAATGTTGTAGGTGTGCCTAGCATAGTTGTGTAGTTTAATGGGATATGGATTCCAAGTTTCTATATTATTTCTCAATTCAGTGAAACAAGTAAAAGTTATAAATAGAGATTACCTCGCACTTATTGCACTTCTTATCTTAATAATATGTCAATAAGAAAGGCTTGTGACTTCATTTTCTTTGACAGGTCTCTTTTAAACAGTTATGGCTCATCTTAGTGTTGGCTCAGTGAGCCTTATTGAACTCTAACTGGTACATTACACATCTGACACAGTTCTTTTATTCATTTTATTATATGTGAGAATATGAAGTCAGAAATCTATCAGCAGGCTGTCAGAGAGGGATGAGACATTGTGCTTCTCTTGTGTGTCTCCAGAGGATCTTAAAATGAAAGGCTTATGTCAGTCTCATCTTTTCTCCTAAAGAGAAGCAATTAATTATGTGATCATTTAATTATTCATTAAGACACTGTTGCGATTATCATATAGCTTCCTGATGACAAAAAAAAAAAAAGAATAAAAAAAAAAAGGGTGGTTTGCAAGAAAGATTTTTTCTCCCATGGAAAGGATGGTCTTCCTAAAGGGCTGCACAGTGGAGGAAATATTAATATTGAGTACAATGACTCATTGCTAAATACTTAATCTGTGGCATGGAAGTAATTAATGCTTAATGGGTAGTTAGTTAGTATATCAATTATGGGCAATAAATGTCTTATTAACATTAGAATGCATTATTCACGTCCATATGTGTTACTGAGTCCATTTTTACAAACAGTTTTATTTCACTAACAGGAATTAAATGAGTACATGAAGTTTCATCTCTCTCTCTCTCTCTCTCTCTCTCTCTCTCTCTCTCTCTCTCTTATGTATAAACATGAGAGAGAGAGAGAGAGAGAGAGAGAGAGAGAGAGAGAGAGAGAGAGAAACAAAACTACCAGGAAAATGTGCTTTTTCAATCATTTATTCAAAAGAAATATCAAGATGTGATATTCTTCTGTGAAAAAACACCCACTCTTCCATGCAATATTCTTTCAGTTGCAAGATGTTTGAGGGTTTTCTTGTATGTACTTCTAGCATGTACTGCCTGTTTCAAATCCCCCCCACAACATTTCAGTGAGATTTAAATCTGGGCTTTGACTTAGGCCATATCACAACCCTCCATTTCTTCTTTTTGAGACTTTCCCTGGTGGATTTTCTAGTGTGCTTAGGATCATTATCCTGTTGAAAGGTCCCCTGGTTCCATTTCAACTTTCGGACAGGTGGCCTCACATTATCTTCAAGCACTCTTTGATATGATGCAGAATTCATAGTTGAATCAGTGAATGCAAGCTGTCCAGTCCCTGAGGCAGCAAAGCAACCCCAAACCATAACATTTCCACCACCATGCTACACAGATGGTATGAGGTGCTTCTCCTGAAAAGCCATCTTTTGTCTGTGCCAAACATGTCTGCTGTTACTGTGGCCAAACAACTCTATCTTTAATTCATCTGTCCAGAGCACATTATTCCAAAAGGCCTGGTCTTTGCCTATATCCTCTATACTACTAAAACTGTAGTCTTGCAAAGGCTTTTTCCTGGCATGCCTTCCATGCAGGTCAAATTTGCAAAATCTCTTTCTGATTGTAGAAACATGCACTCTGACACCAACAGTTACAAAACTTACTAGCAGATCCTGTGATGAAATTTTGGGGTTCTTGGAGACTTTTTGCATCAGACTTTTGCTCTTGGGCTGAATTTGCTGGGACGGTCAGTCCTGGACAAATTGGCAGTTGTTTGAAATCGGCTCCATTTTAGATTATTTTCCTTAAAGTGGAATGATGTATTTCAAATAATTTGGAGATCTTTTTAAATCCCTTGCCAGACTCATAGGTGTCCACAACCTTTTTTCTGAAGCCCTTACAGAACTCTTTAGATCTTGGCATGATGACAACACACACCTCAATAACAAAGGGAACACCAGACACTAGATATGAGAAGGGTATAAATAACACCTGCACTCCCTAAGCAGGTTGTAATCAGTGGCACCTGATCTTGAACACCTGATTCTATGGCTTTGAAGGTGTGATAAATGTAGGGGTGTACTTATGTTTTCCATGTGACTGATCTGTTTTTTGTTCATTTAAATTGTGAAAATTACTACAAAATGTCAGTTTTATGTATCATTTTTATTTCACCTTTATTAATAGGCGCTGTTTAAAAGAGGATCAAATGTTTGCTTGTCCAAATATGTCAAAAAACCCAACAATTTCCATGGGGTGTACTTATTTTTTTAAATATATATATATATATATATATATATATATATATATATATATATATATATATATATATATATATATATATATATATATACAGTACACACACACACACACACACACACACACACACACACACACACACACACACATATATATATATATATATATATATATATATATATATATATATATATATATATATATATATATATATATATATATATACACACACTTTGCTCTCTGGCTCTCTCTCTCTCTCTCTGCTTCTGTCTCTCCAGATTTTTCACTCTCTCTCTCTCCAATTGGAGCTGATGATTTACCACGCAGAAATCTCTTGGTAACCCCTGCACTCAGTCCAATATAGAAAAGCTTGGCCAAGCATGTCCACACCCACACGCTCCATTGCCATGCCGACAGGTCTCTGATTGGCCCACTATCATGCTAGAATAAACAGACAGGAACGTATTCAAGTGGAGATGAGCAGTAAACACTCCTGAAAGGAGAGCATTTAAAGCAAATTGGAAATTGTTATTTGCATAGAGGCGTATAATAGGACTGTTATGCAAATGATTTGTTCTGATTGTAAATTGGTCTATTGTGATTATGCACATTTAACTATGGAGCTGAAATGCCTTCACAGGTACTGGGTGACTTATAATACAATAATAACAACATATCTTGGTTATAATGTTGAGTGTCATTTAACAGAAAAGGAGAAGTGGAATACGTTTTAATGTGATTGAGACGTAGGGAGTGTATTATTAGCAGTCAGGAGGTCTCTCAGTGTCTCAAAGAATAACTCAATATCACACACACACACAGAGGCAGAGGTTTGGGAGTTGAACATGGCCGTGGTGTTTATGGTGATGAAGCGTGGCAGCAGCAGATGTGGCACTGAGCTCATCCTTTATACCAAAATGGAGAAGTCATGTAGCTGAGCAATGAAGCAGGGACAAACACAGATCCATCACCATCCCAGAAAAAAAAAAAAAAAGTTAAGACAACTTTAAGCCTATTGAAATTCCACACTGTGTTTAAAGTGTCGCTGTTCTTAGTTCCTTGAGAGAGAAAGATTGTGGGAGTTTTTTTCCCATTAAACTAGATACACTGGGCTAAATAGCAATCTCCAGTTTGTGAATGTGGACCCATTGTCAAACTACCATAAAGCACAGTTTTTTTCTGCGTGCACTGCCTACCATATATTTTTGTATATACAGGTGCATCTCAAAAAATTAGAATATTGTGGGAAAGTTCATTTTTTTCTGTAATGCAATTCAAAATGTGGAACTTTCATATATTCTAGATTCATTACACATAAAGTGAAATATTTCAAGTCTTTTTTTGTTTTAATCTTGATGATTATGGCTTACAGCTCATGGAAATGAGATACTGGAAAAATCCAGCATCTCAAAAATATTAGAATAAAGGATTTATAATACAATGTCGACCTGAGAAGACTCTAATCAGCTAACTAACTCAAAACACCTTTTTACTCAAAACACCGTTGCTCAGTGGTCCAAAGTCCTCTTTTCAGATGAAAGTAAATGTTGCATTTCATTTGGAAATCAATGTCCCAGAGTCTGGAGGAAGAGTGGAGAATCCAAGTTGCTTGAAATCCAGTGTGAAGTTTCCACAGTCAGTGATGATTTGGGGTGCCATGTCATCTGCTGGTGTTGGTCCACTGTGTTTTCTCAAGTCGAGAGTCAATGCAGCGTCTACCAGGAGATTTTAGAGCACTTCATGCTTCCATCTGCTGACAAGCTTCATGGAGATGCTGATTTCCTTTTCCAGCAGGACTTGGCACCTGCCCACAGTGCCAAAACTACTAGTAGCTGGTTTGCTGACCATGGTATCACTGTGCTTGATTGGCCAGCCAACTTGCCTGACCTGAATTTTGTCAAGAGGAAGATGAGAGACACCAGACCCAACAATACAGACGAGCTGAAGGCCGCTATCAAAGCAACTTGGGTTTCCATAACACCTCAGCAGTGTCACAGGCTGATTGCCTCCATGCCACGCCGCACTGATGCAGTAATTCGTGCAAAAGGAGCCCCGAGTACATAAATGAACATACTTTCAGAAGTTCGACATTGCTGTATAGTTATTATATATAAGTATATAAATTCTTTATTCTAATATTTTGAGATACTGGATCTTTGATTTCCATGAGCTGTAAGCCGTAATCATCAAGATTAAAACAAAAAAGGCTTGCAATATTTCACTTTATGTGTAATGAATCTAGAATATATGAAAGTTCCACATTTTGAATTAAATTAAAGAAAAAAAAAATTACTTTTCTTTTTTTAAGATGCACCTGTTTTCATCCACCATCAGCTTTGGTGCTATAGTCATTTGGCTATTGTACATTGCCCCACAGTCAATACATAATCTATCCTATTTTATTGTATATGAGTGTTCATTAAGTGGCATGTCAATAAGTCAATTCAATTTAATTTGTATAGCACTTTTGAATATAGAATTTGCCACAAAGCTGGTTTACAGAAATCCTTATGTAGATTTAGATCCCTAATGAACAAACCAGTGTTTTGTCTTAAGACTAGTGAGGGACGACTGCTTATAACTGCTATAATGTAAGTGCTATAATGTAAGCGATAACATGAACTACTTTGTTTAATGGATGTTCCACAACATTAAATGTAACTACAAACAGTTAAAAAGTATCATGAATAAAAAAAAAAGGTAAATCACAGTGGTATAAGAGGAATTAAACATGTCATGTCATGCTGTTATATGAGTCTTCCCCAAACTGTTGCCACAAAGTTAGAAGCACACAAATATATAGAATGTTTTTGTATGCTGTAGCATTACAGTTTCCCTTCACTGGAACTACGAGGCCCAAACATGTTCCAGCATGACAACGCCCCTGTACACAAAGCGAGATCCATGAAGACATGGTTTGCCAAGGTTGGAGTGGAAGAACTTGAATGTCCTGAACAGATCCCTGACCTAAACCCCACTGAACTCGTCTGGGATGAACTGGGACGCAGACTGCACCCCAGGCCTCCTCACTTCCCAACGCAATGCTCTTGTGGCTAAATAAGCACAAATCCCTACAGCCACGTTCCAAAATCTAGTGGAAAGCCTTCCCAGAAAAGTGGAGGTTATCATAACAGCAAAGAGGGGACTAAAGTTGGAACAGGATGTTCAAAAAGCACACATGGGTGTGACGGTCAGATGTCCACGAACTTTTGGCCATGTAGGGTAGAAACTCTTCATTTAATTAATTTGCTTTACATATTTTCTTTACATGTGACTAAAACGTTTGCACAGCAACTGCTTACAGCTTTCCAGATGAATGCAGGAGCAGATCAAATGCAGTACAAAATATGAGAAGTAGTGTGAGAGTTCAGTTATCGAGTTGCGAAATATTGCAACTTTAAGTCTTTAAAATATTGTTTAAATTTCAAAACACTACGTTCTCTCATGTTTATCTGTCTATAAATCTTGTGGCACATTTTAAAAAATGTGCTGCACCATATTTTTTTTTACATCATTATCTTTACCTGTATTGCATAATGTTAACGCCAGGCCAATAACTGTATATGGAGAGAAGTGCAAACAGAAACTTTAGTGCACTTCAGCAATAAATGTAAAGCTAGTAAAAATTGCAATATAATACAAAAAGTTTCCAGAGGAACATTACCAACAAAAGTGCTTTGTCAGCTGTGTGTGTGTTGGTGTATTGTTTGGGTGTGTAATGTGTTTAAAGTGTTTGGACCTATATGAGGTGAAGTTGCAAAATCGTTATATGTTTGGACCATAACATTCACTGGAATGATAAAGGATTATTGTCTTGAACAATTTGGACAGACATGATCGAATATGCGATTTTCGTTTTAATTCTGCTGAACTTAAATGCTTAGCAATGCTTAACATTCCTTTAAATGCCAAGAAAAAAAACAAAAAAAACACCTAAGTCTATCAGGCAGAGGTTAACATTTTTATCCTGGTGCTGATTAATTTATCTCACACTCTCATATGGATGATTCTTATATTATGAGTAATGATTATATTAGAGTTATAGATCTTTTTTTAATTATTATTATTATTAAACTTCGCTTTTTAATTTAGATTAATCTCTGCTTTTGCTTTTCATACATCAGACTCTGTGATAAAATATGAGTATTGATATGAGCATAGATTGTTCTGTGTGTGTGTGTGTGTGTGTGTGTGTGTGTGTGTGTGTGTGTGTGTGTGTGTGTGTGTGTGCTACCCATCTGCTCATATAGAACAGTGTTTACTTTTACAAGCTGAACTCCCACCTCTAAGCCAAGCGCTTATTTCACCACACTGGGAAACACAAACCTTTGCAGTCACCATCATTTGTCTTTATTTATGTGCTCTCAAGCCTGCAGGAGGGCAACACAACACACACACACACACACATGCACACACACACAGTGTACACAGTATGCATCCATTATGTGTATATTTTTAATTTTTAATTTAGATATCACATGACATCTACCAGCTGGGGAGGGTGAGGGCTAGCACGTGCTTCCTGTGAGACATGTGAAGTTAACCATCTTTGCAAACTGCTGCTTGTGCTATGTCACCTGGCAGCTGAACACACTTGAAGGAAAACACTAACTTCATTCACATACAGTACATGAACTCACAGATTGTCACTCTGATTGATAGGAGGGAGCAGAGTGCATGGCCAATTTCACTTTTAGCTACAAATGGCTGCAGCATTGTCAGCAGAGATGTTCACAAGTCTTTCATCTGAAGTCTGAGTCATGTCTGAAGTCTTTAACATTGGAATCCGAGTCAAGTCTGGAGTCTTTAGAGGAGTTTCAAGTCATTAACCGTTACACATTTCTTGCCTTATTGAAAAAAAAAAATTCATGCTCAAAAATTATATATGCAGAGTTATATTATATAGACAAAATATACACACACACATTCAGAGAGAGAGAGAGAGAGAAGCCACATATGCATATACAGCTGTGGCCAAAAGTTTTGAGAATGACACAAATATTAATTTTTACAAAGTCTGCTGCCTCAGTTTTTATGATGGCAATTTGCATATACTCCAGAATGTTATGAAGAGTGATCAGATGAATTGCAATTAATTTCAAAGTCCCTCTTTGCCATGAAAATGAACTTAATCCCAAAAAAACATGCATTTCAGCCCTTCCACAAAAGGACCAGCTGACATCATGTCAGTGATTCTCTCGTTAACACAGGTGAGAGTGTTAACGAGGACAAGGCTGGAGATCACTCTGTCATGCTGATTGAGTTAGAATAACAGACTGGAAGCTTTAAAAGGAGGGTGGTGCTTGAAATTATTGTTCTTCCTCTGTTAACTATGGTTACCTGCAAGGAAACACGTGCAGCCATCATTGCTTTGCACAAAAAGGGATTCACAGGCAAGGATATTGCTGCTAGTAAGATTGCACCTAAATCAACCATTTATCGGATCATCAAGACCTTCAAGGAGAGAGGTTCAACTGTTGTGAAGAAGGCTTCAGGGCGCACAAGAAAGTCCAGCAAGCGCCAGGACCGTCTCCTAAAGTTGATTCAGCTGCGGGATCGGGGCATCACCAGTGCAGAGCTTGCGCAGGAATGGCAGCAGGCAGGCGTGAGTGCGTCTGCACACACAGAAAGGCAAAGACTTTTGGAGGATGGCTTGGTGTCAAGAAGAGCAGCAAAGAAGCCACTTCTCTCTAGGAAAAACATCAGGGACAGACTGCTATTCTGCAAAAAGTACAGGGATTGGACTGCTGAGGACTGGGGTAATGTCATTTTCTCTGATGAATCCCCTTTCCGATTGTTTGGGGCATCTGGAAAAAAGTTTGTCCGGAGAAGAAAAGGTGAGCGCTACCATCAGTCCTGTGTCATGCCAACAGTAAAGCATCCTGAGACCACTCATGTGTGGGGTTGCTTCTCAGCCAAGGGAGTGGGGTCACTCACAATTTTGCCTAAGAACACAGCCATGAATAAAGAATGGTACATAAACATCCTCAGAGAGCAACTTCTCCCAACCATCCAAGAACAGGTTGGTGATGAATAATGCCCTTTCCAGCATGATGGGGCACCTTGCCACAAGGCAAAAGTGATAATGAAGTGGCTCGGGGAACAAAACATCGACATTTTGGGTCCATGGCCGGGAAACTCCCCTGACCTTAATCCCATTGAGAATTTGTTGTCAATCCTCAAGAGGCAGGTGGACAAACAAAAACCCACAAACTCTGACAAACTCCAAGCATTGATTATGCAAGAACGGGCTGCCATCAGTCAGGATGTGGCCCAGAAGTTGATTGACAGCATGCCAGGGCGAATTGCAGAGGTCTTGAAAAAGAAGGGTCAACCCTGCAAATATTGACTCTTTGCATAAACTTCATGTAATTGTCAATAAAAGCCATTGACACTTATGAAATGCTTGTGATTATACTTCAGTAACAGTAACATCTGACAAAAAGATCTAAAAACACTGAAGCAGTAGACTTTGTGAAAATTAACATTTGTGTCATTCTCAAAACTTTTGGCCACGGCTGTACTATACTACAAAAAGATCGATAAAATTATGTGCTAGGTTTAAAGGCACACACAACGTCTAGTTGGCAATCCAAATGATCTATGTAGCTACACTAGCCAATGTTTGCGACAGTACAGTACTAGCTAGCTGTGTGTGTTAATGTGACTAATCTTAATCTATGTAATCTATGATTCCGGTATCTTAAATTGTTTTCCAACATTCTTTGCATCTAACCGATCTTCCTTGTAGTTCCTGCTTCTGAGGACACTGCGTTAATAAAACCAAATGTGAGCACATATGGCACGGTGGGTGCCGCCATGTTTCATGGGACGCTTGTCACATTTGGAGTTTATGCGGAAATACAGTATGATAAGGGTCCTATGACACACAGGGAAATATGTGATGCAGATTCTGCATAATGAAACCATACAAATAAAACACAATTTCTTCCTTTATGATATCAGTAGTTAAGGTTAAAAGACTTGAGGAGACTATAGTGATTCTTATGAAGAAGCCACAATTTGTTTTCTAAAATGTCACATTGTGCTGTTGGGTGTCAGAATTAGAAGAATGGTCATTCAGCACATTAATTTTTACAGCATACTATTGAAATACAACAAATTGGAATGTCCTGAAAAAGAAAGCAACAAACACACATCGAACAGGTTCAAGGAAAACAACATTAAACTAAAATAATTTTTATCGCCATGGTATATTTTAACAGATTTTGCTACTGTTCAATGCATTGTTAGGAATATGATGATGCAATGCTGAATGCTCTGATACTATAATCACATGTGTGTCGACCTGACCTAAGTTAGCTAATGTCTGTAAGGCTATTTCAGATGGCGGTGGATGTGAGAGATTTTCCTAACTTGTGTATTTATATTACATATTTATTTATGTATGCAAATGCACCATTTAAAATGTGATTACGGAAATTTAGCTACAGTTCAAAGAGCTCCCATGTAACGAAGCAGCACACTGGGAACTTCAAAATCACACACACACACACACACACACACACACACACACACACACACACACACACACACACACACACACACACACACACACACACACACACACACAGTCTCCTCCTCATATGTGGTAAGTGGCTGCTTTGCTGTCTCTTTCCCTCCAGCGCTGGCATGGTGGGCCATCTAAATCCTGCAGTGATAGTTTGGGATTCCTGCTGTTATCACTGAGCACTAACATCAGGAGCCACATAGAAACATATGACATGTCAGCGTGACAGAGATTAGGCTTGGACCCTGCTGTTACACCACTGACAAATTAACTCAAGCTAAAACAAACAGGGAAAATAAAACTATATAATAAATAAATATATCAAAAGCAGAATATACAATAACAGACAGGACACTATACCCAGTAGAGCCATGGTTCTCACTCTGGGGTTCAGGGATCCCTAGGGGTCCGTGAAGCATAACTAACAGTTCCGTGATTCTGAAATTTTATTATGGTGGTGGAAATCACGATCCACCATTATCAAAGTGATTATATTTATTATTTTTTATACTTATTAGCTTGTTTAACTAATTAGCTTGGTAAACCACATTAAATCAATAACAAGCAAGCTTATAAAAAAGTTAATAATTTGAATAAAAATGTGTTCTGTGAATGGAATGTTCAGGGATAATTATCTCTGTGGCTCTAATTACATGGTCAAATAGGTTATTGGGCACATTTAATCAAATTTGAATAATTGGATTACATTAATAAAATGAATTTGTACTGAGGAGGTTGTTTTAATTTTTGTTTGTTTGTTCGTTCATTTGTTCATTTTACAGTTAAAAGGGGGGCCCTGGCTGCAAAAAGCATACAAATACATGAAAATGAGATGATACCAGACATTCATAGGTCTAAATTGTGGTAGCTCAGTGATTAAAACATTGGACTACTGATCAAGGACCAACATAAAATAGATCAATAATAACAATGGCTTTTATAGACCTGTTTATGTTCAGTTTATCTTTAATTTTTATAGTCACACAGCAGCTTTACAGAAATCATGATGTAGGCAGAGGCAAAGGAAAAACTCCCTGAGAAGACATGAGGAAGCTCCCCTGAGAGGAACCAGCCGTAAAAGGGAACCCATCCTCTTCCGGGTGACATCAGATAGTGGGATTATAAATCATTACAGTGTACAGGTGTAGTGGAGTAAAGGCAAAGAGTACCAAGTGTGTTGAAAAGATGTTCAGTAATGAGAAAAATTACTGTGAATGAGTGGTGGGATGAGCACAGGACAGTCTTTATGATTATAGCAGTCTACAATATACAGGTGAGATTATACACTGAAGCAAGGGGGAGTCTTGGGCATGAACTGTTTTTCGGAAGCAAATCTTTGTTGGATCTATGTGGGACTATCCACAGCAGCAGAAGGTGAGTCACAAACAGAAATAGAGCATCAGGATGAATCAGACAGCAGAAGAAGTGTGTCAGGATCTGGCATCAGCCTCACATCAAGCAGCAGGAGCGCACACACAGCTCGACAGAGAGTAAACAGATTATTAGGTATGCTCTTTCATTCATCTTCAGTAACCGCTTTATCCTGGTAAGGGTCGCGCTGGATTCGGAGTCTATCCCAGAAACACTGGGTGCAAGGAGGGGGAATTCACCCCTTCAATACTACCCACTGAGTCACTGTGCTGCCCTAGGTATGCTCTTATAAAAGCTATTTAATACATTTAAAAATAGGTTTTCAACCAAGACTTAAAGATTAAGACCCTGAGTCTCAAACACTAATAGGAAGGCTATTTTATATGTAAAAGGTGTGTAGGAAAACATTGCTGTATGTTGCCCCCTGCTGTAGTTTAAAAGCAGGCCATACTGGTCAATACAGGACGTCATTCTTGTCAATTAGAGCTCTCTTCTTTGAAGGTGTTAAATTGGGCTGAACTTATACGATAACACAATAATAATATAATTAAAAAGTGGTATAAAGCCAAGAAGTGAAGTGCTAAAAGGCAAATTTGAACTGTTACACATTTTGAGCTTCTATATAACACTAATGACTCCATTTATACCAATTACAGCTGGATAATCTGCAGTCTGTGCAGGCTAAAGAAGAAATTACACTCCACACGCCCACCGCACTCATTAGCGTAGCACGCTGCAGCTTAAATGCACTCATAATAATAGCAGCCATATTCAGTGCTATAAGATGTATATAGTCTGTATAGAGTCTTCTATAGTGTTGCTTTGTTCACTGTGATTAGTGCGAGGTTCTATTTAAAGATGCACAGCCACCTCTTTTTTCCTCTCATCTCCATTTTTCCACTTTGTTCTTTTCTCTTTTTTTACTCCCTCCTACTCTCTCTCTTTTTTGCTTCTTTTCATACAATTTCTACCCAATTCTTCCTATCTTCTCTTCTCATCTCCTCTTATCTTTCTTTTCCTGCCTTCCTTTCCTTGCTTCACTTAAGTTCCTTTCCCTCTTCTATTCTCTCATTTTTTTGTTTCATGTTTTTCTCATTTCTCTTTTCATTTTTTCGTCCTTTCTCCCATCCTCTTTTCCTTTTCCACTTCTCTTCTATTTCCTCTCCACTTCATATTCCTTGTTTCCTATTCATGTGTCTTCTCTCCTAGCTTTTCCTCCTTTCTGACAATGTCTTCCATTCTTCTTTCCCTTTCTCAAATTTCCCCCTTTCTCTCCTCTCCTTGCCATTCTCTTCCATCCAATTTCCTCATCCTCTACTCTGTAAGTTATAGATTAAGTGATCTATCATATAATGTCTGAGTTCACTGACATGAGAATATCAGTGCTGCTTCATGGAAACCAGACTGATGAAAACTCAGTCTCAGTCTCAGTCAGTGTGTGTCTCTCTCTCTCTCTCTCTCTCTCTCTCTCTCTCTCTCTCTCTCTCTCTCTCTCTCTCACAGCAAGGCCAATAAATAAATGAAAAAAAAAAAACAGGGTTCAGGATGGTGTGAAACAAGATAAGAGTGCTCTAAAGCAGGGGCAACTGCACACTGAGCTCACCAAAAAAACATCTAATATACAAGCAAAGATAATATAATATATTGAGTTCTACAATTTATAATATTGTTGGTATCTCTAAATAAGGCATGTTCTCGAGTGGTTATAAAAAGGCAATAGAAGTTTCCATTTCCACGTTTCAATTTCTGTGTAAAGTAATGTAGGTCCTTAGCTCAGATTTAGGGCTGGGATTACTTTTGCTTAAAAGGGGGAACCTATACATCAATTTATGATAAAAAGCAAGTGTTTATTGCATTTTCACTTACTGACTGACTGACAGATCCCTGTTCTTGAAATGAGCATGCATGGAAGACATTAAGGATATACTGTATTTACATTAGGTTGTGATACATTTGCCAACCACTTTAATAAAAACAGCTGTACGCCTGTACATTCATACAGTTATCCAATCGGCCAATCATTTGGCAGCACCACAATGCATAAAGTCATACAGATACAGGTCAAGAGCTTCAGTTAATGTTCACAGCAAACATTAGAATGGGGAAAAACTGTGATCTTATTTGAAATGGCTTGTTCAAGCTGACAGAAAGCCTGCAGTAACTCAAATAACCAGTTTTTACAACCGTAGTGAACAGAAAAGCATCTCAGAATGCACAACACGTCAAACCTAGAGGCAGGTGAGCTACAAGGGTACATCGGGTTCAACTCCTCTCAGCCAAGAACTGGAATCAGAGGCTACAGTGGGCACAGGCTCACCGATAAAAGGGTTGAAGTTGAAGATTGGAAAAAGTCCAGTTTTGGTCAATGTGTCCTCAGATAACGGTTCTCATTCTCCTCCAGTCCTTAGCATCTTGAGTCAGCACATAGTGACCGAAACGCACATGCTTAGAGCGTACACAGATTCTGATCTATAAATATGGTTATTTACACTGCTGAGTTTTATTAGGCTGGATGTAAACATGGATGTAAAAGAGGCATTTCTCTTCTCAAGTTTGGCACTGTGCTGAATGCATAGTATGACAAGGTGAAATACCTGTAAGAATCAGTCACTGGAACAACTTTAGAATGGACAAGGAAATTAGATTTGTCATGCACATCAGTGTAATTAATTTATGTTTTGATGCCATAAATTAGAACAACAAGAAAATCCTGTGTCTCACTACTGTCAAACAGAACCTAGAACAGTTTAATCAAAGCTCAGTAAAGTAAGAGGCATCATGCAAAGAGAAATTCAGGAAAGCATTTTTCCCATACTACTCAGTAAAACCAAATACTCCAGACTGAACACTCCCTTTGTTGTTCGATGTGTGCAGTTTATTCAGATAACTATTATAAATAGATAATATTAGAGGTTACATATATGATAAATAGAGTGAAGAAGGTGTGTCTTTGCTATCATAAATGAAAACATGGGCATGTTATTAAGTTCACACATGGAAATGACAGTGTCTCTGAAAGTCTGTGCCTTGAAGATGAGAATATGGGTGTCTTTGAATATGCAGAAGTCATAAGTAATAAGCAGTAATAAGTACATGAGCAGTAATATGTACTGAACATGATCGGCATAAGTAGTAATAATTGGCATACATTGACATTCATTCAGTTTTTTTAACCTAACTAACTAACATGAGTTAACTTTACAGGATTTCTGAGACGATTTGGATTCATAAAGTCTGATTTATTAATAAGTATGTATAATCTTTAAGATCAGCTGGCTAAGATGAGCTTAAAGTGCCTACACAGAAATGACGGGCATCAGCCATCGGTGGCTGGGAGTCAGAAATAGCAAAACTGGACATGCTGTCTGCTTGGGAGGAGTGGCATACTCTCTCTCCTGTCAATCACAGGAACAGTAGCCAATGTTGGGTGTCTGTGAGCTCATGTATGTGGAAGAGAGCAAATAGCACTTACCTCCAAGTGTGTTACGCAGTTCTAAAAGATGACGTTGGCTGGCTTCAGATGACTCGCAGGAAGTGGGTAGCTGTTGTATAATAGGGGAGAGCTGGCTGGTGAGTGGGAATTGGCCAATATAAAAATAAATAAATAAATAAATAAGAGAGAGGGGCATAAAGGCATTTAATCTGGTGTTGGTAAAAATTCAAAGTCAAGGGGCTTACACCCTTGGCTGACTCAACAACACAACACTCTGGCATTATTGCAATTTAGAAGATAGTGCACACTGATCACCATCCACTTGAACTGAAGAAGCTGTCAGACATTTAGTGAGCTTGCAGAGAAATTGCTCCGAGGACGTTGATCCCTCTGACTTCTTCAGCGGGTGTTACAACAATTCTATTCAAGAGCATCAATTTCTGCCTGAAGACCACATGTCAAAACTTCTTGGTGAATATAATTGTTTCTGATGCATCGTAGCAAAAAGATATGTATCTGACTGCAGCCCAAAGCAGAAAAGCGGAAACAACTTTTGTTTTTAAGCAGAATACACTTTAAAAAAAAATAATAATCCAATTTAGGTCCATTTGGAAACCAAATACTGGGAAACCCAATACAGACTTAACCCAAAACTGATTTTTAACCTAACACAATTTTTACCTGAAGTAGATTTTCAGATGCTTCAACATAGCATGACAAATGTGAATTGCTCTCACAACACTGACTACCTCATAACCTTCTGGAACGAGCCTATGTTCAAATAAAAAAAATAAAGCAAGACTTGATTTATCTGGACTGTCCAAAACTACAGACAATAAACTGGATTCACACTCTCGTACCAGCTGCTCACAATGTCAGAGACAATATTTCAATAGTTAAAAATGTATCGCATGGCTATTATACATATCTGTCACCTTGAAATGGATCTAAAAGCCATTTAAACCATTTACAAATTGGAAAACTTGCATTATTATATAAGGTCACTTCACAGCAAGGGAGATTTAGTGTAGGTTAGCTAAATATAAATAGCTAGCGAGTTCAATGCTCCATAAAATAAGATATTAGACATGGTTAAGTCATTAGTGTTTCACCAAAGGGCTGTCATTGGAATACCAAAATATACATTTGATTCATATGGATATATTCTGAAACTATATTCTTATTGAAATGAAATGAATATGAACATATATTCTTATTCTGAAATTGTACAAATTATTTTATGGTTTTTGAGCTGACTGGGTGATTAAGGAGTGAACCTCACATGTTAGTAACATTTGAATGCAAAACTAAAGAAGAAAATTTTGTCATTGCTAGTACGATACATCATTGATCAGAACTACAGTAACTACTCTGAAAGAAGTGTCTCTCAACTGCTAATATTTTGGTTGAACCCAAAAATGCATTAAATTCATCTCTGGTCTAAGGGAGTGCTCCTTTGGCCCCTTTTTTATCTTCTAATTTTACTCTTTAAGTAACTTTTGTAATGAAGCTCAATCCTCAGAGATGTGACCTAGTTCTGTTGAAACTACTGCCAATAAACCAAAGTCGCCAGCTGAAACACTATAAAAAGTAGCTTTTTGAACTGAGTCCTAATCAGTCAATAACATTAAGTGCCTCTTGAGAGTTGAACATGAACTACTCAATGAGACTCAAATTAAGCTGCAGATATTTCAAATGACCTAAAAAGGTATTAACTACCATGGTAAATTAAACTATCCAAGTCATTATATTGGCACTAATTATCTGTATAATTCACATAATTGGTTCATCCAAGGCAGTACTGGTCACTTGGTCACTTATATTTCTTCTTCTTAAATCACTTTAATTTCTCTCTTACCTCTTAAGTCTCTTAATTAAAATAACTACTACACTTCATGGCCAAAAGTATATTATTAAGACTATAGCATTACAATTTCCCTTCACTGGAACTAAGAGGCTCAAACCTGTTCCAGCATGACAGTGCCTCTGTGCACAAAGCGAGGTCCATGAAGACATGTTTTGTCAAATTTGGAGTGGAAGAACTTGAGTGTCTTGCACAGATCCCTGACCTCAACCTCACTGAACACCTTTGGGAAAGACTGGAATGCTGATTGCACCCCAGGACTCCTCAGCCGACATCAGTTCCTGGCCTCACTAATGCTCTTGTGGCTAAATGGGCACAAATCCCCACAGCCAGGCTCCAAAATGTAGTGGAAAGGCTTCCCTGAAGAGTGGAGGTCTGGAAATCTGGAATGGGTTGCTTAAAAAGCACAAGTGAGTGTGATGGTTAGGTGCCCACACATTTTTTGCCATATAGTGTATTTCAAATTACTCAAAAATGTATTTATTTAGCTGAATTTAGCTGTGTTTAGACACATTTTTAAGTACTAAAAAAATAACAGAAGACATACAGTAAAGTTACATATATAACCATGGTTCTATGATTTAGTAGAGGACTGCCAGGGTTTCCCTCAGAACTACTGGAGTATTCCTGCTTGCTCATTTCCTTTCCATATAGCAATGCTAAACTGTCACCTCAACCATGACCCCATATAGGTAGCATATGAAAAGTCCTTGCAAGAGGTCTTTAATGAAATTCAAAAGAGGTCTTTAATGAAATTGGTATACTGTGGAATAGCCCAGTCACTTGCTTGAACTTCTAGACTGCTTTGATGTCTATCAGCACTCTCCGCCAAAATAGACTGAGAATAACAGAGAATAAGATGCAGCCACTGATAGGACATCATGATCTGTCTCTGTATGTGTATTGGCTGTACTAGTACTAGTACCTGAACTCTGTACTTCATTCACTGCAAAGCTTGACAATTAGGTGCTGAAAAACTAGAACTTCTATAGGGGTGTTTATTAGGGGTAACACAGAACAGGTGTGAGTGATCAGTGGGACATGTGACATGGTCAGGTGACATACTGGAGCTGATGGGTAATGTAGTTCACTACATGAAAAAATGGTCACTAGCTTGACCATTTTCATCCAAATCCTGTCAACTTTGAAGGTTATTGTAGAAAATAAAATCAAACAGATTTCATCATGGCTTTGACACTTTCCCCGGTCATGGTTGTTTAACTTTTCCAATGCAATACTATGATATATTTTGTGTATGAAATTGTGATAGATTCTTTTCATAAGCCTTGGCTACACATGTTCCACTGTATTGTGTACATTAAATAAACTAGCCAAGCATGTATTATAGTGTTTATAGAGTTCCTGGTTTGATCCTGAGCTCGGGTTACTGTATTTGGTGGGTTTCACATATCCTCTCCATGTCCAGATATGTTTCCTGCAGGTTCTAAGGTTTCTTACCAACAAAAAACGAATGTGACCTACAGTAAACAAATTATACGACTCACTATAATATCACTGGGATGTTTCCAACATTTGTGAACAGATTAATAAAACCACAGAGGTTTCTTCCCGAGGAAGGAACATTCCCACACTGCATTAATTTGAGCTCATGAAAACACTGGAAATACAGATGAGAGTATTTTTTATTTTTATTTTTTGCTATGATTTTCAAACTTGTCTCTCTATGCTTACAAATCTTAAAACTAGACACTCAGTAACCATCTGAGTTAAGCTAACAACATCAAGGTTGTGCACTTTTGTCTAGAAACACTTCTGTACCCTTCTGTTGCAGTAATAGCTCACAACTAGGAAAGCTGTTTTTTTTTTTTTTTTTTTTTTTTTTAGATATTATGTCTCATCTGCAAAAGGGCTAAAAGCTGCAGTTTCTTTCACTTTATTAATTATGCTGTCTTCTAAGCACTAAGTTTATCTTGTATTCGTATTTTCTTTTCTTAATTTACTGTTTCTACTATTTGTTGAGTCTCTCTCAGTATTAATCTGGTGCAATGTCCAGGAAGACATGTCACTTAGATGGCATTCTGACCTTTTCCAGTTTGAAAATATTGTCGCTGGAGCACTCGGGAGGGAAAACTGTCTACAACTGCAAAAATAAGCAGAGCTTGTATTCACTGAGTATTCCAACCGTGAGATGTTCGTGTGCCAGGATTCGTTGAAGAACCAACCAATGAGGTGTTGGAAGGGGGTTCATCCACAGGGCCAGTGTCTCTATTGTGGCCCCACCCCTTTACATGTGCAATTAGACTAAATGCATACTGTACAATACCTGCCCTTTGGTCATACTAATTTGATCACACAGTCACTGTTCCTGAAGTGACTTGTGGAATAAATTAATATATTTGCATAGACATTGGTATGTATGTATTTTACAGTTTTAGGGAGACTCTTTCCCTTAAATTGCATGATGCTTATGCAAAATGGACCTGGTGTGTTATTTTACTCATTGATAAGATGAAATCCTCTGTAGACCCTGTTTGCTTGCATGTTATCAAGTTTACACATTTTACACCTGCACACAACAGTAAATCCTAACTGTATATTTTCACACTGGTTGTTGTCTGTATCTTATCAGAAACGATGTATAAATATGAAACAGCAGGTTATCATGCATAGTGTACTTGCACTCTGCCTTTTTCGTTGCAAACTTACTATTACAGGAAAACAGTAAACATCTGATCAACAATCAAGCAAATATTACCAAGGACATGTTTTTCAAAATCCAATTTCTGAAGCATTTCTGTTCCCAGGATTCATCTGCACTGCATGACAGTCCGTTTTGTGAGTCACAGATTAAGTCTCACATCAGGGAAGAAAATAAGCTCAGCTAGTGAGCCGCTTTCACACACTGAAAGCGTTTGTGCTTTCAGTTTAACTGCTAATGAAATTACCTCTGTGTCCTGTTGTATGGCATTTATATTTACTCAAACTCGTTCCAGCTGAGGCGTCATGCCCAGTCAAACTCATGGTGCTTGTGCTGCCTTAAATAGAAATGATTTTAAATCCACTTATACTTGATTATTTAACTACAGCTGAGACAATGCAGACCTTGGAAAATAATCTACACCGGGTCATTGCATGTTGTATCTTATGCTTTCGATGTATGCTTCCTTCTATCAGTTCAATAGCAGCCACGATAAGCACACTAATCAAGTAGCTTAATAGTAAATAAACGATGACAATATTTTTAATCAGGCTAAAAGTTACCTAGCACTGGTGTAAACAAATTGTCCATCAAACTAGCATTATAGGAAACATGCATCTACATGCATTGGTAAAACTAGCACATACATAAAAATTTTTTTAAAAAATCACTGCAATCGATTAATAAATGTCTGATGGTTTCCAACACCTTAATGTGAATTGACTTAATGGATTTCATAAAATTTCTGAAGGTAGGCACTGTTTCAAAGATGATCAAATATTTGCTTGTCCAAGTATGTAAAAAACAAACAAAACAAAAAAAAAAAAAAAACAATTTCCATGATGTGTACTTATTTTTTCACATGGCTATATGTTCAAGTGCACCAGTAAGCTAACTTCTGTTTTGGTATCTTCCTACAGTATGTAACGGGACACACATGAGTGAAAAGAGACCTGCGTTTATTGAGATAAATCCAAGAATATAAAACCAAAAATAATTGGGAATAAAGGACAGATATCAGAACTGGGGAAATGAAGCTCAGAAACACAGCTATACACTAAATGAGACTTCACAAAGGCACTCATGAGCACACACACACACAAATACAGAAGGGTATAAATAGACATATTAATTAGGAACTAAACTGAAAACAGAGGAATACAATCAGGTGACACACAAATGGCAAGACCAGTAAAGGAAAACAAACTATGTCACAATAAGAGCACAGGATATGCACATAGTGCAGTCAAACTGGGGGATTTGTGACATCTGACCCTGTCCACTACTGTAAAAATTTTATAAACTGCATCCTAAAGTTAGAGAAGTTGAATCACATCTTTAGCCTAATCTGTGCATGGGTGATTCCATAAGTGGGGTACCATTTGTGTCCCACTGATGTTACATTAACAAATACCTGTATGCAAGTCAAGTAAAAGTAAAACACATTTTATGGGGATCAATGTGTGAATTCAATTAACATTTCATTCTTTATGAATCATCCATTAGTTCTACACCATTCACTGAACACATTGGAATATTCCACAAGTCACATGTTCAACAGGAAATTGCATCATCCAAATTTCCCAAAGAGCATGAGAACCAGAAAAGTAACTTCTCTCATGTATATTTATTTCTATATTTTCAATTATATTGACTGAGGAAGTTGCTTTGAAAGTACAACCCAAATTATAGACTGAAAGTAAATTATTTAAATAAAAAAAAATAATAATAAATCATTAGAATGGCCTTAATGTCTTCATGTCAGTAGCAGGGATGCTACCACATTTTGTGTATTTGCAGATTCTATTGCTAAAAACTCTATGCTGGGAACTCTGTTACTTTGAACCTTGTTACTCATTAAAGAGCAAAATGAAGTCATTTTCAACAAAAAAGATTTTTTTTTTTTTTTTTTTGCATGAGATTGAGTGTTTAGACTGAGTGTTAAAAATGATACAAAATAAAGTACAATTTTAAGAAGAGTTACACTTCCACTAAAGTACATATGTTGTTTTTTATTGAAATAAATACTCACTCACCACTGACCACTGAAAACATTTTTCCATCTTTGTAAGTGTAAAGATCTGTAAAACCCCAGAACCCTGGGTATCAAAATTGCTTTCAAATCTCCTACTTGTATTAATGATTTAAAGGGATGTTGATCCAGAGCAAATCCTGGGTATTTACTGTGTTGTTGAGGTATGGGAGGGAGAGATTTGTTTTTCAATAAGCAATGTCATGCCCCCCTTTGCAGTGCCATTCTTTCCATTCAGAATGGTTTTTACTGAGAATGATTCCCCCCCCCCCCCCCCCCAGAAACCATTCACCCAAAGGATCAAGGCCATTGATATTACCTTTTTTATCTTTGGAACAGTGACAAGGGAAGATTCTTTTTTATGTTTTTCATGTAAATCAGGGAGGTTTTTAATTTCAGTAAAAGCCAATATTCAGTGCTGAGAATTGCAGTCACCATTTCTCTCTCTCTCTCTCTCTCTCTCTCTCTCACACACACACACACACACACACACACACACACACACACACACACACACACACACACACACACACAGAAAATGATGTTCAATGCAACAGAAATAGACCCTGATCTAAAGAATACGCCACTAGCTGCATACAAAGACACGTTTTTTTTTTAAGATGGATCTTAAATTGCATGCTAATACATTAGCCAGTTGCAAAGATTGATACAATAACATCATATAATACCGATATTTATCAAAACAAACAAAAAAATAATGTAACAAAATAATAACGTGTGAAATGTTTATCCTCATTAGGGGTATGGCAGTGGACTCTGATAAGGGAACATGTATTAATATTGTGCTATACTATTATGCTATGCAAGTATAAATAATAAATGACCTCACAAGAAAAAGGATCTGCACCACATTTCCTCTGAACCTCTAGCACGACTTGACTTAACTCACTTTCGCACAAGATGTAAGGAAGACGTGCGTTAAGATTCTCCTCTCTTCTGGCACCCAGGTGGTGGAATTAACTTCCCCTAGCAGTCTGGCTATCTTCAAACACAGACTAAAGACCCAATTCTTCACGAAGCACTTAAATGAACACTAATTTGGGGGAAATTTTAAAAAACACACAAAAAAACAAATTCTTGCTGTACTAACTCCTAACTGTTCTTTAACAGACTTTTAGCTTGATGATATTCTTAGAGCCTGATGTTTTTGTACTAGCGTAAGTAAATGTACAAGACCATTGTAGCTATAAAACAATGGAAGTCTATGTCACTTAATGTGAAACAACAGAAGAAAAACTTGGTTTCATCTCATCCTGTCAAATTGTACAACCTCTCATTAAATGCTAATAGAGATAAGCCTGGAAGGAGGTAGCAGAGAAAAAACACAAGTGACTTGTAATGATCTATAAACATGGAAAAGACTTCACTGCAGCAGCCATCTTGGTCAACTGGAATGGCTTTTTTTTTCTTAGCACAATTTAAAATCAAGTTGGAAGTTATACAGATGTTGATATATTATATTTCCACTTCAGACTTAAATTTCTATTTATGAAGTTTCACTGTCTTGCCAGGGGCACAGCGACTAAGTAGTTAGCATGTTTGCCTCGCACATCTGGGCTTGGGGGTTTGATCCCCGCCTCCCCCCTGTGTGTGAGAAGTATGCATGTTCTCCCCTGAGTTCTCCTCTGGGAACTCCAGTTTCCTCCCCAAGTCCAAAGACATGTGTTGTAGGCTGATTGGCATCTTGTCCGTAGTGTGTGAGTGTGTGTGCCATTGTGCCCTGCAATAGGTTGGCACCCCATCCAGGGTGTCCCCAACCTTGTGCCCTGAGTCCCCTGGGATAGGCTCCAGGCTCCCCTGCGACCCTGTGTAGGATAAGCGGTATAACAAATGGATGGATAGATGGATTATCTTGCCTGATTGTCTAAATTCTGTTCAGAAAAAAAAAACAACAACAACAAAAAAAACAATGTACAATCCAGTTTTTTTCTGAACTATTCCCTTAAAGTAATCTGATTTGAAAATTTTGTAAGCAAATAGTGTTTGTACTGAAAGCTACGGTGTTATATTGTGCTGTATTGTTGTAAGATTATATATATATATATTTGCTATACTTCCTAACATGCACAGTGAATAAATGCTGCAGAAACAATTGTCTAAAATAATTTTAGCCCACCAAAAAAATCATACTTTTGCAAATAGATCTGAGACTGTAATGAGATACACAGAGGTGAAAAATCAGGGAATGATGCATCCTTAAGGGTAAGAAACTCAGCAGAAAACAACACACACCCAGATGGTGCACTGGTTCTTAGCAGTGTTAGGAATGAATAAGGAGCCACACCTGGGGAAAGGAGGAAGATCCCTTAATGAGAGAGAGAGAGAGAGAGAGAGAGAGAGAGAGAGAGAGAGAGAGAGAGAGAGCGAGCAAGAGCGAGAGATGAGATTAGATAATCTGTTGAAACAAAATAGGCATGTAAACATAATCTTGTAATTTTTAAGTGCAATTTTTAAAATGTCCATACTCTCATCATGTGATGAACAGATATCTCCCACACATCTGACTACAATCAGCAATTGAATAAATATTCTGTGCTGAATTGTAAGACTATCCATTAACCCCCGGCTCTGTGTACTATCATCTTGATATTGTTATACTGTAATTACTTTGTGGCATATTGACAATACCATTCTTGCTTGGATTTTAGAGGGAATAATGAAATTAACTAAGAAAGATATTTAAGTTAATATTCATATATATGTGTGTGTGTGTGTGTGTGTGTGTGTGAGAGAGTGACATGAGATGCAGCAATAACATTTGTTTATATTTTATATTTTGTGAAATAGAACCAACTAAATGAAGGTAGAAACAAACTAAAATTGAAAAAAAAAAAAAAAAAACAGTCTACTGCACATCTCTGGTTGAGACCAATTAAGAACTGGAGTGACATATCTGACATTGAGGAACTTTCAGAGCCAGAATTCACAGACAATGACAGTGCTGATGTTTCTACCTCTGGGCTTTCCAGAGTTTCTGGGGGCTTAGTGGTAAGGTTCAAAAAGCAACAGGTTTAATGCTGCAATCCAGTGTACTTGGAAACTCAGACTCCAACATGGGAAAAAAATGCAATGGATTGCAATGGTCATTCAGCTCATAATTCCCAGTTATGAACTAGGGAATCATCCACCTTGCCAGAATTCTCTGATATAAACACACCTGACATCACAACAATATGGCAGTGCACACAGTCAACGGTAACCGGATTTCCCTTTACATCGTTTTCTACTTGATAAAAATTGGTTTTACTTGCTGTGTAGCTTTTGTGTTGTGTAAAGTTGTTTTGACACAACAAGATTTTTAATGTAATTCAGCATAATTTAATTTATTTCAGCCCAGTTTTTACTAACATGACAAGATCGTTGCGATAGATCATTTTTCTGAACAAAGATGAACAAGACAGTTGACATGCAAATATAAAAATCTTAGGATCACACAGACAATGCATCATTCTTGAAGGAGGCATAAATTAACTCCCAGGGATAAGCAAACTTTGGCCCGAAAGGTTTAACTGAACTCCAGATAACAACAAAGGAACTGGTGAAGGAGTTGGAGGCATCAGGTACCACATTATGTTCATCCACCATTAACGGGGTGGTACCTTGGTATGGCCTGAAAGACTGTTATGCAAGAAATCTTCTACTCCATGACCAGCATAAAAAAGCCAGATTGAAGTTTGAAGGTGATTACCAGGCATTTGGATGACTTTGGATGACTGGTGCACTTAAAAATAGATGGCAATGAAAATAGATGGCATCATGAGGAAGGAGGGTTATCTATATATGTATATATAAAAACCTGAAGCAACACCTCAAGACAGTCAGAAAGTTAAAACTTGGTCACAACTGGGTCTTCTAGCCAGAAAATGATCCTAAGCATATATCCAAAGTTAACAAAATGGTATACAGACAACAAAGTGAAAGTACTGGAATGGCTTCAGAAACCATGAAAATATGTGGACTACTGTAAACTGAAGAAGCGTGTCTGAGCAGGGAGCCCCACAAACCACTTAACAAGACACTTGTAGAGGTTCCATCTTGGTCCTTTCCTCAGTGCAAAAAAAAGTGAGCTGCTTTACAGTATTTTCTTAGGTTTGTGCATGTGGACGCCCCTCTTCAATCTAAATCACAGGTTTTCAGTAGAGTTCAAATCTGGAGACTAGGAGGGTTATTGCAAAACTTGGGTTTGAGGGCAACCTATGTAAAACTTATAGAGGAAAAGTGTCAGACAGCAGGGACATAGTAACACTTCTACTGTGGTGGATGAGTGCAGTCATTGCCCTCCAGCTGTGTGATTCCGCTTCACTCTGCCCCAGGCGAATGCGCTGCTGTTGACATTCTAGGAGACGTCCTGCTTCATTGGAGTTGCTGTGCAAGGTGCTGAGCCTGTGTTAGCGGTGCTCCATGTGTAGCAATATTCCTGTGGGGCCCAGCATCACAGCATGCATTTGGCATATATTCTGAATAATATCAGTGACAACATCATGCCTCTGGTTCTAGCTCTGTCCTCTGTGCTCTCAGATATTTGGGATTCACAGAGCGTACAATCCTCATATCACATTCCAGTCTGGAGGCTGCTCTTCTGAAGCGTGTTTAATTCACGATTGTCTGAGCAAAAGCCTCGACACTTGCCATGAGACTTTGCAGAGACCCACAGGGGCAATTAAAGCTCAAGCAGAAAGTCAACCACAGCCAGATTTCATTTCAGGATTAAAGGAATAGTTTGTCAAATATTACATTTACACACTTTTCCTCTATCCAAAATGTATTCAATCAGCCAAGACATGTTTGAAATGCTGGTTGATTGATTGATTGATTTATGTATTTATTTGTTTGTTTATTTATTTATTGCACAGGAGGCTAATGAAGCCTTCATTTCATATATGTTTTGAAATAAATAAATAAAAATAATTTTAAAAAACTGATTTTATTGCCTTGGATATGAATTTACAATTTTTTTCTCTTTTCTCTTTTCTCTCATCTGCCTCAAAATGTTAGTTTGATGCCCATCCCATTGCCCATCCACACTCATAATTATTTTAAAATATGCAATATGTAACATGAACTGTGGTTTGTGGAGTGCATTGTGATCCAAACACACATGTGCAGAATGCACACACAGATTCTGATAGTAATCAGAGATACAGTGGGGTCCAAAAGTCTGAGGCCACACTGAAAATCTGGGATTTTAAAAAACAAATTATTAAAATAATAAATAAAATAAACAGAAATAAACTTGGCCTAAGTTTTTAGAACTTTGAAATATTTAAAACAAAGAAAGTAAATGTGCAATATCTTGAAGATTTAATATTCCAGATTCTGCACAATTTCTAGGTCCGTATTTAAATGTAAGCAAATTGGTGATACTGATCATGTTAACTGCTTTGTACAAAAGGTCAGATTTTCCTCATGCCTAATCTCTTCTATTGAAGCATGTTTTGAGGCGACACTCCGATAGATTTGTTCTAAAATGGATCATATGTTTTTGCACAAACCTGTGGAGTCAATCCCAGTTCCAGTGCACAGTCATTAAAACAGAAAGGGGACATACCAAATACTAAGAAACTCTAAAATTCATGTAAATATTTTCTTGATTCTATGTTTCACTCAAGTTGTTGTCCATAATATAATTTGTAATGAAATTTGTTGTATTAAATTATATTAAATAGAAAATGCAATACAGGAAAGGATTTTCACTAGTGCTCTCAGACTTTTTGGAGCCCATTGTAAATGTTAATGTGCACACCTCAATTGGAAAACAGCAAACCAGTTGATGCCAGTCAAATTTCTGATTGAATAAGGTAACCCACCTTATTCAATCAGAAATTTCACTGGCCTCAACTGGTTTACTGCTTTCCAATTGAGGTGTGCATATGGATGTTTTCTATTCTGATTGAGCTATCAGTTGGATTATTAATGTAATATTAAGCTGCATGAAAACATAACAACTGGTGTTGCATAAAACACTTAAGCCTACACATAAATAGCCAAGGTGCCATACAGTTGCAATCAAAATTATTCAACCCCCATTGCAAACAAGGTTTATTGTCAAAATTTACAGACTTCCAGCTGTTTGCAATAAACAAATCAAACAAAAGCAATTGAAATAGTTCAACACAGCAAATGCTTCAAGTGGTTTCCCCAAATTCAACTGAAAATGCAACTTATAATGAGTTCTCCAGTTTCAAAATTATTCAACCCCTTCATCGCAAGCATCTTTAGTACTTAGTAGAGCACCCTTTTGCTGTTATGACCGGCTACAAATGAGATGCATAGCCAGACATCAGCTTCTGGCAGCATTCCTGAGGTATCTTAGTCCATTCCTCATGAGCAATGCCCTCCAGTTCAGTAATATTCTTGGGTTTGTGTGCTGCAACCACCTTCTTCAAATCCCACCAGAGATTTTCTATGGGGTTCAAGTCAGGTGTCTGGGATGGCCATGTAGAAACTTCCAGAGCCTTGGTAGAATTTGAGGTATGCTTGGGGTAATTTTCCTGTTGGAAGGTCCAATGACACCCAAGCTTCAGCTTCCTCACTTCAATGAATTCATCTTGCCTTCCACACACTGCAGGTTTCCAGTCCCAGAGTATGGAAAGCAGCCCCAGAGCATCACCGAGCTATCACCATGCTTGACTGTGGACAGAGTGTTCTTTCTTCATTCTTCTTTCTCCAGACATACTGCTGATCCATCGTGCTGAAAAGTTCCAGTCTTGTTTCATCGGTTCACAGAACAGAATCCCAAAACTTCTGTGGCTTATTTATATGATTTTGAGCTGACTTTTCGTGTGCTTTTGGATCAGTAGTGGTGTACGTCTTGGAGTTCTGGCATGGAAACCTTCTGCGTTTAGTACATACCTTGCTGCAGATCTTTTGCAGTCACTGAAGGGTTTTTCACAACCTTCCTTCTCAGAAATCTAGTTGCAGCTGTTGATAGCTTCCTTTTTCTGTCCCGTCCAGGTATTTTATGTATTTTCTGCCCCTAGCCAGTCCAGGTATTTCATGTGTTCCAGCTCAAGCACATCTGGTGCAACTAATGAAGCCCTTGATTAGTTGCATCAGGTGTGCTTTTGACAACTCCTGTTTTGCATATTTGTGCTGTTGTGAGGGATTCTATTCAGGGGGTTGAATAATTTTGAGTCTGGAGAAGCCATTATAAGGTGCATTTTCAGTTGAATTTGGGGAAACCACTTGAAGCATCCGTTGTGTTTAACTATTTCAATTGCTTTTGTTTAATTTGTTCATTGCAAACAGCTGAAAGTCTGTAAATTTTGACAATAAACTTGATTTGCAGTGGGGGCTGAATAATTTTGATTGCAACTGTACATTTGCTAATTGTTTTGACCTTTGGAACCACCTGGATTTCTGCATTAATTATTCATAAAATGTGATTTGATCTTCATCCATGATCAAGTCATAATACACTCATTCTGTCTAAACTAATAACACAAAGAGCTCTTAATTGAAACCTTTGATTAATAATTCACAGCCCTGGCTTAGAAAATGATCTGAACCCTTACTATTATTAGAACTAGTAGAACCTCTTTTAGCAGCAATAACCTCCACCAAAGGTGTTTTGGAACTGCTGATAGGACTTGGCTCACGTTTTGTTAAACGTGAGCCAAAATCATCACAATTAAAAGAACCAAAGACTTAAACTACTTCAGTCTGTGTGCATTGAATTTATTTAATACACGAGTTTCACAATTTGAGTTGAATTATTGAAATAAATGAAGTTTTCCACGACATTCTAATTTATTGAGATGCACCTGTATATATAAATACACACACACACACACACACACACATATATACATATTATATATATATATATATATATATATATATATATATATATATATATATATATATATATATATATATATATGACCACAAAAACAAACGTGTGTGTGTGTATGTTATAGCATGTGTGTGTGTATATGTTAAGGCATACTACAACTGATCATAAGCTCCAGTTGGCTTCCAACTCACTGAGGGTATAGGTGACATTTCCACACATGCTGGTGTAAAATGGCAATGCTGAGAGTGCTACACACACACACACACACACACACACACACACACACACACACACACACACATAGAGGGAGAGAGAAAGAGAGATAGAAAAAAAAAAACGTAAAATACAAATACCAAAAAAGACAAACAGACAAACTGTACAACTACACACAGTAAAAAGAATCTACACAAAAATCTGTATTCAAGTATTGAAAATGAATACATACATAATATACATACATAATGAAAATCAGTACTAGTAAAAAGCCAGGCACACAAGTTACTTACACAACTTACACAATTTTCACACATAACAGTCTCTATATTTTTTAAATAATTGTTTGAAAAACAAAGAGAACACAGGGAGTGGCAGTTCTGCGGGCAAAAATGCCTTGTTGTTAAGCAAGGTCAGAGGATAATAGCCAGGCTGGTTTGAACTGACAGGAAAGCTACAGTAAGTCAAATAACCACTTTTTACAACTGTGGAGAGCAGAAAAGCATCTCAGAACACACAGCACATCAAACCTTGAGGCTGATGGTCTACAACACCACAGCAGAAGACCACTTTGGGTTCCACCAAAACCAGACATTTTTCTAATCTTCAACTTTGAAAATCTCATGAAATCAGACATTTCTTAAATACTAGTATGAAAAAAATTTAATTTTCAGCCCATCTGGCACCAACAACCATGAGGAGGTGTTCCTACTAAACTGGTTGCTGAGTGTATAATTGTATTACAGCATAATGCTTGAAAGGAAGTAGGCACAGCAAAATAGGCACATTTGCTTGTCCATGAACCATATCAGTAAGCATAGTGAATCAAGCAGCAGTAGTTCAGTGTTATCACTTAATTTATGTTATAGCAGGTACAAGCAGTCACACCTTCACCAGCCTCATTTTTTAATTCTTAATAGGACTAGACAAAAATGCAGCTTGTCATGTTAATAAGGAACTGGAAAGCACAAAGTCTTCTGTCCTAAAGACTCTCCCATGGTGGAAAACTTACTGATATTTACAAAGCTTTGACATTGGAGATACTGAAGAATCCCACAAATAATAAATAAACATTTCCTTATAGAAAACTTCACCATATTGAAGATTTTTGTCAAATAACAGCATGTCTTTTCAACTGTTCACATTTCGTGTCTGGAATGCAGCAAAAGTGTCATGAAGCAAGTACAGAACACAGTGGTTAAGCTGAACACAAAGGTCAAAGGTTCATGTGTTCAATGTCCTAAAACTACAGTGCAAAGAAAACTTAATCATTATCTAAAACCAGGAGGTGATCTAATAATGTATCAGTAAGAAACACAAATTAACACAGGAACACTAAGCATATGACCTGTAGCTACAGTATGTGTTTAAAAAAACACAGTCATCTGAATTTGTAATACAACATGCTGCTGGTTGGCATTTCTCAGTGTTAAACTTGACATGTGCTCACAGTGCATTATGGGAATTATGGGCTGGTAATAAGCACACCTCGAAGCTTAAGTGCTCCCAAACGAAACAGCATAAAGACACTTACGCAGAGCCACTCAGCAGTCTGTGAGTCTTACTCAGCTGGTTCAGGACTGGGATGAGTGCTCAGAGGACTATTTGTGTGTGTGTGTGTGTGTGTGTGTGAGAGAGAGAGAGAGAGAGAGAGAGAGAGAGAGCATTGACAGAAAAGTGATCCAGCTGCCTTTTCAATAAACTGGAAGAGGGCTTGAAAAGGCCGAAAGTCAGTTTCTCAAATTCGAAGAATTTAGTTAGTCAAATCTTTTGGTGGATGGTAGACTCTAAACTGCCCTTACAAGAGTGTGTGCGTGTGTGTGTGTGTGTGTGTGTGTGTGTGTGTGTGTGTGCGTGGGTGGGTGGGTGGGTTTTAAACACACACACTAGCACACAAGATACAGATAAATTCATAACATGGCTGACAGATGAAACAGACAAAAACTATAAGAAGTGAGGAGCCCAGGAACATTCAAGATCAACAGAAGAGACATGAGGACAGAAGTCTAATACAGAAGCTTATATCAGACATGCTGTATATAATGTTGTTGTTTTTTTTTTTTTATTCTACATGTTTATATTAGCTATATAAGGAAAGGTGAAATCAATAATAAGATGTGTGATTATGTGGGAGGTGAGGAGGATGATTGGTTGTCTGTATGGCAGGTGGTACATTATGATATACCAGAGGCAAATACTATTTGTGTTTTAATCTTCTTCTCTCCTTCATGACACATCTGCTAGAACAGACACAAATGAGTGTGACAAGCTTTGCTCAGTGCTGCATTACGAAGTACGAGCCGTGCATCAAACACAGTGACATTAAAGACCCTCAGTACTAATCAACAGAATAGTGTGTTAGAAGAGAATGGTGTTAGGAAATGCTTTCAATCATTAGCTTGCATAGATTGAGTTGTCCTTTTTTTTATTCATATGGGCACTGGTGTGGAACAGCGAGAGAGAGAGAGAGAGAGAGAGAGAGAGAGAGAGAGAGAGAGAGAGTGTATACATCTCTCTCTCTGTATTATCTTCATCATATTGACAGGTTATTTCTTGAAGTTTTGTAGCTGCTTTGGACATGAAGAGAAAACTAAAGCATAGAACTTTCTGAATGTTATTTAACACCAGCCAGGATTGTCGCATACAGAGCTGTGCCCTATATCAGTACATGCGGCAATTTTCTGGCTATGCCTCTCATAGTTCAAGACTTGCGTAATATAACCACCGTACTGGGTGACATGTGCTGCCCTATTTATATAAGTTGTGATGTGTCTCTATTCCATACAGTCTCTGCTAAAGGCCATCTGTGTTTAGCGCCCCTGTGTTCTCTGCAACATTTGGCAGAGTGGGTTGATTTATGTAGAATTATGTATTATACAGCCCTCTGGATCGGTTTCAGTAGTGAGCTAGCATAGATTAATTTTATTTATTTATTTATTTATTTTTTATTCAGGAGTGTGCAAAGATTAGCAAATCAGGGAAGAAGGTGTGCTGTGGTGTCTGGCACCAAGAGGTTAGCAGAAAGTCCTGTAAGTTGTGAGGTCCATGGATCGGACTTGTTTATCCAGCACATCCCACAGATGCTTGATCGGATTGAGACCTGGGGAATTTGGAGGCCAAAATCAAGACCTTGAACTTTTTGTCATGTTCCTCAAACCATTCCTGAACAATTTTTGCAGTCTGGCATTACCCTGCTGAAAGAAGCCACTGCCATTAGGGAATACCGTTGCCATGAAGGGGTGTACCAAAGGTTTCCCAGCAGAATGTTGCTCTGAGCATCACACTGCCTCTGCTGGCTTGCCTTCTTCCCACAGTGCATCCTGGTGCAATCTCATCCACAGGTAAGTGATGCACACGCACCCAGCTGTCCACATGATGTAAAAGAAAACGTGATTCATCAGACCAGGCCACCTTCTTCCCACATGCCCAATTTGGTGCTTTCGGTGGTGGAGAGGGGTCAGCATTGTGGCAGTGGTAGCTCAGTGGTTAAGGTGTTGGCCTACTGCTCGGAAGGTCGTGAGTTCAACTCCCAGCATCGCCAAGCTGCCACTGTTGGGCCTTTGAGCAAGGCCCTTAACCCTCAATGTATTGCTCAGATGTATAAATGAATTAAATGCAAGTTGCTCTGGATAGGGGTGTCTGCTAAATGCTGTAAATGCATGGGCACTCTGACTGGTCTGCAGCTATGCAGCCCCATACGCAGCAAGCTGTGATGCCCTGTGTGTTCTGTTTCATAGCCAGCATTAACTTTTTCAGCAATTTGTGCTACAGTAGCTCTTCTGTGGGATCGGAACAGACAGGCTAGCCTTCACTCACCACGCACATCAGTGAGCCTTGGGTGCCCATGACCCTGTTGTTGGTTTACTGGTTGACCACTTTTGGTAGGTACTATCCACTGCATACCGGGAACACCCCACAAGACCTGCATTTTGGAGATACTCTGACCCAGTCGTCTAGTCATCACAATTTGTCCCTAGACAAAGTCACTCAGATCCTTACACTTGCCCATTTTTCCTGCTTCACACACATCAACTTTGAGAACTGACTGTTCACTTGCTGCCTAATATATCCCACCCCTTGACAGGTGCCACTGTAATGTGATAATCAAGGTTATTCACTTCACCTGTCAGTGGTTTTAATATTATGGCTGATCGGTGTATATATACATATGGGATATATCTAGTGTACACCTACAGATACACAAAGAATTTGGCATAGTCTGTTTGTTATGAAAACTTTCTGAATGTTATTTAACACCAGCCAAGACTATTTTAAGCATGTAATTCAAATCTGAGTCTTACCAGTGCTCCAAATACAGTCATGTGAAAAAATAGGTACACCCCATGGAATTATTATTTTTTTTCCATAGTCAGACAAGCAAACATTTGATCCTTTTTGACAGATCAGTCACATGGAAAAAAGTAAGTACACCCCACATTTATCACACCTTCAAATTAATAAAATTAGAATCAGGTGTTCAGGATTGGGTGCCAGTTATCAGAACCTGCTTAGGGAATGCAGGTGTAAGCTGTCCCTCTTATATCCCTCTCATATCTAGTGTCTGGTGTTCCCTTTGTTATTGAGATGTGTGGTGTCATCATGCCAAGATCTAAAGAGGTCTGTAAGGCCTTCAGAAAAAAGGTTGTGGATGCCTATGAGTCTGGCAAGGGATTTAAAAGATCTCCAAATTATTTGAAATACACCATTCCACTGTAAGGAAAATCATCTACAAATGGCGCAGATTTCAAACGACTACCAATTTGTCCAGGACTGGCTGTCCCAGCAAATTCAGCTCCAAGAGCAGACCATCTGATGCAAAAAGAAGTCTCCAAGAACCTCAAAATTTCATCACAGGATCTGCTAATAAGTCTTGCAACTGTTGGTGTCAAAGTGCATGCTTCTACAATCAGAAAAACATTGCACAAATTTGACCTGCATGGGAGGTGTGCCAGTGAAAAGTCTTTGCTCTCTAAAAATAACAATAAAGCAAGACTACAGTTTGCCAGTGAGCATATAGGCAAAGACCAGGCATTTTGGAATAATGTGCTCTGGACAGACAAATCAAAGATAGAGTTGTTTGGCCACAGTAACAGCAGACATGTTTGGCGCAGACTGAAGACAGCTTTTCAGGAGATGCCCCTAATACCAACTGTGAAGCACGGTGGTGGAAATGCTTTGGTTTTGGGTTGCTTCGCTGCCTCAGGGACTGGAGAGCTTGCATTCATTGATTAAACTATGAATTCTGCATCATATCAAAGAGTGCTTGAAGATAATGTGAGGCCATCTGTCCAAAAGTTGAAGTTGAACTGAAAGTGAACCTTTCAACAGGATAATGATCCTAAGCGCACTAGCAAATCCACCAAGGAATGGCTCAAAAAGAAGAAATGGAGGGGTATTGAATGTCCTAGTCAAAGCCTGGATTTAAATACCACTGAAATGTTGTGGAGGGATTTTAAACAGGCAGTACATGCAAGAAAACCCTCAAATATCTTCCAACTGAAAGAATATTGCATGGAAGAGTGGTCAAAAATTCCAGCAAGCCTGGTGGACAATTATGCAAAACACGTACAAGAAGTTATTTCTGCTAAAGGGAGCAATACTAGCTTCTGAGGCCAAGGGTGTACTTACTATTGATATTTCTGTTGAATAAATGATTGAAATGCAAATTTTCCTTGTAGTTTTGTTAAAGTTTATCAACTTCATTAATAGGCACTGTTTCAAAGATGATCAAATGTTTGCTTGTCCAAATATGTCAAAAAATCCAACAATTTCCATGGGGTGTACTCATTTTTTCACATTAATATATGTTCATGTCATGCCCTTATATTCTGCCATAAACTAGGTATTTTAGAACTTTCTAGGTAAAAGTGTTAAAATAAAACAACCTATGAAGTTGGTAGGACCATAGTACCAAATATAAGGATTATTAACAATGCAGTAACAATCACAAAAGCCAAATCTGATATTAAGGTTATATTGAGGTAAAGGTAAAATATATACAGGATGTCCCAAAAGTCTCCATAAATAGGGAAAATTAACACTTTTTACAAAATGTCTTCCAAATTTTTTCATACTTATTTTATATTATATTTTTCTTAGATAGACATTTTTAAGAATGTCTTTGACAAAGAAGAACGTATTGAAATCATTCTCATGACTGGATTGGGAAGCTGTCACAAGGTTACGATGGACTTGAACAGGAAACGTGGCAAGCACATTTTTTTTTACTTGTGCTCCTTGGCATAGTCAACAATGTAAGAAACAATGAAACGATGTAAAAATTTGCAAAAAAAATTCTCAGATCCTTTAATGCTTGCTTTTCTGTTTTGACCAGCTCACCACAACACATACACTGTCCACTGCTCACAGAGAGAGAGGATGGGAGTTATTTTGTGGGAAAACAGGGTTCAGGTGTGCCATATCAATCATTACCCCCTCTAGGTTGTCCCCAAACACCACACATCTGCTGTCTGGTTGGTAGACCATGGTAAATGTAATAGGATTTAACACCAGACACTAACAAGTGGTCCATGTGATGGCACCACCACTAACAAGTGGTCCATGTGATGGTACTCTTAATGCTTCACATCAGGGAGTGTGGTGAGAACAGAGAGTAAAAGGGAGAGTCACATTTCTTTTTGATGGTGCTCTACCTTAATGTTAAACTCTAACACAGAGAGTTTTTTTGTTTTGTTTTAATGTACAGTGCCAGCCAACCCCCAACTCCCCCCCCGCCCCCCACTAAGGACTGAAGCCACTAGTCCTCTTTCTAGAACATCAGCCTGCAACACAAAATGATGAGAGAAATCAGGGGAGTGAATCAATGGGCCCCCACAGATGCCATATTTAAAAGCACTGCTTTTAAAGCACCAGGATGGATCTCAGGCACCGTTTAGTGGGATGAGTGAGCAGGCTGGTGAAGTCTGAATAATTAACTAGAAACATGTGATAATATTATACCAGCCCCAGGAATTCACTATTAGGTCCATTACGTAAAACTGGAAGAACAAACGGAAGAGTGACAGATTGGTGTAAACAGTGGAGTGAAAGCCATTTTCCATTAGCCTTTGGTGATGAGAAAATCTACCAATGGCCATTGGTCAAATCCAGCTTTGAATAAGAATGAGCTGTGAATAGCAAATCCAGACTTTTGTCAACACAAGGTATTAGACAGGAATCAAATTGGGCTACCAGTCTGGCTTGGGCAAAAGTGCAAAAGAGCTATTCCAATCACAGTGTCACACTCTATTACTTGTACACCAATGCAATTTGTTCTGAACCACTTTGGCACACCACACAGCAACCTTTGCTCTCTGAGATAGTAAGAGATGGTCTACAAGTGGGATCAGATTGGGATTTTATGTTTTGAACCCTGTTTTGAACCCTGTTCCTCAAGGTATGGCCATGCAACTGCTCTTGATGGACATTGGAGAGGGGTGCAAGTAGATCTGAGAGTTTGTTTTTCATTAAGTTTTACATTTATGCCAAGGGGTATGCTTAGCCTGGGCCAGCTATGCTCTCTGAACAGAATGCTGACAACACTGGTGCCAAAATCTGGGAACTAATGCAGGCATGGTGCAGAGCCCTCTTGCTCAAGTGGTTCAGGCCAAACTGCATGTGCAGCAATATCAGGCTTTCCTTAACATGCCTCAGCAGGGGGAGAAGTTTGATTTGGGGTCACTAACTAACTTAAACTAAAAGAAACAACAAATTCAATACTCTACCCTAACTCGCTAGCACCAAAAATGCATCAACTGTGATTGTGCTCTATCTTTTCTAATCAATGTATCATGTATCCAGAATGTACCAGGTTATATTCAACCACAAATTAATACTTGAAATACTACAACAATACTACAAGGGACAAAGTTACTACATGAACAGATATTAACACTGAAATGAGTATACTGTAAGTCTGGTATGACAAGGATGGAGAGACCAATATATGTCCCTACTAGTGTTCTCCATTTAATTCAGCAGAGAAAAACAGACATACAGTAAAGCACAAACAAACCATACAACCCCAGGGAGCCTCAGGACAGATGACTGTAACAACACAATCACAAACCACAAGATTTTCTTGATGACCGTGACCATTTTCAAAAGAAGTAGAATAAGAGCTCTTCTTTCAAATACAAGGGTTTGGAATACTGCAGTCCAAAACAAAGGGAAAAGAGCACAAAGAAAAAGTGGCTTAGCAATCAAACACTTGCTATGTCTCAGATTGTGTGTTCTTGTACAGATATAATTGCCTGGAGTGTGTTATTTGTGACAAAGCCACTGACCCAAGACTTCACAATGTGGCTAAGGCTAGGGATCTACTCCTATATTGGCATTTTGGAGAGACCTCATGACGAGTCTTGGATTAGTTTTTATATTCTTTATGTAGGAAAGGTAGCGAGTCCCGAGTGAAATCAATAATCAGGTGTTGATGAGTGTAGTGATGGTGTTGACTTGTTGCCAAGACAGGTGGTACATTATGACACTCCAGAGGCAGATCCTATTTGTTTGTAATCTTCTTCTTTCCTGTTGGAATACATACACATGCATTTACACACAGATGAGTGTGACACTCATATCCAGAAGCAACCACTTTGCTCAGTGCTGCATTACAAAGTGTCATGCATCACACATAGTGACATTAAAGCCCCTCAGCACTAATCAGAGATTATTAAAAGTGTGTGAGAAAAAGAATGGCATTTGGGAATGTTCTTAATCATGGACTTGCATGGATTGAGTCATCTTTTTTTATTCAGTTTGGTACTGGTGTGGAACAGTTTGAGAGAGAGAGAGAGAGAGAGAGAGAGAGAGAATATGCAGGTCCCAAATGCTAGAACTTTGAGAAACATCCTAAATGCTACAAAATGTCTACATGCATAAGTTAATTACCCTATTAGCTATAAAGATAAAGATCCCTCAAGGGGGGAAATTAAAGTGTTACATCGGCATGTTAGAAAGAAAAGTAGTAAAGAAAAATTTATATGAATAAATATAAATATGACATTATGGTGTCTTAATATGACTACATTAGTATCATCATATATACAGGTGCATCTCAATAAATTAGAATGTCGGGGGAAAGTTCATTTATTTCAGTAATTCAACTCAAATTGTGAAACTCGTGTATTAAATAAATTCAATGCACACAGACTGAAGTAGTTTAAGTCTTTGGTTCTTTTAATTATGATGATTTTGGCTCACGTTTAACAAAAACCCACCAATTCACTATCTCAACAAATTAGAATACTTCATAAGACCAATAAAAAAAAACATTTTTAGTGAATTGTTGGCCTTCTGGAAAGTATGTTCATTTACTGTACATGTACTCAATACTTGGTAGGGGCTCCTTTTGCTTTAATTGCTGCCTCAATTCGGCGTGGCATGGAGGTGATCAGTTTGTGGCACGGTGGTATGGAAGCCCAGGTTTCTTTGACAGTGGCCTTCAGCTCATCTGCATTTTTTGGTCTCTTGTTTCTCATTTTCCTCTTGACAATACCCCATAGATTCTCTATGGGGTTCAGGTCTGGTGAGTTTGCTGGCCAGTCAAGCACACCAACACCATGGTCATTTAACCAACTTTTGGTGCTTTTGGCAGTGTGGGCAGGTGCCAAATCCTGCTGGAAAATGAAATCAGCATCTTCAAAATGCTGGTCAGCAGAAGGAAGCATGAAGTGCTCCAAAATTTCTTGGTAAACGGGTGCAGTGACTTTGGTTTTCAAAAAACACAATGGACCAACACCAGCAGATGACATTGCACCCCAAATCATCACAGACTGTGGAAACTGAACACTGGACTTCAAGCAACTTGGGCTATGAGCTTCTCCACCCTTCCTCCAGACTCTAGGACCTTGGTTTCCAAATGAAATACAAAACTTGCTCCCATCTGAAAAGAGGATATTGGATCACTGGGCAACAGTCCAGTTCTTCTTCTCGTTAGCCCAGGTAAGACGCCTCTGACGTTGTCTGTGGTTCAGGAGTGGCTTAACAAGAGGAATACGACAACTGTAGCCAAATTCCTTGACACGTCTGTGTGTGGTGGCTCTTGATGCCTTGACCCCAGCCTCAGTCCATTCCTTGTGAAGTTCATTCAAATTCTTGAATCGATTTTGCTTGACAATCCTCATAAGGCTGCGGTTCTCTCGGTTGGTTGTGCATCTTTTTCTTCCACAATTTTTCCTTCCACTCAACTTTCTGTTAACATGCTTGTATACAGCACTCTGTGAACAGCCAGCTTCTTTGGCAATGAATGTTTGTGGCTTACCTAGTGAACCAAACTGAGAGACCATTTTGAAGGCTCAGGAAACCTTTGCAGGTGTTTTGAGTTGATTAGCTGATTGGCATGTCACCATATTCTAATTTGTTGAGATAGTGAATTGGTGGGTTTTTGTTAAATGTGAGCCAAAATCATCACAATTAAAAGAACCAAAGACTTAAACTACTTCAGTCTGTGGCATTGAATTTATTTAATACACAAGTTTCACAATTTGAGTTGAATTACTGAAATAAACGAACTTTCCCCCGACATTCTAATTTATTGAGATGCACCTGTATATAATGCCCTCACTGTCTCAGGGCATGGGTGGAAGGTGTTGTCAACGATAGCTGTTAATTGGTTATCATCCTCTTTGCACCCACTACCTTCAGAGGGTCCAGTGGGCAGCCAAGGATGAGCTTGTCCAGTCTCCTTTTGTCATCAACGACAATGCCACTTTCCCAGCAGATACCTGCAGATACCTGATGATTGATGCCATCACAGAGTTGTATAATGTCTTTAAGAGTGCTCCACAGACTCTACAGGATCTCAGTCTCCTAAGCAGGTTGTCCCGACTTTAGCCCTTTCTGTATATGGCATCAGTGTTTTCTGACTGGTGCAGTTTATTGTTAAGAACCACACCCAGGCAAGAGTAAGAGCAAAGGACTTAATGGTTTAGTGGTCTTTTGCCCTCTGTCAGGCTGTAGCTGAGTCTGTTTATGTAGCATATACCAAGACCAAGATTGAAGTGGGACCAAGCAGTGCCTGTCATGCCACACAGCCATCCAGCTGTATTCTCGCTTGAAAAGTCAGACTTTCTCAAGAGCTCTGACTTCACAAAGTTTGAATTCTGTGATGTAATTTCTATATGGTGGTTCTGATACTACAATACAAGTATGTTTTAAGCATTCTTAGCACATTCTGTTTTCTAAACTGAATTTCTTTTTGTGTTTAATATTTTTAATGATCACCATAAGCAGGAAGAGAACAGTTAGATAATTGAACAGTTTTGAATACTTTTGTGATTTTGGATTAAAGCAGACATTTGTATGTCATTGTATTAGTCTTTTGTTACTTTTCATTTTTCAATTTGTTGACTTTTATTTTACATCATATTATGTTTGACAGCAAAAATAAAAAAATTAAAAAATAAATGCTTTCCACTTCTTTCATTCGCATTTTCTGTCCCTGCATATTATTGGGACATAAAAACAAGTGCTAGTATTTCAAGGCAAGATACTATTGAGCCCCAAAGTTGATTATTTTGCTATAATAGCATGCCCCAAACTGTTTTATTCCTCTTATACCACAGTAATTTGCCAGCAATTTTTTAAATCAATTAAATAACAACATATCCAAGAACATTCTTTAAACAATTTCCCATTATCATGCATCTTGTTCCTCATTAACAGTTTTTTTTTTTTTTTTAAAGCAAATTTTTATTAGGCTTAGATTATATGGACTGTCCATGTCCCTGTGAATAAGCTGTTACTGTAGCAACAATAACACATTAGAACAAGTGAATTAACAATCTTGCAGCTGGAACTACGGCTGTTACAGAAAATTAATCAACACCTTCTGACCAATCAGAATCAAGAATTCAACAGTGGTATAAGAAAAATGCGTAAAGTAGTATCACAATTTTCTTAGATACTTTGCAAAACACTACAAACCTTTACTTCCTTGCACATTACTTCATGCATTTCATGTTTTTGTTGTGAGATTAAGGCCTATAGTTTCTCACACCAGTGGAATTAAGCTTCTCAACATGAAGGTATCTGTATCAGAAGCTCTTTATCGATTCTCTTTCATTTCAGGTTGCCTTTGATTAAAAACTAAAGATGTGTATATGCAGATAAGTATTGCAGTAGGTGCTGGTACTGGAAGCAAATTGACCTGAGATATCAATACCATTTCAGCTTTAGTCGGTACCTTCTTGTTTACCTTCCATTTAAAAAGTCCATCTTGTCCTTCTTTTATAAATTATTTCTCATACAAGCTCCTGTTGCCCCAAACGACTCGGCTAAAAGCGAGACGGCTTGCTCGTTAATTCAATTTACACACACAGCAAGCAAGACAAGAGTAAATGCTGACCTGAGAGGCATAAGGTTAGTGAATAGAGGAGATGAGGATGGAGTACAGGATCATAGCTACTCATTAATATCAGGATGGGTTCTATTACCTTTAAATACATCTCTGCTATTTTACCAGTTATGGTGCATTCATTTTAGTATAGCTGCATCAAGACAAGAAATTCATGATGAGAACTGTTCCCTGATCATCTCGTACTCTCATCAGGGCTGAAATAATAGAGGGTGCAGTTGCACCAAGGTGTATGTGATTAAAATGAAAAATGTAACATAAGTATGAATTTCGGGAAGGGGGTTGCTCTGTATCATCCAGGAGCAATAGCTATTGCTCTGAACATGATTGAGCCATTTTAATTGGCTGATTGTGTAACTGCTATTGGATAACAAATTGTATTATGTATCTGGAATGTCTTTTCCTTTTATCCAGGCAAAACGACCATGGACAAGAAGAGAAAAAAGGAAAGGAGAAAAGAAAACCTTTTCATTTGCTTGCTAGCTATCAGAGAGACAACGGAATTATTTGATTTCTTTGTAGGAGATGATTGTGGTAGATTTGGCAATGGAATTAAAGACTTGGCTCATCTGCTTCCCAGGGACGTTAACACTCCATTAGAAGTTCTGCAGTATTTGGTCAGCAAAGATATGAAATTAGTGTTTCCAAATGCCACCATTGCATGCCAAGTGTTCCTAACAATCCCTGCTGTAGAAAGCACAGGACACTAGTTCGCTAATAGTGTCCTGAGCTTGCTACAGCAGGGATTGTTAGGAACACTTGGCATGCAATGGTGGCATTTGGAAACACTAATTTCACATCTTTGCTGACCAAATACTGAAGTGAAAGAGCTGCACTGAAATTCATCTGAGATCCACCATGTCACAAAAAAAAGACTGTAAACATACAGTACAAAGCATATAATATCCTCATATAAAACCAGTGAAAACATATGCTTAAAACATACCCATACAAATACACCAAAAAGAACCATATGGGCATGACTACTGGTCTTTATGCAGTAAAACAGCTTACAGTTTGTAATCCCAACCTCAAAGATTTATAGTATGTAGTCTATATAAGGAAGAGTGACAGTGGAAATCCTCACCTGAAAGTAAATAATGAATAGCAACTAATGGGTGAACAGGAACTTACTGGGAGATTTGTCCGGTTGTCCCATGGGTGTGTTCAACAGGAATGGTGTTTCTGAGGACATTAACTGGCACTGGGCCTCACTTTATCATGGTGAGGAGAAAGAGAAAAGTCATCAGCTGTCAAAGAGGAGTCATAAACTCTCACACTGGAGTAATAGCCTCTCCGAAATGAGTCCTTTGAGCACCCTTGGTTATTAAAGGAAACCTTTTAAAATAGCTAGAGTGCTCTTATCAGAGTTTGCCAGTTTACATTAGCTAAGAAATGTGAAAATAATTTTGGAAAGATCATATTTATATAACATGTATGTTGTTGAGCTTATTTGGACCCCGAGGGCCAGCTTTATGTACATCCGGGGCTTCAGTGTGAAATGCAAACAGACACGGCCATAAAATGCACTCGCAAATGCCTCTGAAATGAATGTTTAATTTATTTAGGCTGTAGCTCATCACTCAACCTCTACTTGGATACACTTACTAAATGTGCTCTGCTAAAAAAGGAGATGCAAGTTCAGTTCGATATGCCAGTTGATTACTAATTTGTCAGCTGCTGGACACAGAGGACAAGTTTTGTGGAACATTTAACTGTATTAATGCGATTTGACTGTATTACTATGTATTGTTCTTGTACTTAATTGCTGCTTCAATAATGTTTTGGATATTGGCAATCTCACAGAAGTCCCATTTATTGTATTGAATTTCTTTGTTAGATTCGAGGAAACTAATGTGTGTTTGTGAAATATGGCCAGAGTTGTGTGACAAAATACACCCCAATTGACAAGCAGTATTAAAACACGTCAAGGTCAGCAAAATTTGTCCCTGATATGACCCATATAAACAGCTGACTTCTGGATCACATATGGCCCAAATTAAGCTCACATCCACCTTTTAGATTTAGATTTAGATTGTACTAATATAAAAATTTGAATCAATCCCAACAATGCCATGGCCATCCATGGCTAGGAGTCCAAGAGAGAACTCTCTGTGGTTCTCTCTGTGATAGGGATAGCATGTCAATCAGTGTGACACTGGCTAATCATGGGTATCTGTGAGCTCATGTATGCGGAAGACAGCAGCTATCATTTTTCTCATTGTGTTCAGATGACCTGTGATATAGCATAAATAGCAGAAGAGATGCAGTGACTGACTTCACAAGTCTTGTGATAGGAGCTAGCTAATGGTGAGGAATTGTCAAATGACCAAATTGGGAGTGTAAATGGGTGTAAAAAATGGGTGTAATAATAAAAATTAAAATTAAAATTTTAGTGAAAAATGTCCTATTATTACCAGTTACAATATCGATTACTTGCTTTTTTCAACATTAAGAACACTCTAAAAACTTTTCTCAAGGCAGTCACACTTGATCGGTTATTGTACATCCAATCTAAGTGTTGGTGCTGGTCAGCAGGATTTACTGTGTCTAAATGACTGATGGTGCTTATTAGTGGCTGAAGCCATTGGCACAGCACAGCGGTTTGCATGTCCAAAATGAATGGTGTATCCTTACCATAGTCCAGAAAATGTTGCATTTCACCTGCCATAATGAAGCACAGACAGTGCACTCAGTCTATATTCGGGTTGCAGCCATATTCCGAATACAATGTTTATATGCGTACAGGCATCAGAATATTCCTGTATACAAGGTTGTTGTAAGTATTCTTGAGTTGCCATTCCTAAATACCTAGCCTACAGCTAAGCATCTGTTAGCACCCACAATTCCTTGCGGACTGAGCATGCGCATATATTTCCATTCAGTGGATTTTCTGAATAAGGTGTTTACATGTAACAAATTTCCAATTAAAACAGGCATATCCCAGGGGTGGGAATCAGAATATTGTCTTAATCTGAATTGGGCAATCGGGTTGCGGCATTTACATGACTCAATACTAATTAGAATATTTCCAAATTCCTATTAATTTCAAAATATTGATGTGCATGTAAAACTAGTCACTGATATGAAAAAATAATAAATTATAATAAAAAAACATAAAAATTTAAAACACACTTTCAGACATTTACTCTATATCTTGATGAAGAACCTTGGCCTTGATTATCGTCTTCTGCACAGGCTGCTTGAGTTTGATGTCACAGGCCTCTACTGCGTAATGTTGGCTAAGTGCTTTACACTGAAAGATGAACCTTCACCCCAATCTTAAATCCTGAGCACTCTTGAACTCTTGATCTGTTCATCTTATATCAGTCATGACAAAGCTCCCTGACCCTTCTGCTTAAAAACATGCCCAATTCATTTTGCTGCCATCATCGTGCTTCATTATAGAAATTAAATTGGCCAGGTGATGAGTGGTGCCTGATTTACTCCAGATGAAATACTTGGTATTCATGTTAAAGGAGTTTTAACCTTAGTTACAACACACTCTTTTTTCAGGGGCTGAAAGCTATTTAGGTGCCTTTTGGCTAACGTCAAGGAAGCTACAATCTTCCTTTTACTGAGGAGTGCCTTCCGTTCAGATGCTGCGTCATAAGGGCCTGATTGGTGAACTGCTACAAAGTTAGGAAGTAATATAACAGAATAATGAAATGTGAAGAGGTCTTGATACTGTCAAAAGAAGAAACAGTGAGTAGATGTTACAATGCTATGCTACCTATGTCTCAAATAATTTACTTTACTAATCTGCTAGCCTTTTTAGCATGGGTAATGTGCTCTCTAATGCTTTACTTCTGCTGGGATCTTTCAGCAATTGTGACTTTCCTTCTGCTGCTGTGGATCTCTAAATATTTGCATTTCCCATAGTTTATTTCCAAGTTTCACCATTGCTTCAGTGGATAATCTAACCTGGATATTGTAGATTTGTACCTAAGAGCTGCTGGAATCATAAAGACTCCCCTGTGCTCCTCCCAGGACTTTTAACCACAACAGTCTCATACTTAACATACTTTCAGCTCACTTAATTCTGTTTGCCTTTACTCTATTACACATGTATACTGTGATCATTTATAATCCAGTGTTTGATGGGATTACCTTGTGGGATCTGTCATTTCTCTTTAATGTAAAATGTTAGTGTATAGGTTGTGATGTTAATACCCTGCATCAATACACAACATACTGTCAAAAATGTAACACAGTATGTTATTTGAGACAGAGCTACTGACTTAATACTTCACAAAGTGGCTAGGAATCCACTCATATTGGCTTACATAACAGTAATTAGATGACAATTAAGGGTTGGGAGGATGCTGATTTGTTGTAGGTATGGTTGGAAATTACTGTTAAATTCAGAAAATGAATTGTTTTTTATCATGAGTATGTTGGGATGAAGTATGGCCTAACACTAGCATTCATACCAATTACATTCAGTGCTGCATTACAAAGTGCATGCCATGCATCAAACAATCGACACTGATCGACACAGAGATGATTAAATGATTGTGCTAACTATGGTGAGTGTTGTTTCAGCAGGATTTGCTGTATCTAAATGACTGATTAGAAATGGGTACATCAAAAAAGCTAGGCAGTTTATGTCCACAATCAGTGGCATGCACTAACATAGTACAGAACATTTACCATTTTTTTTCTGCCATCATGAAGCTCATCTTTCAGCCATAGGTCAGAAGAAAGAGCAGAGTTGCACCTAAAACTGATGCTGTGTCTAAAATTGTGCTCCATCATGCACTTGCTCACTATTTACTATGTGGTCTGTTCAATATAAGGCAGCAGTAATGGAGACGCCAAACCGAATTTAAGTAATACATACTTGAGAATGCTCCTGGAACTCACTGTGTCTTGCCCCTACATTAACAATCTGAATGTAAAAGAATTAGCTGGCATACTGAAAACACAAAAATACACAAGTATTAAAAGTCACGGTTTGCTGAATACAAGTAAAATCAGTTGGATTTTTAAATCATTTTTATTTACATGTATATACTCTGGCATTCATCCTGACACCTAAATTTAGATCTAAAATAAATTACTATCACTTTAGTGATTATCACTAAGTAGTGTGCATTGGTTGTACATTGGATTTGCCTTGCACTATGGGCAATCATATAGTGAACTATTTATATTTTATGGAATATGATTTGTCCACTGAGAATTTGGATAACACCACAAAATGACTGCACCCCAAATAGTTCACCACATGGTGAATATGGAACATGGGAATGTTGAGAGCCTGAGACTAATTCCAGGGAATGTTCAGATACTGAGCCTGAGAGTGGAGAGGTTTAAGAGCCTGAGACCAACACTGTAGAACATTCAGAGGCCAAAACTGACACTGGGAAGGTTGAGAGCCTGAGACTGAAATTAGATCATGAGCACTGATACTAGCAGACAATAAAGCAAGGTAAAGAGGCAAACAGAGGCCAGGGATGGACAGAATAATGTCACATGAGAGTCTGAATCTCTGGTATACAAATCCATGTGCCTGGAATGGGAAGTCAGAACTGCACGATCCTTTAATGGAGAGACCAAACCATGTGAGTTGTATGTGGACAAGTCTAAAGAGGGAACACACCAAAAATTCCCATCTAAAGTTAATGAAGGGGGGCCATTTGCAAGAAATATGTTCATCTCTAGGGCAAATCCAAGGCCATTTATACAAACTGGATTACCACTTGAGGCTGTAAAGAATGGAGTGTCAGAGGTCATGGAGGTATGGCAGGTCGTTTTGTGGGAGAAACAAGTATTTTGAGCCGAAGTACCGAAGCCACACTATAGCAAGTGGAGCCTTACCTAGGCAGCACTTTAATAACACACTCATGTCAGTCTTGCTTAGACAAGACTGTGCACAGAGAAATTATGATCCAATCTTAGTATTTGCAAGATAGGTTGTTCTCACCTCTTATAATAAGTTGAAATCTTTCAGGGTGTTCCATCATATTTACTAAAATGGAGTAGGTTGTCTGAGATTTGGACCAAGGAGACTCGAGGAAAGAGTGGCTTATCGTCTAGTTTAATGGGGGAGGACACAAGAGACAACATAAACTGCTCTACCCTCTGCTCAAGGTCCTCTTCCTGCCTCTCACAAACCTGTCACTCAGCCAACAGCTAAGTCTCGTAGCCTCTAAAGACTCTGTTTGGCAAACTCTTCGGTGACAGGCTTGTCCAAGGAACACAGTCCTAGTTCAGGTTGCACATGCAAATCCATTATCATCATCCAAACAGGCTTGCAAGGGTTGTACGCTTATCATATCCTAAATCTGTCATATAGTCCCATATCCACATGAAAGAGAATGGAAAAGAAGGAGGGAGAAACGAGGGGTGAAAATTTGAACAGCTAGACAGCACACCTCTGAGGTACCAGGAGAGGATTCTCTTTGTTCTCACTCGTCTCTTGTCATTGTTGCCTCGAGTCATTTTGTTGCTCTAAAGAGTGACTAAGCCTCTCTTGTCACACTGCCACAGTGAACATAGGGACTGATAGACGGGTAGCCAGTAGCTCTGCAGTGTTTCACAGCAGTAATCAGTACATGGCTCTGGATTTGGGGGAATTTGGTATGGAAAAAATGATAAATAGATATGACATACTGCATATTACAAGTAGCAGACTAAGTCTACATATTGTTTACAGTTATAGGGTGTTCAAGCTCCAGCACCAAAGATCCACCTCTGTAGGCCTCTTGAGCAAGGTCCTTAATCCCTATCTGCTCCAGGGGCTAAATATCATGACCCTGACTTCCTAACAAGAAGAAAAGAATTTCACTGTATTGTAATGTGACAAATAGAAGTTTCTTCATTACCTATATCACCTCTTTCTCTTTCATCTGTCTATTGAGCTGTCTCTGATGTTTGCAATTTCACTTATTTAATAATAGTAATAGTATAATACATAGATAGATAGATATACACAGTCCACTCCAAAAGCATTGGAACAGCAAGGCAAATTCTTTTGTTGTTGCTATACACTGAAAACATTTGGGTTTGAGATCAAAAGCTGAATATGAGACGATAGATAAAAATTTCAGTTTTCATTTCCTGATAGTTACATCTAGATGTGTTAAACAACTTAGAACATGGCACCTTTGGTGGCAGACCACCCAATTTTTAGGTGAGAAAAAGTAATGGAACAGATAGTCTTAAAGTAAATAACACTTAATGTTTGGTTGCATATCCCTTGCTTGCAATAATTGCATCAAGCCAGCAACCCACTGACATCACCAAACTGTTGCATTCTGCTTTTGTGATGCTTTTCCAAGCTTGTACTACAACCTCTTTCAGGAGTTGTTTATTTATTTATTTATTTATTTTGCAGTCTCTTATTCATGAGGTGAAATGCATGCTCCCTAGGGTTAAGGTCTGGTGATTGACTTGGCTCCCAGCTCACAACACACCTCCATCAGGTATTCTGTGTTCTTGTTTGCTTGGTTTAGCTGTGTTAAGAGATGAGTGAGGGTTGGTGTGTGTAAGTAGCAACAGCTTTCTGTGGAAATAGAAAGCAGCACTCTCTTTCTCTCCACTCCTATTCTTTCTCTGTTTCATAAGGCATTCCATCACAGATGAATATCATCTTAATATCTTCATATGAAAGTGAAATTAACTGTAAGTGTATGTCTTAATGAGATGAGATGGAAATTGGCAGCCCTACATTGCTGTTGTATTCTGTAGAGAGTGTCATTGAGAAAGAGACAGTTTATGATATGAGAGACAGAAATAGTCTGCAGGTTTCTGTTCTCAAGAGCATTTTTTATTATTGTTTTTTTTTATTTTTTTTTTTTACATGTATTATCCTGCTATTCTACACATTGTAGTACAACTGCAGCTTCACACTTTCACAACTGTAATTTATCAGAGAAGTCTCTTTTCTCAGTTGGATACCGATTGCTGTAGTGTAGAGAGAGAATAGGAAAGCAGAACACTCTTGGCTTGTCTATCATTACCATGTGTGACGACTTAAGACTTGCCACTTCCACCTGTCAATCTAGTTTCCCAGTTCAGATGCACCAAGGCGCACACTCACACACCCACACACAACAATTTTCTGTGTTCCCTTTGGTGGTTATGGAATAGCAAACACTGTGTGCCATTCTCCCTCTCATCTCAGCTGTGAATTACTTTGGAGTCACGAAGGGCAATCATGTGTGCCCGTTTTTGTGTGTATGTCATGCATCAGAGCTGAAATGGCAGTTGGTCTGAAGGCTTCACTGCGCATGCAATGGTAGTGAAATCACTTAGCTTTTCTCACTAGGATCCATTCTTTATCATAATACAATTAGACATTTCAGCATTTGGGTTTCATATAGGTTCTCCCATCTCCCAAAAACACACCAGTAGACTGTCTGTGTAAAATCTCCCCAGGTTTGACTGAGTGTGTGTGCATGGTCCCATACAATGGACTGGTGTCCCATCCAGGGAATGTTCCTGCCTCACACACAATAAATACTATTTCACTTTGTGTGTCTGTTGCTTTATTCATCTCAAACATCTCTTTTTTTAAACCCTTCAAATGAAATGTAATTTATATCCAGCTGAGAAAAGAGAAAATGGCTGCCATTCTTTCTAATGCAGGTCCAAATAGTTTCTCATTTGGCCTATTTCTATTCAAGGCCTTTTATGTAAAAAAAAAAAACAATTAAAAAAAAAACAACATTTCAAATGTTTGTCAATTAGAAACAACATTTATCTGGAATGTTTTACAGATATTAACGAAACCATTTTCAGTGTATCTTTGGGGAATAAATTGCCAATAAAAAATTGACAGGAAAATGAAGCAGCAGAATTTTCATTGAACACTTCTCTAACAACAAACCAAACAAAACAATACAAAAGCAAAACAGACCAGCCATAAAGCCAGAAGAGCTGGTTGAGGAGAACATTTCCTAAGCCTAATTTAGACATGATTATGTTCTTATGTTGATGTTGGGTCCATCTTTTACAGGTGCTACTCTGTGATTTTACTTTCATCAGGATCGACAATATCTGTCTCTCAGTCCAAATTCTGTACTGGTTTTATGACAAACCAAGTGATGGTCTGTAAATGTTTGTTCTAACAAGATAAAGACTTGTATGTTTTTGCAGGCTGAATTCTTTAACCTCTTTTATTTGCCTGTGGATTAGGAGTATTGTTTTTTTGTTGTTGTTTTTTTCCCATAAATCACAAAATATTGGAAGAGTCTCTAAAGATGTAGTTGGGATTGGTATATTACTTTTGCTATGTATTATCTTCACCATTATAAAAAAATATACCATTATAAATCTGTTCGGAAGAATATTTTATATATCTTCTTAACATCATTGTAGTTTTCTATAAATAGATTCTTAATGCAAACATCCATGTTTCTAGAAAAAGCCAGCTGCTTGAAACTTGCTCATCCAACATTAATTCATAGCTGTTCAGATGGAAGAGTATTATCAAATAGAAGATCCCAAGAAAAACGAATCCCATCTGAATATTAATATAATACAGTAATATATACAGTAAATTACAGCACTTTAAAAGCACTGTTTCTTGTGTCATGTGATCATTTTAGCTACTACTACTCCCCAAGGAAAATGAAGAAAACATATCAAACACCTGATAGAGCAGAGGTTTTTTTTTTTTTTTTTTTTTTTTTTTTGCATCAAATGGCATCATTAAAATTATTGCTATAAATATGGCACTCTATTAACACTTTTTCTTTATCATGTCCATTAAGTTGATGATTTGTCTTTCTGCATATCCTGAGAATTTGAAGAGTGTCTCATATTCATCATTTGATATAGATGGCAGATGATCTCAGTCATCTCATTTCTCTATTTCTGGCAAGCCTCCATTTCCGTCTACTGTTCAGGAAATGAAAGATCTCACATCTCTGGAGAGAGCCAGAGAGAGAGAGAGAGAGAGCCAGAGAGAGAGAGAGAGGGGGGGGGGGGGAATGCTGTTTGAAATCACAGATGAGGCCATAGCAGCAATTTGCACCCTTACACATATGGCAGTCTGTCCAATATTTCTTTGTCACACATTCAGAACAAAGACAGCCACTTCATCTTGTTAGATGTGCAATTATCACTACCCTTTGGAGTAAAAGTTAAAGGCAATCGGCAGATATTAAAAGAGCAAATGGGTTCAGTGAAGTTTGGTGGATGTACTACATTTAATCGCAAAAGGACGACTTTTAATATGAAATTTGCTCTTGGCAAAATGCCACTTATTTACTTGCTTCAAGTTGATTCTTCTATCCTGACACTGGTCTGCTACTGGCTTGTGTTCAGCATAGTTATCTCAGAGGCCTTGTATTTGCTGTTAAATTAAAAGGCAGCATTTGGCAGCATAAATGGTGACAGAAAAATTATCCTATCAACAGTTAGTCTCAGGGTAAGGATATGATAATGAAAGACTCACAAGGCGAGATGGGATTTGGCAGCTCTAGTTGTTGTTTATTCTACCGCAGAGTATGTGATGGAGAGAGAGAGAGAGAGAGAGAGAGAGAGAGAGAGAGAGAGAGAGAGAGATTATTTTAGGGACAAAAATAGCTTGAGGTCTCTCCAGTTCTCCTCCAGCCCATTTCTGAACATTTCAAACCCATTTCCTGCAGTTTCACTCTTACTGTGTTACTATTTTCCACTTTTCCAACTGTGTGATGTGTGTCGAGTGTCACGTCCACCCTGACTCCATCTCTGCTGAACCTCCCTTTTTTGTCTCTCACTTTCCTTTTATGGTCATTATTTCCTGTTTTCATCTTGTTTCTCATTTTCCACGGTAGGTTCCACATGCTTCTCCTTCTTATGTAAGTTTTTGTCTACCCTGCCTGCCCTTGATCATCTTCTTTGATGTGATAACAAATGGCACGTCCTTGATTTAGAGTTACATTTAATGTTGTGGAATAGCCATGAAAAAAAAGGTTAGTTGCTGTTATCACTTACATTATAACAACCATAAACCTTCACCGTCGATCCTTTAACTGCCTCATTATTTTCTTTCTCTTAAAGTTAATAAGAGGAAAAAACACTGTTTATCATGTTACAGAGAAAGTGGAAAGACTTCCGTGGAAGAAAACTTACTGACCTTAACCAAGCATTGACATCAGAGAGTCTGTTCATAAATGTTAAATAAACAACTCCTTACAGAAAGCATCACCATATAAATGAATACATGTGTTTATTATTAGGCTTAGATTATGTGCAGTGTCAGCTGTACACATTTCTGTAAATGAGCTGTTACTATAAAAACTATAATACATTAGAGTGTGCACATTAATATAAACATGTGATCTACAGTGCCTATAGAAAATCATCATACCCCTTTGTGTCACTTTTGTTGTCTTACAGCCTGAAATCAAAACTTTATTTACACATTCTGCCTTACAACATTCAAGTAACGTAAAAAGGCAACAGTTCAGAAACTGTTGCCAGTTCGGAAAAAAAAGAAAAAAAAGAAAGAAAACTAGAATAACAGAGTTGGAAAAGTGATCAGTCCCATGATTTAATGCTTCGTAGAGCCACCTTTTGCTTTAATTACAGGCATCAGACTGTTTGGATATGTCTCTATTAGCTTTGCGCACCTAGAGTGGGGAATATTTGCCCATTCTTCCTTGTAGAATTGTTCGAGTTCAGTCACATTTCGTGGTGAGTGGCCATTGACTGCTGTCTTCAAGTCCATCCACAGATTTTCAGTTGGATTTAGGCCAGGGCTCTGACTTAGCAACTCAAGGACATTCATCTTCCTATCCTTAAGCCACTGTGTAGTTTTTTTTTTTGGTGGAGTGTTTAGGGTCGATGTTGTGCTGGAAGATGAACCACTTGCCCATCTTCGGCTGTCTAGCAGAGGGATGCAGGTTTTCCTCAAGAATTTGGGTGTACTTGGCAGCATCCATTTTCCCTTCAATCCTGACCAATTGCCCAGTCCCTGCTGAAGAGAAACACCCCCACAACATAATGTTGCCACCACCATGCTTCACAGTAGGTATGGTGTGTTTTGGGTGGTGTGTTGTGTTGTGTTTGGTTTTTGCCAAACATAACGCTTGCAGTTCAGTCCAAAAAGTTCAATCTTGGTCTCATCTGACCATAAAACCTTTTGCCACATGGCATTAGAATCTTCCAAGTGGTTTCTTGCAAAGATTTTTTTCAGAAGAGGCTTCTTTTTTGCCACCCTGCCATACAGGCCAGCTTTGTGTAAAGCTTGTGAGATTGTTGTCACATGCACAGACCAAACAATCTCTGCCATAAGGACTTGTAAATCCTTCAAAGTTGCCATTGGCCTCTTGGTAGCTTCCCTGATCAATATCCTCCTGGCTCGGTCATCCAGTTTGGAGGGACGGCCCAATCTAGGCAAGGTGTTCGTGGTGCCATACACTTTCCACTTCTTAATAATGCTCTGAACGGTACTCAGAGGGATAGTTAAAGCCTTTGAAACCTTTTTGTATCCTTCTCCTAACTTGTGCCTTTCCACAACTTTGTCCCAGCGCCCTTTTGAAAGCACCTTTCCAACCATGGTGTATTCTTTGTATTGCCATGCACTACTAGTAATGGAATCATAATGGAACAGCCGGTTTTCTTATGAAGTAATCAAAACCACTGCAATTGATGTCAGGTGGGGGTCAATTAGCATGGTGTGTGATCTGGGAAGTGACTGGTTGTACCTGAGCAAGTTTATAATGGTTAGGGCCATAACAAGGTTATTCTGAAATACCATTAAAAAGAAGTGTTTTTGGTCAATCTGCATTTTCTTTTCACACACCACATGATCGGAATGAACTTTAAAACTTTAGTGACTTGAAAGCGTGATGTCTATTTATATACTGTAGCATGCTCACATAATTGCTCACATAAATTGGTGTTAGGATTGTGTTTTTAGTGGCTTTGGTGTTTTAAGTGTTAGTTTTTTTTATGTAACCATGTATGTTTAATGCTGCTGTGTGATTTATTTATTTTTTGTCCTAGTTGCTTTTTTTTTGCTTTAAACCTTGTCCCTAAACTTTTATGAAAATTAGGCAGTTGGATAAATTGGATGCATTTATATCATAAATGTTGATGTTGTGTATTTTCCCTGTGAAAGAAAGAAAGTCTGAGCGTATGACAATAATTGTCATGACTGTTGACAGAACTTAGAGTTATAGCAAGCTTAAAAGTTTTATAGATTAATATAAACTGATGTTTACAGTCATGTGAAAAAATAAGTACAGCCCGTGGAAATTGTTGGCTTTTTTGACATACAGTATTTGGACAAGCAAACATTTGATCCTCTTTGAAACTGTAGCTGTTAATAAAGGTGATACACTCTGTCAAATGACACAAATGTGTAGTAATGTTGTAGTAAAATGCTAAATATACTACTGAGCATTGTGACATGCAGATATTGGCAACTATAATGCAATAAATAGTTCCTTTGTGCCACTCAGACAGTTATATTTATATATTATAATCAACTGTATTTCATAAAGATATGTTCATGTATACAGTCCGAGAATGCTTTTCTTAACCCAGCTTTAAAATAAGTTGTGGTTAGAGCGCAGATTTGACCATGGTGTCATGCCCATAGAGCCACTGAAGGTTAAGGGCTTTACCTAACAGTGGCAGCTTGTCGATACTGAGACTCGGACACTCAACCTTTCAATCAGTACTTAAGATCTTTAACTGCTGCCACTGCTGTCTTGTAGTTGATTTCCAGGCTGTAACAGCTTCTTCCCTTAGAAAGTCAGGTTCCTGAACACCTTGCACCACTTCACTATGTAACGTCTGAACGTATCAAACTGATTTCTGAATCAGCGTGGACTTAGCAAAGAAGATTCTCTGTTTCTTTGAGCTGTGAATCCATATCAGTAACCTCTTTGACCAGATGCCATCGGAATGCTACAGGGGACACGACCCCCCTCTTCACACACACACACACACACACACAAACACTCACACACAAAGCTTACCTACAAGCACACACGCACACACACAAAGCTTACCTACATGCACACGTGCGCGCACACATGTGCACACACACAATGGAAGAATCTCTTTTGAATGTAACATGTAATTATATGTAATTATTCGATGTCCAAATAGTGTGATGTTTTCCTATTTGCATATATTGTGTGTTTATGTAACCTAACTATAATGATTTTAGATAGTTTAATTTAGGATACCATTTTAAATGTCTGTACCCATGTTTTACCTGTAATATTTTCTATAATTCCATCGAATTTGGTATGTAATTAATCGTCCCTATATATGCGTTAAGATTGTACCCTTGTTTACAGGAGATGAAGTTCATTGCTGGTTTTGAAAACAGCTAACTAATTGTTGTTTTTGTCTGCTACCCCCCTCTATTTCATTACTTTCTTTCCATACCTTTTCTTTTCTTGTATATAGATGTACATATGTATTGTTTGCTTAGTTAGTTGTGTGTATCCATAGTTACCTTTAGTTATTAAAATCTATTATCACCATGTTTGATTGTCTCTGTTTTGGTCACGTGATAGGGTCCCTTCTTCACTGCAAAACCTCGCTACCTGCTCTGGAAACGGAGGATCCTTCCTGGCCAGAAGGATAAACTCCCTCTTTAGAGTTCATAATTCTAAAACTAGATTACAGCTAATCCTACAAGCTGATCTAGACCACATATATAGTCATAATTAATTATAATCCGTTGTACAGCCATGGCCAAAAGTTTTGAGAATGACACAAATATTAATTTTCACAAAGTCTACTGCTTCAGTGTTTTTAGATCTTTTTGTCAGATGTTACTAACTGTTACTGAAGTATAATCACAATATAATCACTGTGCGTGCAGACGCACTCTCACCTGCCTGCTGCCATTCCTGAGCAAGCTCTGCACTGGTGGTGCCCCGATCCCGCAGCTGAATCAACTTTAGGAGACGGTCCTGGCACTTGCTGGACTTTCTTGGGCGCCCTGAAGCCTTCTTCACAACAGTTGAACCTCTCTCCTTGAAGGTCTTGATGATCCGATAAATGGTTGATTTAGGTGCAATCTTACTAGCAGCAATATCCTTGCCTGTGAATCCCTTTTTGTGCAAAGCAATGATGGCTGCACGTGTTTCCTTGCAGGTAACCATAGTTAACAGAGGAAGAACAATAATTTCAAGCACCTCCCTCCTTTTAAAGCTTCCAGTCTGTTATTCTAACTCAATCAGCATGACAGAGTGATCTCCAGCCTTGTCCTCATTAACACGCTCACCTGTGTTAATGAGAGAATCACTGACATGATGTCAGCTGGTCCTTTTGTGGAAGGGCTGAAATGCAGTGAACATGTTATTTTGGGATTAAGTTCATTTTCATGGCAAAGAGGGACTTTGAAATTAATTGCAATTCATCTGATCACTCTTCATAACATTCTGGAGTATATACAAATTGCCATCATAAAAACTGAAGCAGTAGACTTTGTGAAAATTAATATTTGTGTCATTCTCAAAACTTTTGGCCACGGCTGTACTGTAGTTAATTATCTATATGTATATGTGCACATACATTAATTCCCTTTCATGGCTGATGTATATTTATAACTGGTCACAACACGCGTTGATTAGATATATAGATATATTTCACGCCATTTGAGCGAATTCCTTACATAAATTGGTGGAGAATACATTTAAACGTGTTAAACATCTTTTAATTCGTTACATGAATTGTAACTGGTGGAGAATATTTGGTGGAGAATAAAAATGTTTCATTTTTAAATCTGATTTTCTACAACTATCTACCTCAATAAGACTCACGCTATGACTTTATGGGCCAGGGACGGTGCTTGGCATAGGCAACATAGGCAGCTATCTGGGACACAATCTAAAGGGCAATGATATGCTATTAACAAGCTTGAACTACAGGTGTTCCATCAAATGTATCGCTTCCGTATTCATAATGCATGCCACATTCCCCACTGACACCCACTGATTCCATGCCTCTGGTTGCTGTGTATGTCCACAGTTGATTTACCATGTCCATGACAGACATCATTTAAATCATCCCTGCCATCAGAAATTTAAACATCAAAATATTCTACAGAGGGGGGCACAGTGGTTTAGTGGTTAGCATGTTGCCTCGCACCTCTGCATTTGGGGGTTCAAATCCCACCTTTGCTCTGTGTGCGCAGAGTTTGCATGTTCTCCCCGTGCTTTGGGGGTTTCCTCTGGGTACTCCGGTTTCCTCCCCCCGTCCAAAGGCCATGCGTTGTAGGCTGATTGGCATTTCCAAATTGTCCGTAGTGCGTGAATGGGTGTGTGCGATTGTGCCTTATCCTTGTGCCCTGCCTTGTGCCCCAAGTCCACTGGGATTGGCTTCAGGCTCCCCCGTGACCCCGTGTAGGATAAGAGGTACAGAAAATGTATGGATGGATATTCTACAGAAATTTTAACAATTCATGTGTATTGTGACGGCCTGGCTATCTGTCCTCCTGTGGGACAGGTTTACTATAGTTTACTATTTTCTCCGTGATTGTAAATAAAATACCAAGTTAGTTTGGAACTGCCATGTGGTCCCCCTTTCTTTATTGCAGCCTGAATGAGCAGGCTGTAACAGTATTAGTTAGTGGTTAAACAAAGTACTGTATGTATTTTCCACATTCCTCACCATTATTATTATTATATAATTGTTAAAAATGAACTGAACTCAGTACACTTAAGGTAAGTTATACTAGCATTAGCTTGGAGCTTGCATACAGTTTCATAATGGTAATTAGCTTTATCATTGCTACAGTGATTGGACAAACAAAAGCTTGTTAGGAAGTGATAAAGTTGATAAAGTTTCAGTGTTAGACTTATTGACAGAATGAAATCTATAGATTTGTGGCAAGCAGCCAGATTTACATATAGAGAAATTAATCTGTTTTCTGCAGAGGAACCATAAATGACATTACGCAAACACAAAAATATAAAACATTTAGGGTGGGAAAAAAAGAACAAGACAACCCTCCATTAAAAGTACTGCCACACCTGAACTCTCACCACTCTTTCGAAATCACAGAGCTGCCACAGCTAGAACAGCTGAGTAAAAGATGGTCAGCTTTCTGCTTTCTGAATTGACAGGCAAGACTGCCAGTTAAGTATAGACTGGTTGGATGTTGATGGCTACATCACTGTTTTCTCCCCTATACCGAGCCTGGTGCACCACTGAAACCAGCGTTTCTCCTCTGAGCAGATATTTTATATTACATACAGTGTTCTGACTTAAAAATCACTGACCCGAGCATTTTCCCAGCTTTCTCTGACACTCAAAGTGTCGCCTCCAGCACTGCAGCACCTGTAAAGCACATAGATGGCACAAAACTGCACCTGAGCACCCTCGTAAAAACCTCTACGCATAGGCAATCTCTTCCATGCCTCAATTTCCATTCCTGCATATGTTAAATAAAATGCCCCTGTCACATTTGTGTATATATGTGCATGCTAAGCCTCTGCCCATCACCACACTAGAACACATGACTGGTTATCTGATAATCACTGATTCTAGTCCTATGTTTAGTATTTCAATTTGTTATCTCCTGTAATATCCACATTGACAGGTTTATGGGCAACAAATGAAACGGGTTTAAAAATATAAACTACAACCCCAATTCCGAAAACGTTGGGACAGTATGGAAAATGCTAATAAAACCAGAGGGGTGATTTGACTTGTATTTAAACAAAAAACATATAAAGACAAGGTATTTGATGTTGTACCTAATCAACTGCATAGTTTTTTTTGAAGATAAACATTTATTTTTAACTTGATGCATGCAACACGTTCCAAAAAAGTTGGGACAGGGGCAATTTAGGACTAATAGCAATGTGACAAGTTGAAATAAGAAGGTGATGTGAAACAGGTGAGACAGTCGTCTAATGATAATATATAAGGAGCCTCCAAAAAAGGCCTAGTCCTTCAAGAGCAAGGATGGGTTGAGGCTCGCCAATCTGCCAACAGATGCATCAACAAATAATCCAACACTTTGAGAACAACATTCCCCAAAGACAAATCGGTAGGATTTTGGGCATTTCACCTTCTACAATTCACAATATAATTAAAAGATTCAAGGAATCCGGTCAAATCTCGGTGCATAAAAGGCAAGGCCGAAAACCACTTCTGAATGCGGTGATCTCAGATCCCACAGACGTCACTGTCTTAAAAACTGTCATGAGTCTGTAATGGAATTCCTGACATGGGCTCAGGAATACTTTGGTAAAGCTTTGTCAGTCAACACCATTCGCCAAAGCAGAAGCCATACATCAACACTGTCCAGAAGCGCCGCCCATTTCTCTGGGCTTGGTCTCATCTGAGATGGACAGTAGCACAGTGGGATCGTGTTTTGTGGTCCAACGAGTCAACATTTCAAATAGTTTTTGGACAAAACAGCCATTGTGTTCTCCAGGCCAAAGAGGAAAAGGACCATCCAAGCTGTTATCGGCATCAGGTCCAAAAGCCAGTGTCTGTCATGGTATGGGGGTGTGTCAGTGCCCATGGCACGGGTAACTTGAACGTCTGTGAGGGCACCATTAATGCAGACAGATATGTACACATTTTGGAGCAACATATGCTGCCATCCAGAACAGGACAACGCCAAACCACATTCTGCCCGGATGGGTGCGTAAGCAGAGAGTGCGGGTGCTAGCATGGCCTGCCTGCAGTCCTGACCTGTCTCCGATTGAGAATGTGTGGACGAAGGCCCCGTACAGTTGCGCAGCTGAAGAAGTGCATAATGGATGAATGGGGGAAAATTCCGCTTGCTAAACTTAACCAACGGGTGTCTTCAGTGCCCAAACGCTTAATAAGTGTTATTAAAAGAAAAGGTGATGTTACACAGTGGTAAACAGTCGACTGTCCCAACTGTTTTGGAGTGTGTTGCAGTCATCAGATTTGAAATGAGTGTATATTTTCCAAAATAAATTAAATTCACAAAGTAAAACATCAAATAATGTGTTAAAAATGTGTTTTCAATATAGTACAGGGTGAATTGAATTTTCAAATGACTTTTTGTTTTTTTGTTTTTTGCATTTTCCATACTGTCCCAACTTTTTCGGAATTGGGGTTATAAGTTGAAACAGAAGGTTTTTTTCCCCTCAGTCCCAGCATCTCTTCTTTTTTTTCCATTGCATTGCAAAGTCAAGGGAGATTCATGAATAAAGCCTTGTTATTTATCATGAACATTCTGAAGCACATCAGATAACACTCAGAAAGCAGCTAATCTTTCATCTGTGGTTTACTGCCATCACAGCAGGCGAACACCTCGTGTTTCATTGATGAGGTCCTTGACCCAGTTAAGGTGGTGATAGAAAAAAACATACAAACAAAATATTTATGTGAAAAACGCCATCAGACTGCCAATTTTCCTCCCCGTGCTTACACCCTCTTGCTATCTCAGGGAATTTAATTAAAAAGCCCCATTGAGAGAAGCTTAAGTGGATTAGAAGAAGGGATCACTGTGTGCAGCAGGTAAAAAATCTATGTAAAGACTCATGGGGCTCTGTCAAATGTAAATAAATCATCAAGCACCATCTAGGAGTAGCATGGATAAAATAATAATAACTCACTGATGAATAGTGTCTATGGTATATTATACAGAGATATTGCTGTGTGTGAAGACCCACAAGGAGATATCATGATTTGTCAGTCAGTGATAAAGATCAGTCATGACTTACATCAAGATATAGGACCTGGTTTCTTATTCTCTCTATAGCCATTATAGTCATAGTCATAGTGGGACCTTAAACAAAGTAGATCAAGGAAGGAGCATCGCTTAACACAGGGCAATAGTTAAACTTGAACCCACCTCTGAACTATATGTATTGCCATAATGGGTTTTAACATTATTATCATTAATCTTGTTCTTAAAACCGTTGATGTTCTTGTAAAAACACTAATAAAACATAAATTCTAGCATAGTGAGAGTGGTCACTTCCTGTTCACGCAGTACATTGCAATCTTTTATGGTGCTATTAACTAGCAATTTCTGCTTCTCTAATGTACTTTAACAACATGCCTCACTGTAAGACTAGCTAGCAAACTGTGCAAAGTGGAACTGTAGTGCATATAAAACTAGTGTTTACACTGCTTTGCATAAGTATCCACCCCCTTTAAACTTTTGCATAGTTTGTAGTGTTACAACATGGAATTAAAATGGACTTTTACCATGTGATTTACACACTTTGTCTAACATTTGGCAGCTTGTCATCTGGGATATGTCTATATCAGCTTTAAACATCTGGATCCTGATATTTTTGTCTATTTTGCTTGGCAAAATTTCTCAGGCTCTGTGAGATTGCATGGAGACTGTGAGTGACCAGCAATTTTCAAGGCTTTCCACAGATTCTCAATTGGATTGATGTCTGAGCTTTGATTGGGCAATTCTGACATGTTCAGGTTCTTGGTTTTAAACCACTCCAGTGTAGCAGAGACAGTATGTCTAGGGTCATTGTCCTGTTGGAAAGTGAATCTCTGCACCAGTCTCTTGTGGACTGGAACAGGGTATATTTTAGGATTGCCCTGTATATGGCTTCATCAATCTTGCCTTCAACTCTGACCAGTTTCCCTGTCTCTGCTGATGAAAAGCATCCTACCACCATCATGCTTCACTACTGTGATGGTGTCCTCAGAGTAATGAGTAGTGTTGGATTTTGGCTAAATATAGCACTTTTTTAGCCAGACCAAAATGTTCAGTTTTGGTCTCATCAGACGAGAGAACCTTTTTTCCCCCCACATGCTGAGGAGTCTCTTCAGCATGGGACTTCATATGGCAAAGTTGTGGTTCCCCATTTTTAATAATGGATTTAATGATGCTTCACAGGATTTCAAAGTTTTGGATTTTTTACATGACCAAAACCTTTATATTTTTTTGAGAACATTGTCCTGGACCTGTTTTGCAAGCTCTATGTTTTGATAGCTCCTTAATGTTTAAGCAAATAGCTAATTGTGCAAACTATATTGATTTCCCACTTCAATATCATGGACTATGTTGTGTAGATTCATGACATATAATTGCTGTTAAGTCTATTTTAGTTCCAGATTGTAACGGTACATAATGTGGAAAGGTTCATGTGGGATGTAGCAGTGAAAAAAAGCATTGTTGCTGGGAAATTTATAATAAAGACTTCACTATATGAACTCAATCACAATATGCAGAGTATTATCATAAAGTTCTCTGGCCTATTTTCTGTTTTAACAAGATTCTTTACAATTTATAGCAGTCAGCTGAAAAACAGATCTGCACCGTTGTTAGATTCTGACATGCTTTTTATCTAATTATGAAATCTTATTAATATTCATGATTTCGTGGCTTTATTGGGGTTTTGTTTTCAGTTGAAATGAGATTTGTAACTGATTGCTTTGCATTTGTAGCATTATAAGTGGTTGTAAATTTTGGTGAACATGAGGAAGATGAGTTGTGCAGTGAAACAAGATTGTGAGGAAAAAATAGACAGACCAGTTGTCTATTATTCTAGTTGTAAGTGAAGGTCCTCACAAAGCTAGTAAGACAAATGTGTGTGCGGCACATCTCGTCTATACATATATGAATATTTTTGACAGCATTGTTTTTACTCCTCCTCTATTTATTTATTTTTTTAACATTTATACATTTAAAATAAGCATTAATAATAAAAACAAAGTGAAATTAAATTGCAAACACGTTATCAAATAAGAAATTACAGACCACAGAGTAACAACCTGGTCAGCAGTCTTGACAAACGGAGTCTAAGCACATTCGTAACATGAGCAAACCCGCAGTAGACCTGCACAGTTTGAGGCTGTGATGTCAGCGTTTTTGAAAACAATGAACGATTGAAGTTTTTCCCTTCCACATGAAAACAGCATAAAGCCTAGTTTTTGTTTTTCAGTGAATCAAAACTTGGGAGGCCAAAACACTTTCAGTTCTGAAACACTTGCAGGAAGAATAACAGCTTGGTGAGGCTAAAACACACAGCGCTGTCATCTATCAGTGTCAGAGAAGGTCAGTGTCCACATAAAAACACATAGATGAACACACACACACACACACACACACACACACACACACACACACACTTATGCACAAGCAGTCAACATTTACTAAAATGCAGTGTCAATTCAGCCAAAGCTCACTCCTTCTCTCTCTCTCTCTCTCTCTCTCTCTCTCTCTCTCTCTCTCTAGCACAAACACACAAACACACACACACACACACACACACACACACACACACACACACACACACACGCACACACATTTTCAAATGACTGAGTGGTTTAGCAAGCATCTTTGACAGCTCGATAGACTCTGTTAGTACATATACTGCCTAAAAGGTAGAGAGGATACCCAAAACTCAGACAAGGAGAGCTCAGGGAAGCAGGAAACTAGTGGAGTAGTACTGTAGTTCCTGAGGAGACTAAAAATGAGCTGGATCAGTACCTATACCCAGAAAATGAACACTTTATGGACTAGAAGTTTTAGTCAGCAAAAATAGCACAAGAGCAATAGCAGCTACAAGTAGGAAACTAAGTACTAGGAGCTAAACCAGTAAAATGCAGGACTAGAGGAATATGGGCTACACCTAGAAAATTAATAACCTAAACAACCTAGGAAGCAAAGGACTAGGGGACTAGATTAGATTTAGATTTATTGTGACAGTTTACACAGTGACAGATCAAATGAGAATAAAATAAATGTCATGGAAAAATAAAATGTAAAATGATATGTGTACATAATATAAAGTAAATAAATATTACACCTGTATATTGAACTGTAATGAATATATAAGAATTAGGGTAAGGTACAAGACATTTTGCACATGTTTGTTAATTTTAAGTGTTACTTTTAAGTGTTACTAATGTATTGGACAAATCACTTATTACAAACGGTATTAAAATCTATATACTTAGAAAACAGTAGTTTTGCCCATTCCAGGCCACTATAACTACACATTTCCTTGAAATATAATCATTAAAATACTTGAAAACATCTTATTATTTTTTTCATTAATGTGTGAATCCATTTAACATCTCATCCTGTTCCATACTGTAAGTCATCCATTATACTGTAGGTTATGAAAAAAGTACATTTTAGCTGCGTCACACAGCATTCACTCAACTCTGAAATATTTGGAATATTCCACAAATCACATGTTCAACAGGAAGTTACAGGAACTTCTAAATTTCCTGAAAATAATGAGAAATAAGTATACACAGAGTGGTGCGAAAAACTAAAAATATCCAGTGAGTGGTCATTTTGAAGGTGGAGACGCCTCGTTGATGAGAGAGGCCAGAGGAGAATGGCCAGACTTTGAATTGACAGGAAGTCTACAGTAACTCAAATAACCACTCTGTACAACTGTGATGAGCAGAAAAGCATCTCATAACGCACAACATATTGCACCTTGAGGTGGATGGGCTACAACAGCTGAAGACCACATTGGATTTAACTCCTGTCAGCCAAGAACAAGAATCTGAGGCTACAGTGGGCACAGGTGTGAAACTGGACAGTTGAAGATAAAATGAAAAAAAAAAAAAAAAGGCCATGTTTTTTTTTTTTTTGTCCCTCAAGTACTGTCTGGTGTAAATGTAAAGGAGGTGGGGAAGCTGGACAAGAGCAAACGCAAACCAGAAGGCAATGCTACCAGTTAGGATGTACTCGATGGTGTGGTGGTAGAGTGATCTGAGGATATTGGGGCTCAAACAGAATTTGTTAAGGAGCCTAGTTGTAGAGACATTGCTATGCCTTTCCCACCACAACTCCGGTGTACACTGACTATGTGATATCCTCGATGATATGAACACCAATGAATTTATAGCTGCTGACCTTCTCTACTGTAGTTCTATTACAGGACTACGAACTGGGGATCTGTGAGTTACAATTAAGAAACTAAGCGCTAGGGGACAAGGAACTATAACTTAAAAAAACAAAAACAAACAACAACTATAAACTACAAGACTAGCATCTACAACCAGAAAACTAAGAACAAATGGACTAGTAGCTATAATTGGGAAAATAAGAACTAGGGGATGAGGAACTATAACTGGTATATATACTAGGAGCTATAAATAAGACACTAAAATCTGGGGTACTAATAGCTATAACTAGGAAACTATGAACTAGGGGCTACATCTAAGAACCAAGAAACTAAGAAGTAGGGCACAATGAGCTATTAAAAAGCAAACAAACAAACAAACAAAAACTATGAACTAGGGGGCTCGGATTTATATCTAAGAAACTTAGAACTAGAGCACTAGGAGCTATAAGTAAAAGCTAAGAAGTAGTGCACTAGGAGCTAAAACTAAAATTATGAACTAGAGAACTAAGGAACGAAGATCTAGGGGACTGTGACCTACAATTAAGAAACTATAAACTAGGAGACTAGGAACCACATCTAAGAAACTAAGAACTGGGGGACTATAAAGTGTACCTATGAAATTAAGAATCTGTGGGACTAGGAGCTATAATTAAAATTATGAACTAGAGGGCTAGGAGCTCTAACTAAAAGCTAAGAAGTAGTGCACTAGGAGCTATAACTAGGAAATAAACTTGGGAATTAGAAGCTAATAATAAAATAATTATGATACAAGCTTCATACATTAGCTAACATTGGCTGAATCAATGGCTTTGTTTACATGGCATGGCAAATCTGATTTATTACTCAACTCCTATTTTGACTCAAATCCAATTTTAAGACTATCTGTATTGCAAATACCTGAGTATTAAAACAGGAGAAAATTAACTAGGCAGTTACATTTGTGGATTACCCAGATGAGGGTGGGTTCCCTTTGGAGTCTGGTTCCTCTCAAGGTTTCTTCCTCATATCGTCTCAGGGAGTTTTTCCTTGCCACCATCGCCACTGGCTTGCTCATTAGGGCTAAATTTATCAATTTAAAATTTAGATCCAAAACTTATGTATTTCTGTAAAGCTGCTTTGTGACGATGTCCATTGTTAAACGTGCTGTACAAATAAAACTGAATTGAATTGAATTGAATTATGTTTGACCAAAAGGCCATGTGCAGTCACAGTGATAAACATTCTAGAGAAAGTTTTTAAACAAAGCAACATGTCAGACCATGTATTCATTACTCCATTTCCTGGTTCTTTTCTTCCCTGAACTTCCATTATGCTGTTCTTGTAAATGTCTGACGTCGAGTAGCATGCTAAAAAAAATAGGTGGTCGGGGGAAGAGAGAGGCGGAAGGGTCACATGAAATTCAATTTGACTGAGTTGCAAGTCTAGAAATTCTAATCAGATTTCAAACCACAGTTAAATGGGCCTTGAATCTGCAATTTGGTGTGGGCTTTCGTGTGTGCCGTTAAAATAGCAGAAAGTCTTTACTCCCCAAATTGGATACGCTAGAAAATCGGATTTGAGCTGCCGATCTGTGCAAAGCCAGAAAGACACAACACAAGACTGAACAGTGCAAGATTCTGAGCTGTGCTACAGCAGCATTCTATTCCTCACTAGAGACATGCACTACAAAAAATGGTTGCTGGATCACTCTTCGGTCTATGTACATACACACACACACACACTCTCTCTCTCTCACACACACACACACACACACACACACACACACACACACACACACACACACACGGACACACCCCTGAGCACTCATCCCAGTTCTGCACCAGCTGAGTAAGACTCACAGACTGCTGAGTGGCTCTGCGTAAGTGTCTTTATGCCGTTTCGTTTGGGAGCACTTAAGCTCTGACTCGCGTTAATTACCAGCCTGTAATTATCTTTGGTGAGTATTTTGTGTATCGGCAGCGTGTGTTCAGCCATGAACAATCATTCCTAGCCCTGCTGTGTGAAGATGCCTAAGAGCAGTGGATAATTGTAGTCATTTATATTCTTCAGGTGGTATCGATGTCCAAACAGCAGTACGAAACAAGAGGTGACATTTAAAGTGAGCACACTCTTTCCACACACAGCACACGCAAGAGGCAATAGAAATTGTTAGGGTGGGGTACAGCAGCAGGGTGGGAACAATAGGATCCAAAAGCTATGCCTCAAATCACTCACTGCGCACTATTGTCTTTGTAGGGAATAAAATACAGCAGGGTGTGTTGTTATAGGAAAATACCCAACGACAGTGTGCTGTGATGGCGTTACCATTCAAGGACAGCATGTCCCAAAGTGTTTCATTCTTCTTATACCACAGCAATTTGCCAACAATTTCTTTTACTTATTTATTAATTGAATAGTTAATATTTATATATTAATGATTTCAGTTTCAAATGGGGTTGCTCACTTTGTGTAAATAAGTGAGTTCAATGATGTGACAGATAAAGAGAAGGAAACATGCTAAGGCTTTTTTTTTTTTTGCAGTGTGTGTGTGTGTGTGTGTGTGTGTGTGTGTGTGTGTGTGTGTGTGTGTGTGTGTTAGCACCTTTGAGACACACATCTTCCCTGCTTGCCTCATCCTTCTCCTTCACAACGTCATCTTTTGAGAGAGAGGAACACACACACACACACACACACACGCACACACACACACACACACACTCACCTGGAGTTCACCGATGCAGCAGTGTGGGTGGATGTGTGAGCGCTATTACTTATTCACACTGCTATTTATGATTCTCATTGAGCCTGCAGTTTACTTTGGAAAGATAGTGCACATATGTGGGTGCACACACACACACACACACACACACACACACACACACACACACACACACACACACACAGGCATTTCAACATGCCCAGACATTGAAATATTTATTCATGATTTCCCCATAGCTGCAGAGAATGACATATTACACCACACACACACACACACACACACACACACACACACACACACACACACACATACACACAGGGCCTTTTATGCTGATAAATGTTCTAGCTGTTCAACCACAGTGTAACAAGATTACAGTATCACACACTGCACACAATGGACCATCACTGATCAGTGTTTTGTAGGTGTGTACAGTGATTAGTCATGATTTCTGTGAAAGTTATTAACATAATATATCAAGATACATGATATGGATCACAATATATACGTTCGCATCCAATTACCCAGCAAGATAGTAGTGTTGCATTTTTTAAAACTGTTTGATGGCTTTTGTAATGTCTTCAAAAATCTGTACAAATGTTAACACTTTACCAACAAATCAGCTGCTTCCAGTCAGTTTGTAATCAAATTTATTATAAAAAGATATCATGTTAATGCAATTAGGAAAAGCATATTGTGGCATAATTGATCACAATATTCATATTATGGCATCAAATTGCAAAGCCCTATGCTCAAGCATGTTTTAACAAATAAATAAGAAATGAATAATCAAACATGTTCCAACAAATCCCTAAATCTAAATGATTTAAGGACTCATGAATTGTCTGTACTGAGTATAATGGGACTCTAAATTAGTGCTGTATTAAAAGCGAAAGTACATGGAGAGTGGGTCGGTAAAATGGAAAGGTAAAGACACACACACAGTGAGAGTATTAACAGTAAGACAAAAAAAAATCTATCCAAATCTAAGCTTTTACAGTTTCATTTTTCCCCCAAGTTAATTGAGAACTGTTTGTTACTTTGGAATAAACATCCATTTCCATCATTTTCCATACCGCTTATCCTACACAGAGTTGCGGGGAGCCTGGAGCCTATTCCAAGGAACTCGGGGAACAAGGCGGGGGACACCCTGGATGGGATGCCAATCCATCGCATCACACACTCACACACCCAATCACACACTACAGACAATTTGGAAATGCCAATCAGCCTACAATGCATGTCTTTGGACTGGGGGAGGAAACCGGAGTACCCAGAGGAAACCCCCCGAGGCACAGGGAGAACATGCAAACTCCGCATACACAGGGCGGAGGTGGGATTCGAGCCCCAAACCCTGGAGGTGCGAGGCAAACGTGCTAACCACTAAGTCACCACTTTGGAATAAACATTTCACATATAAACTATTCCAGTGGCGGTGGTTACTAGAATAGGGGAAACACAACTGTCAGTTACATATTGCATATGTAAATAGGTTTGTATTAATGCGCTTGTTCTGACATGTTGACGTTTCTATAGTAACAGCTCATTCACAGGGATTTGTACGGCAGGCGCGCAACATAATCAGACTAATAATAAACAGCCAATCAATTTTACTGTGCCAAGGCAGCTAAAAGGACACTTTTTGCTAATTGTCTTTGCATTGGTCTGCCCTCTTGTTTAATTTTCAGTCTCTCACAATAGGTATGAGCATCAAAAGACTAAAATCAGGTCAACATTAGCAGTGCCTGCCATTTTGTCCCAAAATGCAGCTAAGCTGCTAGCTGAAGTAGGATGTGACCACTAGCTAGACTTAAACAACACATTTCAGAAGTGAATGCAAATAATCAAACAACTTTATACTTACAGTTTATACAGTATTTACAAATTACATCACTACTGCACTACTATATGTCTAAATTTGAGACGTCAGTCATGTTCATTGGCAGTTGATTACAAAGTTGCGCTCCTTTGAGAGTTCTACCAATCATCATAAGGACAGGCTGTGCTTCCAATAAATGTTGAGACCCGCCCACACTCACCCTATTCTCATTCACCCTCAGAGATGCACGGCTTCCGGGCGGGGCTCAAAATAACGTTAAAAGCCTGTTGTCCAATGATTGTTATTATTTCGTCACATTAAAACAGTGTAATTGAATCTGCAGTAGGGTCTCAGAGACACATGGGCTTCTCTGAGTGTCAGTAGAGCTGTGTCAGGAGATTTTCACACAGTCTGTGCTGTTCACTGAGAACAGTTTGAGTTAAATGAATGAACAGTGCAATTTTCCACTGAGATATTTTTGATTTGCTAAAATTTTGAATTCCACCAATTGGTGAATAACATAGACACTTTTATAAACATTTCTTTGATGCATTAGGCTTCTCATGTAGTCTTAAAGCTATCGTCTGTGATCTAGTCCTTCCTTTTTAGATTTTCTTATTCTAAAGTATTTCGCTTAATCCTATTTTCGTGAAGTATATATGGGGTTAGAACTGTTTGATAATTCCAAATAAATAAATTACGATCCACAAAGGAATGTAGCGAGATTCAGAAAAATGAAACAAATTCACAAATAAATAGAATGATATCCATGAATATATATGTTAGGAGTTTCAGAAAAATGAATTAAATTCACAAGCAAATAAAATGAGGTTTGCAAATATTTTTTTTCCACAAATGAATGCCAGGCAGAGATGTGTCTGTGACATAAAAACATATTTGTAAAAATAATAATAATGTTAATAAAAATAATTATTTGCAAATATCATTTTATTTGTGAATTTAATTCATTTTTGTGAAACTCCTAACATATATTTGTGGATCTCATTCTACAGTGTTTATTTGTGAATTTGTTTCATTTTCGTGAATCTCGCTACATTTCTTTGTGGGTCGTAATTTATTTATTTAGAATTATGAAACAATTCTAACCCCATAAGTTTAACTAAAAAAAATCTGTTGTTCAGCAACTTGACTGGCAGTTTGTGTGTTTTGCACAGGACATGTATGAAAGAAATAAATTAGAAACTGATTTTTTTAATGAATACTTTTGTTGTTGTTGTTGTTGTTTTAAATAAAAGCATGTGATTTACAGATGGGGTTTGTGCATTAGGGCATGCAGAAGTCTGAAGTGTGCGTTTAGTGTTTTGGACCACAGCGAGCACTAAAGGCAGTAAAAGAGCACTGAAAACAGGAGGATGGAGAAAAGCTGTGTGTTGTCCTGGGAAAAGAGCAGAGGCGAGAAAACACTGTCAAAAACCAAACAAACAGAATCTCTAATGCACTTCAGTTCAAACATGCTCCTGCACTGCACATTCTTTTTTCCCCTCTCTCTCTCTCTCTCTCTCTCTCTCTCAGCTTTTCTCTTCTATCTCTCTTATTCCCCTGTCCTTCTTCTTTCTTCTTCTATCCTTGTGTTCCTCCTTGCCTTTCCTCCACCAGTCTTCCAGCTACCCCCCTGGCTTTTCTTATCCTCCACCTCTCTAATGTCTACTCTATGTCCTCCTTTTCAGTCTTTTCTTTTCTTTCCATCCATCTGTCAGACTTCCAGGTTTCCTTATTAGAATCAGAATCAACTTTAAAGGCCATGTACTCACATGTGAGGAATTTGATTTGGTCCTTAGATCATGGAACAAGACAAAACACAACATGAAAATTAAGCAGTGGTAAACGCTGGATAGAGTGTGCTCACCAGCTATGTACAGTATATATAGTCTGGAACAGGCTGCCTGAGGGGCACAGGTGAAACATTTTAAAGGGCAACCTCCAACACACATTGATGCCGATAGAGGGCACATTTTCTTAGACATAGGAACACCTAGAAGGCACTTCATCTTATTTTATTGCATATAGGTGAGCCTATAGGGCACTGTGTCTCATTTGTCATATTTCCTCTCATGTAGGCGAACCCTGTGGGGCACTGAATCATGTAATCTCTACTGAAAGGGCACCCTACAGGGCACCTCATTATATTTTCTTGCATGTAGGGGCACCATTAAGGGCATTTCATCATGTTTTTTTTTTCCATTTGAAAGGCAGCCATTAGAGCAGTTAATCACATTTTCTCCAATGCAAGGGCACCATAGAGGGCATTTCATCATATTTTCTTGCATGTAGTAACACCTAGAAGGCACTTCATCTCATTTTCTTGCATGTAGGTGAGACTATACAGCACTGCATCTCATATGTCATGTTTCCTCTCATGTAGAGGAACCTTGTGGGGCACTGTATCACATACTCTCTACTGATAAGGCACCCTAGAGGGCACTTCATTATATCTTCTTGCATGCAGGGGCACCCTAGAGGGCATTTCATCATGTTTTTTTTTTCCATTTGAAAGGCCACCATTAGGGCAGTTCATCACATTTTCTCCACTGCAAGGGCATCCTGGAGGGCATTTCATCATATTTCCTTGCATGTAGGAGCACCTAGAAGGCACCCCAATTCATTTTCTCACATATAGAAGAGTGTATAGGGCACTGCATCGTGCATTCTCCACTGGAAGTGCACCCTAGAGGGCACTTCATCATGTTTTCTTGCACTTAGGGACACCGTAGAGGGCACTTCATGTTTTCTCACATCTGGCACCCTAGAGAGCATTTCATCATGTTTTTACCTTTGAACGGCAGCCATCAGGGCACTTCATGGCATTTTCTCCTTTGTAAATGGACCATGCATTTTATCTACAATAGGGGCAGCCTACTGAGCACATCAACTGTACAATCCAAATAAACCTACTGGGCATTAGTTCTTTGAAAAGATGATGGATGACGATCTCCCCTGACATGTCGTTACTCTGGATATATACAGGACTTGCAGACTGTAGCCAATTTGGTGCTGCAGCTTTTCCTGCACCACCAAACCACACTGTTATGCAGGAAGTCAGGATGGACTCAGTGATGGCTGTGAAATTGGCTGTAGGAGGCTGAATTTCTTCTGCTGTCACAGGAAGAACCTCCTCTGCTGAATCTTCTCAGTGATGCAATTGATGTGTTCATCCCACCTGAGCTTCTGAGACTGGCTGGTGTCCTAAATGACTCATCTGTCTTGACCAATTTATAATAAGTGAGAAATGGTCAAGTGGGTGTTTCCTTAACATCAAGTCAAGTCACGTTAAGTGAGTTTTTATTATAAATCCTCTATATAGCTTGTATACATTGGAACGAAATGTCATTTCTTCAGGACCATGGTGCAACACAGAACAGTACGCAGGACTACATAAAGTGCACATACACAACAGTGTGAGATGAGTGCAACACAATAAATACACAGAACAGGACAATGAATACACAGAACATGAGCTGTAAACTATTGTGTAATGTATCAACACAAGTATAGATAACGCTCTGGATAAGGGCGTCTGCCAAATGCCGTAAATGTAAATGTAAATGTAAATGTATAAAGTGACTGGTGCAGCTTTGTAAAGTGCGGTGTGCAGTAGTACTGAGTCAAACTGGGTGAGGTGTTTGACTAGCCCAGGTGAGAGCTGGGAGGCAGCAGGGTGTTGAGTAATCTGACTGCCTCTGGGAAGAAACTGTTGCGGAGTCTGCTGGTGGTGGCACGGATGCTCCTGTACCTTCTGCCAGATGACAGGAGGGTGAAGAGTCCATGAGAGGGGTGAGGGGGGCCATCCTCAATACTGGTGGCTTTGCGGATGAGTTCTCACATCTCATCTGTTCTCACATCTCCCCATTTTTTACCTTTTCCACCCTTTGGAACATGCCCAGTCCAGCCAGCAAGCCAACCTCTCCCTGCAGCTCACAACATCGCACCCTCAGCAGTGGGAGCCCAACACTCCACCTCACCCGAGTATTAAAACCTGGACCTCATTCCCTGCTCTACCCTTCCTATCAACATACATTGCCCATGCTTTTGTTTGCTCTTGTTTTCATTGTGTTATCCAAGTCACATATTACTTTGCTAGCCCTTAATGATGTGGCTTTTAGCCTTTTTTCCTCTAATGATTTCTCTTAGTAGCCTCCTTCCTGGTTGTTGTGTTGTGTTTACGTCCTGGTTTTGCTCGCCTCTAATTTAGCTCCCTTTTTTGTTATATTCCCTTCTGTTTTGATTATAGATGTTTCTTTTCGTTAATAAAGTGCTAAAGTGTACTCCTTGTCAGTCTATCTCCCTGCATTACACCTTCACAGAAATGTCACATGATCTTCTGAATAAGCACATGACAAATCACATGACTCACGTGGAAATGTAGACATTTTGAGGTGAGGTTTTTACACACTTCACGACATGTTTGACATATGTTCCCATGTGAACTTTTTACATGTAATGATTGTTTTTATTTTTTCATATGTGATTTTTTGACGACTCAATTTTTTTACGTGATTTTTTTTCATAAGTGATTTTTGTGTCCTTTTTTTTTACACAGTTCATTTATTTTCACACGTGGTTTTGAACATCATTTTATTTTCACATGATGCATGATTTATTTACGATCGAAATAAATTTTTCACGTGATTTTGTTACGAGTCATTTATTTCCATCAGTTATTTTCACGTGTATTGTTTCGTGTCGTGTATACTCACGTGATTTTTGCAAATAATTCATTTATTTTCGTGTGATTTTTTACATGGCTCATGTATTCTCATGTGATTTCTTTATACACAATTTGTTTATTTTCACAAGTGATTTATTCATTCATCATATGTTTTTAACATGATTAATTTATTGACGTGATTTATGCATAAGGTTATTTTTCACATAATTAATGTTTTTTTCATGTTTTGTTTTTTTGTTACATCTTACACATCTTTCACATCCCACAGCTTTTCTCAGTCACACACGTTACATGTGTTTTAAAAAAAATATAAAGCATTGTCATAAACCCACATCACAAACACACACCTACGCACACGCACACACGCACACACACACACATACACACAGGAGAGAAATTTACTGACTAGCACTCATCTAATCTGGCTTTCTCACACCTCTGTCTCTCCCGCTCCATTATTTTCTCTCCTACTTTTTGAGTCCCCATTTTCTATCTCTTTCTGTCAATCTCTCAATTTTCTTCCACTTTCAGCCCCTCTCTATTTCTGTCTTTCTGTTTCTGCATTCCTCTGCTCCCCCCCCCCTCTCTCTCTCTCTCTGTATATGTTTCCCCCTATATTTCTCTCATAATTGTTTTTGCCCTCATTCTTTCTCTCTCTGGCTTTACCTCCCTCTTTCTGTCTTTCTCATCTTTCACGTCCCTCTTTCCAAGTCTCATATTTATATATAACACCAGAAGCAGGTACACTAGTTGGCTACTGCACTTCAGCAGCTGTGGCTATGGCAACAGGGCATCATGTGGTTGCTATGGCGTTGAGTCCCCACCTCACAGAAACGCTGCAATTAACCCTGATCTCATATAACCAATATGATCCAAAATCAAACAAGCTGAAGTCTGCACATATCCCACTCTTCAGCTACTTTTCACCAATTTGATTGTGTTTTACTCCACAGAATTGTTTCTGGTGTGTCTTAATACATCATCACAGTGAGTAACAATAAGACTAACAGATAATAATATAATACAATAAATAATAATGTACAGCATGAATACTAACAATGCAGGCTGTTTTAATAGCAGATTAAAGTGCAGCGGAGGACAGCACACACATACTGCACTCATTTATTACTCACTGATACAAACAGCATGCTAAATGAAACCAACCGTTTGGGATGATTATGAAAAAAAAATGTGCTAATTAGCTGCGTGTCATTGCTGAGGGAAATGGATACAAGTACCATCCAAGTCTCACAAATCTCACAGTTTGGCTGCTGCAAGCGATGGTGATGTAAAGTTCGAAAAATTATTAGGTGAAACACACCGGCCCTGATTTACTAAAGGGATGTGTGTGTAAAAACACATGATGATAATTTGCAAGTTGATTTATTACCAGGATCTATAGAGGAGTGTGTTTTTTATATAATCACTTTAGCATGCCTATCCATTTTGTGCCTTTGCCTTAATGACAATTTAATTTGGGCCAATTCCTAATAGCCTTTAAGACGCAAAATACAGAATGCTGTAAATACAGAATGATTCATTTACCAGTGTGATTACTGCAGCCTAAAGATCAGTTTGAGAATGATGACTGTGTGTTTCTCTAGTTTCTCTAAATTGTTTTAGTACATCAAAATAATAAGAAAGTTACTCAAAATTCTGAGTTTCTTTTTTTATTATTTAAGTATATCTCTGTTTGCTTTCACATGACATAGTTACCTCTCTGATGCCAACAGCATTTAAACAGAGATGTACACAGTCATGTGAAAAAGTACATCCCATGGAAATTGTTGGGTTTTTTGACATATTTGGACAAGCAAACATTTGATCCTCGTTGAAACAGTGCCTATTAATAAAGGTGATGCACACTATCAAATGACACATAAAATTGACATTTTGTAGTAATTTTCACAATTTAAATAAACAAAAAACAGATCAGTCAAGTTGGGTGTCAGTGATTAGAGCCTGCTTAGGAAGTGCTGGTGTTCCCTTTGTTATTGAGGTGTGTGGTGTCATCATGCCAAGATCTAAAGAGTTCTATAAGGCCTTCAGAAAAAAAGGTTGTGGATGTCTATGAGTCTGGCAAGGGATTTACAAAGATCTCCAAATTATTTGAAATACATCATTCCACTTTAAGGAAAATCATCAAGTGGTGGAGATTTCAAACAACTGTCAATTTGTCCAGGACTGTCCATCCCAGCAAATTCAGTCCAAGAGCAGACCGTCTGATGCAAAAAGAAGTCTCCAAGAACCCCAAAATTTCATCACAGGATCTGCTAGTAAGTCTTGCAACTATTGGTGTCAAAGTGCATGCTTCTACAATCAGAACGAAACTGGACAAATTAGACCTGCATGAGAGGCATGCCAGGAAAAAACCTTTGAAAGACAGTTTGCCAATGAGCATATAGGCAAAGACCAGGCCTTTTGGAATAATGTGCTCTGGGCAGACGAATCAAAGATAGAGTTGTTTGGCCACAGTAACATCAGACATGTTTGGCGCAGAGCAAAGCTTTTCAGGAGAAGCATTCATTGATTCAGCTATGAATTCTGCATCATATCAGAGAGTGCTTGAAGATAATGTGAAGTCAACTGTCTGAAAGTTGAAGTTAAACCGAAAGTGGACCTTTCAACAGGATAATGATAACTGGCATATTCCAGGTGTGGGAATCAGAATATTGTCTTAATCTGAATCTGGCAATCCGATGACTCAATAGTAATTAAAATATTGCCAAATTCTGATTAATATTGGAATATTGATGTGCATGTAAACGTAGTCAGTGTGGAAATACTTCACTACATCACTGGATTACACTGAGAATAGAGGAGCTGTGAATCCTATTAAATTATTTCATCTGTGGTAGAATGTTATATCATATAAACATGTCTTAGGTGTTTTTCTTTCACACACTCATTGCTTGTTTTGTGTATGAGTGTCTTTGCAGGGCACTGGTGCATATTTCTTTTGATTACTTCCTTCTTCTATCTGATGGTGATTAGATTTGAGGCACTGAAGTTTATAAGAAGCATTGGCTGTGTGTGTGAGACAGGGTAGATTATTGGTGTTGATTTAGAGAGTGAGGTAAGAGGGCTGCTGCTTGATTTTGAAAGCCAGTATTCTATCTCTACAGACAAGCTGGCTCAACCAGTTTAATTATAGGCAAAATAACTATAAAATGCCCTATTACTCTCACTTTATGATCTATTTCTGACTAAACTGTACCATTTTCTGGATAATATGGATAGAAAAATTTAAGTGAGAATGTAGTTGGGTTTACATTTACATGTACAGCATTTAGCAGACGCCCTTATCCAGGGCAACTAGCAGAAATGCTTTGTAGTCTCTATACAAAACATATACTCATGCTAGTTCACTAATTTCCGCCTAATTTTTATTCCTTTTCCTGTACAAATTCTGCTCAATCCTGTGTGCTCCTGCAGTCAGTGTGTTTCTTTGTACCTGCTTGAAAATAAATAAATGACGGTGCTTAATGCATTGAGCGAGCATCTCTTACATTTGAATGTTAATCAACATGGCCATTCTTTGGCTGTTCTTTGAAAGCCATCATTCTCCCAATAACTGCAAGCGAGGTGAAAGCAGTTTAATAATAAGCAAAATAAACATTAATTCAGTTTCACTTTATGGTCTGTTTCTGGCTAAATGGTATCATGTTTTTTTTCTGAATAATATGGATCGATAACATTAAATGAGCATTTAGTTGGGTTTACATTTACATTTACAGCATTTAGTAGACATCCTTATCCAGATCAGTGCTTAGTAGTCTCTATGGAAAACATATTCTCATGCTAGTCCACTAGTTTTTTGTCAAATTGCTTTTATTCACACACTCATTCGCACCTAGGGGCAATTTAGACTAACCCCCAGTGGGAGGAAACCAGAGAACCTGGTGGAAATGGTGGAGCATGTACAGAAATTCACAGACTGTAACCAAAGCTCTGGATCAAACAAACTCTGGAGCTGTAAGGAAGCAATGCTGCCCCAATGCCATGCCACAATGTTACCCATCAGGCAGTATTAGTAAGTGATAATAAGCCTTTTTTATTTGTATTTTTTATAAATCTTACCTAAATGGGATTTAGTGCCATGAGTTACTGGTCCTTCAAGTCTAGCATTTACTCACGGTGTAGTCAGTCTGCCAGTACAGTACAGTATATCAGCTTATCATCTGTCATCCATTTATGCTTAATAATCAATCTAGTAAATAAGCCAGATTGTGTGTAGGAGGCAGGATTCAGAAGCTCCTGCTAAAGTTCCAGCATTGAGGTGCATCCCACTACCATTAAATTTAAACATAATGTGCACACCAAATAAAAACTTTTGTTTTACAAAACTCAACCAGATGTAGGGTTTGTATTCTCTCTATACTTGTCTACTGGAACTACAAATAAACTAACAATCCATACATGACCATGTCTATGCTACTGATCAGTCCACCCATGATGTGTCTGTAAACAAAATATCTTAAGATTTTTAGATTTAGAAGTGCAGATATGGTTTAATTGGTGCAACACAACAACAAACACTAAGAATATGAAGTGAATGTGAGACAAAGATTGCCTCCGAAGACAGACGTTAAATTCCAGTGCTCATTAGACATTAAAGTGACTCAGGTGTGCATGATTTCATGATGTGCAGGGACGTAAGGGTAATGTAGTCCTAAAACTTGCTACACTTGATTATTCTGTGTCTAATCCTACCACTGAGTATAGTTAAAAATCAGCTAAAAATTTGTCTTGCTTGACCTTAATAACTTTTATTTTTTGTTCAATCACGAAAACTTTATTAGATCTTGAGAAAATTATTCATAGTCTGAGCATCAACATTTACAAAAAAAAACCCTCAATATTATGCAAAACAGGCCAGAAATAAAGCAATGCTTGTGGTGTTCTGTGTGGGAAAAAAAATCACCCAACACAACCTCCTCTTATGTGTGAAGTTGGACATTTTAAGAGAATATTCTACTATAAGTTTGAAAAAAAAAAATGGTTTGGAATGTTTTATAGAGTTGGGGGGCTCAGTGGTTAAGGTTCTGGGCTATTGATTGAAAAGTTCAGATGTCAAGTCCCAGCAATACCAAGCTGCCACTTTTGAGTTCTTGCGCGAGTCTCTTAATCCTCAAGTGCTCCAGAGGCTGCATCACATCCAACCCTGTGTCCTGACCCGAGATCCTTTCACGCTGGGATATGTGAAGAAAGCAATCCCATTGCACTGTACACAAATACACAATAAAGGTCATATCTCTTTCTTCCTTTTAATAGAACTATAAATCATAACTGAATGCAATTTTATTATTTCTCATTTGGCCGGTTGTGTGCTGTGTTTACCTACAAATGTAAAATTATTAATGCAGACATTTCCATGCTTTAATAGATGTTAATTGAATTTTAGTAGCAGAGAGTAAACCTTTGAACAACAAATGTCACGGATGAGTACACATCATAAATAATCCACTGATGATTTATTGAACAGCAGCTTCTTGAACAGCTTCTATCTATCTATCTATCTATCTATCTATCTATCTATCTATCTATCTATCTATCTGTCTGTCTGTCTGTCTGTCTGTCTATCCATTGATCTTTATATCTGTCGATTACACAAAGTGAGGTGGCTCTAAATGTTCAGGTTCATGATTGATGATAAATAGCACTAAAGGGATTGTGTGCATGTGTGTGTGTGTGTGTGTGTGTGTGTGTGTGTGTGTGTGTGTGTGTGTGTGTGTGTGTGTTGGCTGCAGTAATGTGATTAGCAGAGTAGCCACACTGAAACATGGCTTTTAAAATGGCTGAAAGCAACAGAGCAAAAGCCTGCCATGGTTCAATAAGCTCTTTGTCTCAGTGAACGCTCACACACACATAAGCACACATGAGCCCTCTCTTTCACACACGTGCACACACATCCACACCCACGAATGAGCTTCCACAACCCATCCTAAGCCCACAAATTAGCTCTCTCGCTCTGTCTGTCTCTCTGTCTCTCAGTCGTACACATCTAAACACTAGCATGATCTCATACGCCACTATTATCAGATTCACTTTTAGCGGTGTCTGCTGCGGCTGCTTCTTTCACTCCGGCTTGTTTACAGCCAATCAGTGAGCATTAAAATGCAGAGGCATTACGCTAACACACTCACCATATGCAGCATAAATCTGTGCATACTGAAGCATTAAAACTCACAGCTCGTTAGTGGCTGAGCCTTCACGCTCAAATGTGTTAACTCAAGCTGAAGAGAAAAGAAGTGAATAGAACAGAAGAAGGAAAGAAACTAAAGAAGAAAAGTAGAAAATAAAGGAATTGAAAATGAGAAGAGAAGAGAAAAGGAAAATAAACTGGAGAAGAGAAGAGAAGAGGAAAAGAAACTAGAGAAGGGAAGAGAAGAGAAGAGAAGAGAAGAGAAGAGAAGAGAAGAGAAGAGAAGAGAAGAGAAAACTAAAGAAGAGAAGAAAATAAATGAAATGAAAATGAGAAGAGAAGAAAAGAGAAGAGAAGAGGAAAAGAAGAAGAAAAGAAACTAGAGAAGATAAGAGAAGAGGAAACTAAAGAAGAAAAGTAGAAAATAAAGGAATTGAAAATGAGAAGAGAAGAGAAAAGGAAAGGAACTGGAGAAGAGAAGAGAAGAGAAGAGAAGAGAAGAGAAGAGAAGAGAAGAGAAGAGAAGAGAAGAGAAGAGAAGAGATGATTGTGAATTCTGGACCTTCCTTGAGTAACAGACTGATGGATGGACAGATCTTATCTCTTTATCAGACAGAGAAATATACATCATGAGGGCTTCTCAGGCTGTGTCTCATTTAGAGTGATAGATTATTCCTCAGTACAACATGTCTGCAGGTTTTAGTACTCTAGGTGCCGTATTCAATAAAGTTCCTAACTTTTCCCAACACAACTGAGGTGAACATGTCCTAAGCTTAGAGTAAGGGTGTGGTCGAGCCCAGTGCTACAGATGACTGCATGATTGATGAATGAATATCAGCAGTGATTGCTTGATCCACGGTAGCAGTGTGCACCTTGGAAACCTTGGCCATGACATCACCGTTTTAGATTTCTGTTAATGAATGCTCCTAATATTCTGCTTGGTGTCCATTTAGACAGGTTGGGATATTTATTCAGTTGATGAAATATTTATTTAATAAGTCATCACCAAATCAGGGCTATGTTCTGGTCTAGAGCACACTTTATACTCAAAGATAGCTGAAGGGCCCAGACAAGCATTATTAAACACCATTGTGTTCACATCTTCCCAATTAGCAAACAAGCTGCATGCGATGTTGTTAAGACATAAAATGTGCATGTCATGTGGATGTTTGTGTGCTATCTGAGATGAGGCATTAATCACCTCATACTGTCAGTCACATAGAAAACAGTGTTCACCTTCTATATGATTACTATCAGCATTCTGTCACAAGCACACGATGAATACTTTATATGGCCAAAAGTATGTGGACACCATCACACCCATATGTGGTTCTTCCCCAAACTGTTGCCATAAAGTTTGAATACACAGTTGTATAGAATGTCCTTACATGCTGTAGCATTACGGTTTCCCTACACTGAAACTAAGAGGCCCAAACATGTTCCAGCATGATAATGCCCCTGTGCACAAAGCGAGATCCATGAAGACATGGTTTGCCAAGGTGGGAGTGGAAGAACTAGAGTGTCCTGCACAGAGCCCTGACCTCAACCCTAATGAGCACCTTTGGGATGAACTGGAACACCGACTGCGCCCCAGGCCTCCTCACTTCCCAACATCAGTGCCTGATCTCACTACTGCTCTTGTAGCTGAATGAGCACAAATCCCCACAGCCACAGCCTTCCCAGAAGAGTGAAGGTTATATAACAGCAAGGGGGACTAAATTTGGAATGGGAGGTTCAAAAAGCACATGTAGATGTGATGGTCAGGTATCCACAAACTTTTGTCCATATAGTGTATAATTTTATTAGACTGTTCCGTAGGTCACATTCTGCACTGTCATAATTTAACCACGCCCACATCTCCACTAAATGAAATAAGATCAACATGTACTAAATACATTTATTTCATTTTTAAGCCTGTTGAATGTAGCCCAATTCATGTTTCATTTACTGCTTTTCACAACATATTGTTAGACAGCTAATCCTAATTTCACTAATTAATTAATTAATTAATTAATTATGTAATTTGCTGTGAAGTGCCACAGAGGCTTTTATTCTTTACATTTTAGCCTCTCATTACAATAATAATCCGCCTAATGGCAAACAGCAGACATTTCCTGAGAGCAAATGATATACTGGATGCCAAAAATTAAACCTTATATATTTATGTCCTTTTATCGTTGAAACCCTAAGAGGGTTTTTTGAGGGTGGTTGGAGCTTATAGCCCATTTATACCAACCGCCCCTGAGTATGACACATTCCTCATGATTTCAATTCCTTTTTTTTTCCAGCTGCTACATCACAATTACATCTACTATTGAATAAGAGACTGGGGATCCACTAGAAGCCCCAACTTAATCTAAATTAAGAAGTTCCTCCCTGTTGCTTCACCTTAATATAGAGTTTGATTCAATTATAACTCGCAGCTCATTACTAGATTGATTTTGTGAATAACATCACAAGATGGATAGTGAAAAAGACAAAGCAGGAAAGGAAGGTTAATTACTACTGAGGGCAAGCAAGGCAGTCTTTTGAGCTATGTGTTAATTAGCAGGATAGATTGTGTGTGTTCAGGTAATGTGGTACACGTAAGCAATGCTGTGTTTATTAGAAATCTTCATAGAATTTGTGATGGTTTTAATGGTTATAATGTGAATTGTATTGGTTTTAATGGAAACTGTAATGGTCCTTGTGGGTCTCTACTGGTAATTTGTTGCTTCTAGTGGTGGTATGTTATGTCTAGTGGATACCATTAAGGACCTACATCCTTAATATGTTCTATTATGTAATGGAAACCATTTGCTGATGGTTTATAATGGTATTTGTGGTGGAAACCATTAGAAGTTCTGTGATGGTTTCTTTTTTTTTCCAGCAGGGTTGATGGGAAGTAAAATTGCTACTAGATATTAGGAGTGAAAAAGTAGTCAATAGTTGGGCAGGGTACAATGCAGACAGGAAGTTCTGCAAACCTAAAACCTTCCCGTACTGAAAAGTCACATGAACTTCATGAAATTTACACGTGTGGTTTTAAGAGACTTCACATGTTATGTTTCACACATTTTTTCACATTTACCCAGTGAATGTGTTTTTATTTTCACATGATTTTTTTGTAGATAGATTCATTTCAGATTTATTTATCTTCATATGTTATTATTTCATATGTAATTATTTCATATATTATTATAGGTATTAGCCTGAGGACATTAGGTTAATACAGTGTCCTATCTACCAAATCGGAAGCTATACTTTAGCACAAAAAAAAAACGTTAAATGGTTACTTGTGTGTTCTGTAAGGACGGTATCTATATTTTGGTTCTTATTTGGTAAGACAACATCTTGAGGATTTCAGACAGCCTCGATGTGTCGCAAAGCTATATTGATTTTAAACCCAACAGTTGATTAAATGAGTGACTCTACTGTCTATGGAGCTTTTCAGACCTCCCTGTTATAATGAAATATCTGCTAGCAGTGTGCAAATGTGACTGGCGTCAGTGTAATTTCTCCACTCATCCACTGATGACAGGATAAACTTCTTCAAGATTTTAGTAAGTGCAGATCAGCACATAAGACCTAAACTGTAATCTAAATTAATCAGTTCCTTCCCACTGCTTCAATTAAAACTTGCACTTTGTTACAAGACTGATTTAACAAATATCATTCCCAAGAAGAATGTACAAGAGAGGGAGGTTCATTAACATAACAACATTGAGAAATAACAATCAAGCTGTGATTTAACCAAATAGATCAATGATCGTTAACACCAGCGTCTCTTATCTCTCTTCTTCCTTAACATTGTGTTTTAATCATAGAGCTCATTTAAGAGCTCTAATAGAAACAGATGGCTCATTTACCTATCCTGTAGCTCATCCTTCTCCCTCAGTGAAAGTACAAATTGTTTTTGTAGGAGACAATACCCCCCCAAAAAGGCCAGAATTTTAAACTTGCTGATTTCAGTTGTGTGTATTTTTGATTAATGCTAATCTTTGAATTGTTCTTACATGACCTGTTTCATTTTGTATACCCATTACGCTCATTCAACAAAAAATGAGTAACTCAAGACAAAAGTGATTAACACAATTATGCAACCATAAAACATGCACTTGATAAATCTAAAGCATTCAAATAAATTGTTAAAAATTTGAGACTCAATGTTAGTTTGTTTATCGGAAGTAGATGGATGGAGATATTTGACCATTTTTATTGCTGAAGAGTGTGGGGTAGTAAAAAAGATTACAAGAGCACATGCACTTGATATAAATGGGGCTTGTCTGAATGTGACTCCTAGTAACGTTTCAAAATATTGGCACACAAAATCTGTCTTCAATAATTCTAATAATAATTTGTAAAATAAATGGATGAAACAAAAGAGGAGATTGTGACTTTCTCTCGCCTCCCCATTTGTAAATCAGTTGAGTGCACCATATCTGGAGTCGCAACACCTAGTTTGGGTTATCCTAATAGAATAGCTATGCTTATTTTGCTTAATGTATGGATTTGTTTTGGACTGCTGACTATTCAAATAAAACGAGTTTCACAAAATGTTCATTAAATGCGTGTGTGCGTGTACAGCTTTTCTTGTATAAATGCTCCTGCGAAGGATTTACAAATAAATCCATTCATATACAGCTTCATAAATGAAGCCCAAAAGGTGCTCATGTGCCATGTTTTTAGAAAAGTAAATTGCTCTGGATTATAAATCACACACCAAAAATATATGCATTATAAGCACAGTGATTTATTTTGCTTTATATTTGTAGAACCTAGTATATATACACTGATCAGCCATAACATTAAAACCACCCACCTAATATTGTGTAGGTCCCTCTTGTGCCACCAAAACAGCTCTGACCCGTCTAGGCATTAACTCCACAAGAGCTCTGATGGTGTGCTGTGGACTTGTTTGTCCAGCACATCCCACAGATGCTTGATCGGATTGAGATCTGTGGAATTTGGAGGCCAAGTCAACACCTTCAACTCCTTCTCATCTTCTAAGATCTCCCAGCAGAACTTTGCCCAGAGCATCACACTGCCTCAGCTGGCTTGCCTTCTTCCCATAATGCATCCCCAGGTAAGTGACACACACGAACCCATCCATCCACACGATGTAAAAGAAAACGTGATTCACCAGACCAGGCCACCTTCTTCCACTGCTCCATGGTCCAGTGCTGATGCTCACGTGCCCATTGTAGGTGCATTTTGGCATTGGACAGGGGCCAACTTGGGCGCTCTGACCGGTCTACAGCTGCGCAGCCCCATACGCAGCAAGCTGTGATGCACTGTGTGTTCTGACACCTTTCTATCATAGCCAGTATTAACTTTTTCAGCAGTTTGTGCTCCAGTAGCTCTTCTGTGGAATTGATCCAGATGGATGAGCCTTCGCTCTCCATGTGCATCAATGAGCCTTGGGGGGCCATGACCCTGTCACCATTTCACCAATTGTCCTTCCTTGGACCACTTTTGGTAGGTACTAACCATTGCATACCGGGAACACCCCACAAGACCTGCCATTTTGGAGATGCTCTGACCCAGTCGTCTAGCCATCACAATTTGGCCCCTGTGAAAGTCACTCAGATCCTTATGCTTGCCCATTTTTCCTGCTTACAACACATCAACTTCGAGAACTGACTTTTCACTTGCTGCCTAATATATCCCACCCCTTGACAGGTGTCAATTCACCTCTGAGTGGTTTTAATGTTATGGCTGATTTGGTGTATTTACATAAAGTATATTTACAGTTGTAGAACCCGGAGGACTCGGGAGACAGGCAGACATTGACAGAGCTTCAGGGCTCACTTTATTTCTCCAACAGGGTGTTTTGGCATGCTCTCAACAGCTCAATTGGAAAAACAAAATAAAACACAGTCCCAATATTTCAGGGCTTTCACCTCAGTCAAGTTCACTAACACTTTCCAAGCAGTAGTGTTCAACTGTTGTTTTTTTGTTTTGTTTTGTTTTTTAGGTTTTGATGATGTGCAGAGAAAGTCAAGTACATTATATAATCAGTCAGAAATTGCTGCACACTGAAACCAGGTTGAACGTGTTTTAACACACACACACACACACACACACACACACACACACACACACACACACACTACTATTATTACTACTGCATGTATAATAAAACTGTGTACTATTGATCTGTTCTACTTTAAAACATTTTTTTTTTTCAAGGATGAAGGGGAAGAAGAAATGAAAGCCTTGTTCCTGTAAAGATGAAAGACCCTTGTTATTGGGAGAAAAAACACAAAAGCTGCAGATCTGCACAGTTTGTTGGGTTTTTATTTATTTATTTATTTTTCCAGCTGACTGCTATAAATTGTTATGTATCTTGTTAAAACAGAAAATAGGGCAGGGAACTTTATGATAATACAGTGCATACTGTAAATGAGGTCATACAGTAAAGTGTTTATTGGTTATAACTGAATTAGAATTGTAAATTTCCCAGCAGTAGTGCTCTAGGATTTTCACACATTACAGTACAAAATTGTCGCCGTTTTTTCCGCTTAATGAACAACAAATGTCACAGGGATATCTACGTGGATAAACACTCGCCTTTGTTGTATGACCTTTGTTCCTCTTCACTTGGTCACAGAAGCATCCTGTATCCTTTCTGGTTTCCTCACTTCCTGCTCCATCTCTGTTCTGACCACACTCCAGTCTCATACTCTATGTCTCATGTGGATGCATCGCTATACGCATATACACTCATGTACTTGTACGGCTAGTGTAAATGTGCTAGCAGGGCTAGGTTCCATGTCTTTCAGTGATATAAAGACATCAGTATAAGGTTTCGTTCAAATCAGAATGGGTTATATTGTAATGGATTTTTGTGCAACAGCATCACTGTCATAAGAAGAATATACACAAGTGGCAGTGTGTTAGATGATTACACACAGTGACATGTCACATACAGTACTGTGCAAAAGTTTTAGGCACCCTGTTTTTTAGTACAAACTTTGTTATAGATTTTGTATTTTATGACGTCTACATTATCAAGTCAGTACAAAAAACATTTTAGATTCCCAAACATTAGTTTTCTAGCACAAAATTAAATGTTACAGAAAAATGTTTGCATGTCATTAAAGAAAGCAGCATATTACATAAGAGACACTTTTCAGACAAAAAACACAATGAAGGCTGCTGGGTTTTGCTGCAAAAATAAGAAGCGAGTGCGAAAGTCAAAGTCTCCAGAAGAACTGTGTCTGGTTCTGCAAGATGCTCAATAAAACTTACCAGCTCATTTCCTTATAAAACTGCACAAATTGTACAGGAGACTACTATTTTTATTTATGTATTTATTTATTCATTTTCACACCAAATATTGACTTTGTTTCATTCACTACTGTTTACTGCTCTTTACTGTATTGTTTTAATGTAGAAAAATTTAATTTCATTATTTTGAAGGCATCTTTGCTCTACAGCATTTCTTTGCATGTACCTAAAATGTTTGCACAGTACTGTAGATTAATCCTTAAATGGGTTATATATCCTTAACCTCCATTTGGGCTGGTATATTTCTACCTGCTTTGCTGACACATCCCTAACACGCCATCAGCAGATTGAGAAAGTGCATGTGAAATACAGTTGTGGGTGGAATGAATGTGAATGAAGGATTATTTACTTTATCATAATTATTTACTGTTTCCTCCGGGTACTCCGGTTTTCCTCCTCCAGTTCAAAGACATCCTGTAGGCTGATTGGCATTTCCAAATTGTCCGTAGTGTGTGAATGTGTGTGCATTTGTGCCCTGTGATAGCCTGGCACCCTGTCCAGGGTTTCCCACATTGTGCCCCTAACCCTAACCCTGGGATAGGCTCCAGGCTCCCTGCGACCCTGTGTAGGATAAGCGGTACAGAAAATGGACTGAAGGATGGACAGAACTGATGGATGACAGAACTGTAAGTTTAGGGTTTTATAGGTTGAATGATAATTTTAAAAATTTGAAATCATGAATGCAGCTGGCTATTTGTCTTTAAGTGAGTGTGTGTGTGTGAGTGAGTGTGTGTGTAGTTTGCCCCACATTATTATTTTTTATTATGCCTTTTACTGTAATATAAATCTTGCAATATAATGCATTGTTCAACACTAATAGTTTCATTATCAAGCTACTGATCAGTATTATATTTTACTAATATCATGACCAGCTGTCAATGCTTCTATGTATATTTCAGAAGAGTTTTACAGATACAGATCTTAAATACCCACTTAGCAAAATTTCATAGTACTAAAAAAATGGGCGTACCCTTCAAGCATGCATTTCTAGTAATTTGCCAACAATGCTTCAGTGTCTTCATCTAGGAATAAGAACATTACCAGTCTTCAAATTAGTTGGTATCTTGCCTTCTGAAAAAGATGGGTTGAACAGATGGGTAATGGCATGAGCCAGATGTTTCTTCAAAAGAAGTGGTCTTCTCCTTCTTCGTTTGCCTTAAAAGATTTTTCACCTTCCTAATAGTACAATGATTCTGCCATGTAGATACGCTGAAAAATAATATTCAGGGGTTCAGTAAATATGACAAAAATAAATCTGTGATTTTGATACAAAAAATATGATTAGAATTACTTTAATTGCTTTCAATTTCAGTTTTTTTGTTTGTGATTTGCATGGTCTTAAGGCCTAAATCTATTGTATTACGAAATGTTCTAAAAAGATCAAGTGTTTATGTAAAGTTTTTGCATTTCTCAGTCAGGTGTATGATTTTTGTGTGCATGCATAAGTGAATTTAGTAATTGTCTTGGATTCTGCCAGTTCAGTCTTTATGAAGGCTGATAGACAGTAAATGCATTTTCCCATTAGAGTGCTATTTCTGGTTGGAAACGTTTAGGCTGTTAGTGGCCATTAAGTAGTAATGATAACGTTTTGAAGATGTAGAACAGATGAAAAATGAAAGGGCAGAAATGAATGATGATAAGAAATGTTTTAATTTAAATGCTGGTACAGGCAAAACTCTCCTGGTAAGCATTTCAAAAACTGGAACTATGTCGCAAGAAGCCATCAGAGCCGGCCTGATGTAGCTGCTGCCAAAGCACTCAGAAATTTGAGTTAAATTTACTTATAAAAAAAAAAAAGAAAAGAAAACTGCTAGGTTAATTTACTTACATTTTTGTTTTTTGAGAATAATCCGTGTTTCCATGTAAACTTTACTTAAAATATACTTAGTTAAATTTACTAAGGCTTCCATCCATCCACAGGGAGCCTGGAGCCTCTCCCAGGGGACTCGGGGCACAAGGCAGGGGACACCCTGGACAGGGTGACAACCCATTGCAGGGCACGATCACACACACATTCACACACTACGGACAATTTAAAGATGCCAATCAGCCTACAGCGCATGTCTTTGGACTGGGGGAGGAAACCGGAGTACCTGAAGGAAACCCCCGAAGCATGGGGAGAACATGCAAACTCCGCACACAGGGCCTTGGCGGGAATTGAAGCACCAACCCTGGAGGTGTGAAGCAACAGTGCTAACCATTAATAAGACTTTGTAAATTGTTACCATGCTTTTATCAGTCTACTGAAAGAACATAAATAGCAAATGAAGAACTCTCCTGTTAGGCTACTGAACAAAAAAGTAATTTATCACCTTATCATATTAGCCTATTATTCTTCTGTAACCCCCTCCAACTTTACATAACTCAGTTCCTTCTGCTGTATTCCCTGTTCTTTCTGAACAAAATCCCACCAATTTCTTGGATGTTACCTCTAACATACAGTACACCCACTGAATGTGTTGTATCATTTGCATCTAGTCGTTTTGCATCCGATTCCTTAATTACCATGCTTTGGTGTGCACATTAATATGAACTTGGTACTTTCTTTGCCTTTCAGCCTCTTTAATTGTTATTGTCACCCTGGGCTTATTAGCAGTTCATGTGAATTGAGTTGCTGGTTTATTAGAGAAGTGAACTCTGCAGGCATTCAGTTACTGGTACTTGCGCGCACACACACACACACACACACACACACACACACACACACACACACACACACACACACACACACTACTTTGTCACCATTATGTCAGTATCACTGCTGTGCTGTCAATCAACCAAATAATATCCTGACAATGATAGTCCTGCAGTGATCTGTTTATGTCAGACACATCCAAACTTTTTCCCAGTTTTTTGAGAACTTTTTCTATCAGAAATGTTCCATCTCACCCGCAGTTTGAATACCTCTGCTTTATGTAGACAGATGATGAGAAGGCACTCTAGTCCAGTAAGCAAGATAGATAGAGAGTCAGCACTAAACTTTTGTTGCTGATAAGAGCATGCTTAATATATGTGCACTCCTGCTGCCTGATCTGATGTCGATACCACATCCTGGCACACTTCTACTGCTGTGGCTCCTCTCGCCATCCAGATCTGCCTCGTTGATCCTGATACTTTACTTCTGCTCTGAACTTGTGACTCACCTTCTGTTGCAGCTTATAAGATCTTCTACTATAATCATAAAGGCCGTCCTGGGCTCAGCCTAGGACCCTTATTCACAATCTGCTCTCACTGAACATCCTTTCAATACAATTAATCCTTTCTGCCTTTACTCCTCTATATCTGTATACTGTAATGATTGTCACTAAAAAGAGAGTTGATTCCCTGTTGAATCTGGTTGATTTCAAGTTTTCCTCCTCATGTCATCTCAGGGAGTTTTTCCTTGTCACTGTCACCCCTGGCTCAGTCATTAGGGATCTAAATTTGCTGCTGCATCAGAAAATAAAGAAAATGGTAACACTTTACAATATGTTTTTTATAAAATGTTACCAAGGAAATGACACCTTACTATTCTACTACATTATTGTGCCAATATACCAATGTTGATCTGACAAGTTTTTTTCTGCACTCATTTTCCACTGTCTGCACCAAACAAAACTCTTGCATAACTTTGAACAAAAGAATGCACTGAGCACCAGACAATGTTCTTCATATCACAATATAACAGATATGTAATTTTAGCTGTACTAACAAGCTTTTACACATCATACTTTTTTTTAACCATTTATAGTTACAGTTAGTATAGTTACTGTCTATAGTTCCTAAATACTCCCCATGGAGGAAATCGTACTGTCCAATATAAAGTACTAACACCCAAGACTGCTTCCATAAATTTAAAATAAACACCTCCTTTAAGAAAGTATTACTAAATCAGCTATTAAAATATTTTCTTTTATAAATAGCAACAGATTTTAATCTGTTTATTATTGGCCATAGCACAAGCGCATTAACATAAAGCTTGCACCTTGCACTTACAGAGCCATGTATACAAAAAAAAAGCATCCTGTGAGCAGCAAGAACCTGGTCTTTAACTTTCCAGTTTCAGTGATTCCATGCCCACTGTAGCATCAGATTCCTGTTCTTGGCTGATAGGATTGGAACCTGATGTGCTCTTCTGCTGTTGTAATCCATCCGCCTCAATGTTTGGCATGTTGTGCATTCTGAGATGCTTTTCTGCTCACCACAGTCGTAAAGAGTGGTTGTTTGAGTTATCGTAGCCTTCCTGTCAGCTGACATCTCTCATCAACAAGATGTTTCTACTCGCAGAACTGCTGCTCTCTGGATGTTGATTTTATTGTTGTTGTTGATTTTTGTTGTTGTTCACACCATTCTGTGTAAACCGTTGTATGTGAAAATCCCAGGTACTCAGCAGTTTCTGAAATATACAAACAAGTTTGTCTGGCACTAACAAGCATGGCATGGTCAAAATGACTGAGATCACACATCCTGAAGTTTGATGTGAATATTAACTTGACCTGGATTATCTTGATCTGGATCTGCATGACTTTATGCATTGTGCTGCTGTATATGCTCAGAAAAGTTCACTGTTGTCACAGTGTAAAAAAAAAAGAAAAAAAAAGTATTTTCCTATTATTTTCCTTCAAACTGAACTTCAATGGGTTTTTGACCATATTGAGACGTCAACAGTGCTCCATAACTTGTGAATTGGGACCTGTTAGAAAATTTCAACCATTTTAGGCACCACTACAATAAAAGGGAAAACAACAGGCATGCCAAGACAGCTAAGCCCTCCATATACTAGTCTAAAGTTAATACAGGCAAGTTTCAAAAACGAAAGCGAGGGCAGTATTACTTTTCCTCCTACAAAAAACTGTCAGTACTTTAGAAACTTAATATTTGATCTGCAGTTCTTGGTAGAGGACAAACTTTGTGCATTTTCAGGTAACCTGGTATTTTGGGCAAAATACTTCTGGAAGCAAGACTGTGTGTATTTTTAAGTAAGTAGCTGTTATGGGTGTGACACATATGATGAATGGGTTTCTTGAGTAGCTTCATTCTCAGGGTGATACACAATCTATCTATCTATCTATCTGTCTATCTATCTATCTATCTTACTTTCATCATGTAAAAGTAAGGAACAAAGTCAGTAAACTCTTGTTCTGAAAAATGAAAGGAAATAATTGCTCCTGTTTGGATGAAAACTGATTCTCATGAGGAAAAACACACACGTTCAGTTTTGTTGCTTCAGTAAGTGCTTGCCCTGTAAATCTTTTCAAACGCTCACACAATCATCAAAAACTTTGCTAGGAGGCAGGCAGGACAGCAAGGGGTTTTCTATAAAGTTATTCGTGGGTTACAGGAGCTCCGTAGGCGTCTCCTGAAACTCTTCTGAGAATGCCAGGTCAGCGTTCGGGAGCTGTGTAAATCTATCATTAGACTCACCGGAGGGTAAAAATATGGAGGTGCTGTCTCTCTCTCTCTCTCTCTCTCTCTCTCTCTCTCTCTCTCTCTCTCTCTCTCTCTCTCTCTCTCTCTCTCTCTATCTATCTATCTCTCTCTGTCTCTCTGCATGGAATATACAGGTTGTAGATTATAAACTACACCCTTATATCATCTAGATTATTTTATATGAACTGAAGTTTGTATACATGATAAAATAGTGGTGTTATTTATATGTTAATCAGATAACACTTTGCCAATACACTTTGTGAATGTCATGCATGAAATATTTCTGGTGATGTGGAACATCTAACATTTCATGCAGATATAAGCATATCTTTAGGTCTGTGTTCAGTTAGGGACATTAGTTTTGCACGTGTGATATTGTTGTTGATGTAAAGCTAATGTGTCTTATGAATAGTGTAACAATGAGTTATAGATGTCATTAATATTAATAGAATTTCAATTGTTTTGGCAACATTACATTCACAGCAGTCATGCCAGTGAAATCTATCGATCTACCACTGTCCAAGTCATGCTCTTACAGAAAATCAATCAATACCTTCTGACCAATCAGAATCAAGCATTCAAAGTGCTGTGGTACAGTATAAAGCAAATTAAACTAAACTGAGATGGATTGAAAGACGTGAAGAGTGACAGAGAAAGACAGAAAGAGTATGAAAGACACAGACATCAAGGGTCTACATCAAACAGTCAATCAAGACTAGGAGATGTGAATTAAAATCGCATGAAGATCCTCTAATCATCTATCACATTTTGTCTTTTATAATCTGCGAGTCTTCCTCTGTCTGTGTAAGTGGCTTCCACTTTTTTTTTTTTTTAATCAAAATGAGCTCACTTAATCATAGCACTTTAAGTTTCAATTCCCCATAGGGACCTAAATGCAGATTTAAGCTCTTTGGCACAGAGAAAGATTCTACACTCATTTTCCTGAAATGTTGACAGGTGCAGAAGGTTGCTAGATGACAGGAGAGGAGTCGGTGATGATGAAAGCAGTAGTTTTTCTTTAGTAGTTTTTATTCAGCACCTGTGGCCGGAAGTACAGTACAGCCCTCCCTACTAATGATCTACCCCAGAAATGCGACTCATGGCATGTGAAAGTCACACTTTTCTGCTTTAACAAATAAATTCATTGGTCATTAATCTCTATTGGTCTTTCTTGACATGCTGGCTGTATTATTCTAGGGAACTGGACCATCTCAGAATATTTGACACCATTGACAAATGCCTGAATTAAGGAGGATGTGTTGGGCATTCCATATCTCATTAACATTTACAGTCTCCAGACAGCCATGACAACTAGCTTTTATGTTGTTTTTTTTTGTTTGTTTGTTTGTTTCTTTCTTTCTTTTCACCAATGTGTTTAGTTTGCAAAACTTCTAGAAAAAAAAAATCTTTCTTTTTTAAGCCATAGTAATACGATCAGTATATCAGGCTACTATACTGTGTACAGAGCATTTCTTATAAACTGATCATCAACAGATTGCACAGTAATGTTTTTATATGTCAAGAACACTTTTAGTCATGTACCTGTATATCATAGCTGCAGGTTGAGGTCTATACCACTGAAATACACTCACCATCCACTTTATTAGGAACACATGTCCACCTGCACATTCATATAGTTATCCAATCAGGCAATCATGTGGCAGCAGTGTAATGCAAAAATAATCAGGAACCTGATGTGGTCTTCTGCTGTTGTAGCCCATCCATCTCAGGGTTTGATGTGCTGTGCATTCTGAGATGCTTTTCGACTCACCACAGTTGTACGGAGTGATTATTTAAGTTACTATAGACTTCCTGTCGGTTCAAACAGTCTGGTCATTCTCCTCTGATTTCTCTCATCAACAAGGTGTTTCAGCCTGCAGATCCTCTGCTCACAGTATGTTTTTTTTTGTTGTTGTTTGTTTGTTTGTTTGTTGTTGCACCATTCTGTGTAAACTCTAGAAACTGGTGTGTGGGATAATCCCTGGAGATCATCAGTTTCTGAAATACTCAAACCAGCCTGTCTGATACAAACAACCATGCCACGGTTAAAGTAATAGAGATCACACTTTTTCTTCATTCTGATGTTTGATGTAAACATTAACTGAAGCTCTTGACCTGTATCTGCATAATTATTTGCATTGCGCTGCTGCCACATGATTGGCTGATTAGATAACTGCATGAATGTGCAGGTCTATAGGTGTAGATAAAGTGTAAGTGAGTAATAAAGTGGATGTGAGTGTATATAATAATGTAAAAGGGGATAATGACAGCCATTAGCTAAGATTTACAAAGTCTTACTTAAAAAAAAAAACAGACAACATGTACAGTAAATTTAAGCAATATCACACAAGCACGAGTGCAGTTACACTGAATCATCAATCAGCATGGCTATGAAATAACTGTTGTATAAACATGCATATATTGTAATTTATTTATTTTTTATTGTATCTCCTTGTTTCTGTCTGCACTTTATTTTGTCATATGTGTTGTGAATGATCTACCTTTAATGCTAATGAGAAGCTTTTCATTTTTTTTCATGTTGTATGTGCAAATATAAGAACCTTATTGGTACGTTATAAGTGAAATAAGTAATGTTGGAACAGAGAATTCACGATTATGGATATTTTATTAGTTATGTTCATTTTTTAAATTTATACTAGGAATAAGTCCACTAAGATCACTGGCACTATTTACACATTACGTACAGTACTATGGGAAAAGTCTTAGGTACATGTAAAGTAATGCTCATAAAGCATTCAGAAATGATTAAATTTAATGTTTTCTGCATAAAAAAAGAGCAGTAAACAGCACTAAAAAAAAAAAAGGTCAATATTTGGCATGATGCTTTGCTTTTAAAAATGCATGAGTAGTCTCCAGTTCATGTTATACAGTTTTATGAGAATACTAAGTGGCAAGCTTATCTAAGCATCTTGGAGAACCTGCCATCATATTTTCTGTAAACTCAGTGTAAACTCATCTCTTTTAGCAGATAAGCAAAAAAAAAGGGGGGGGGGGGGGCAAGCAATAAAATTAGTCTGACATCACACTATGGTAGTTGGATGTTGTAATGTGTGTATCAGATGAACTGTAAGTCTGTTTGAGATACTGAACAATTTGAGTGTCTGATGATTTAGACATGCAGCGTAAACAATGCAAAACTGTTATCTACATGTATAAGCTTCCTTTGTTTGTTAACTACATTAGTCTTGGCGTTCCAGTACAAAACTGAAGAAGCAAACTTTTGACATGATTTTGCTGTGATTATATTTGGGAGAAAAGAGAAATCATTTGGGGGTAAAGTTGCATTTTGAAGAAACTGCTGCTTGAAAAAAAAAGAGTAGAATTCTGCAGCATTTTATTCACATTAGTTTATAGAGCTGTTATTACAGTATAATAACAGTGTAATTACATTGTAACTACAAAAAAGGGGTGCTATTTTACTATCTTACAGTCCTCAGTTCCATAACTCTTTCAGTCTCTTTTGGAATTCCAAAAATCTTTTACAATTCACAGATCTCACGTGAACTTTTTGCACATTTGCTTATGTGAGTAATATGTGACCATGTGGAGGAAGAAAAAAAAAAAAACACACAAAAAGTGCATTTTAACATGTTATGACCTGCATTTGCAAATTCACATAAAAATAAAGCGAATCATTTATGATCACACGTAAAAAATAAAATAAAATAAAATAAAAACACATGCCCTACATCTGAATGGTCCAAGTGTGAAACGTGACATTTGTGTGACTTTTCTGAACAGAAATGAAATAATTAACATTAAAGTTTGAGGCTTATCTGCGGTTGTATATTAAAGTTTAATGTAAATCTATATTTTAATCTGCTATTATCAGTGTGTGCTTAAACCTCATCACCTGTTCTACCAAACTGATATTCAACATACAATTCTGAAGACTTTCAAAATATCATCACTTCCCCCAGAATTGGCTACATTCTACATTTAAAATACAGCTGCGTTTCCCCAGGATGCCTAAGCACCAGACACACAGCAATTTCATGAACAGCACTGTCTTCTCTTATGATTTCCCTCATCCACTTTCATCCAATTTGAAAGACAGAGTGAGGGGGAGATTATAAGCGAGAAAGCAGGTAATATTTGATCAGTGGTGATGGTGATTGTCCTTTTCTTTTGGAGTAGAGAGGCTAAGACCTATGAAATGAATAGCCACAGATGGCTCACAGTCAATAAATGAAATCTACAAGGATGACAATATGTGTAGGATAAGCGGTATAAAAAATGGATGGATGGATGGATCTGCACATTCATGCAAACATTCAATCAGCCAATAATATGGCATATATCACTGATATTTGTTTAAAAAACAAAACAAAACAAAAAAAACAACAGATCCTCATAAAATCAATGTTCTGAGCCTTTGTTTAATTTAACAGAAACTTTGTACCTCAGCTGTTAAATAAATGACTAACCTGAAAAAGGATTAATGCTAATGGACGCACTTGGAGTTAATAATGGTCTAAATGTTGCATACTGAAGTATCACTGTGACCTTTTCTGTCCTCTCTCAAGTAGAAAATGAGCTATAACCTCAAAAGCCATTGTGTCATGTTTGCTTGTGTTCTTGTTTTTGAATGTATAATGAAAAGCACTAGTTTCGTCAGTTACTGCAGTTTCCTCGTGTCCAGTGTCTTTGGCTTTTGATTGTTGCATGTGGATTGGATTTGGATTATGGGTCTTGCTCTCCTGAACCCGACTCCCCATGTTTCTGGATTTGGATTACAGATTTACTTCTGCAAGACCTGACTTCCTGTGTTTTTTGGATTTAGATTATGGATTTACCTCTCCTCAGCCTGGCTGCGCATATTTTGGACTTATGGATTTGGGTCCAGATTTCTCGGATGTGCACAAATAAAGAGACCTCTTCTTTTCCTTTCGACTGTTCCCTTCAGGGATCGCCACAGCGAATCATCTGCCTTCATCTAGCCCTATCCCCTGCATCCTCTTCTCTCAGACCCACTACCTTCATGTCCTCCTTCACTACATCCATAAACCTCCTCTTTGGTGTTCCTCTCGGCCTCCTGCCTGGCAGCTCTAACCTCAGCATCCTTTTACTGATATATTCACTCTCCCTTCTCTGAACATGTCCAAACCATCTCAACCTGGCCTCTCTAACTTTGTCTCCAAAACATCTCACATGTTCTGTCCCTCTGATGAACTCATTCCTGATCCTATCCATCCTCGTCACTCCCAAAGAGAACCTCAACATCTTTAGCTCTGCTACCTCTAACTCTTCCTCCTGTCTTTTCCTCAGTGCAACTGTCTCCAAACCATACAACATCGCTGGTCTCACTACTGTCCTGTACACCTTTCCTTTCATTCTTGCTGGTACTCTTTTATCACACAACAGACCTGACACTTTTCTCCACACATTCCAACCTGCCTGCACACGCTTCTTCACCTCTTTTCCACACTCCCCGTTGCTCTGGACTGTTGACCCTAAGTACTTAAAATCCTGCACCTTCTTTATCTCTTCTCCCTGTAACCTCACTGTTCCACTTGGATCCCTCACATTCACACACATGTATTCTGTCTTGCTGCAACTAAGCTTCATTCCTCTTCTCTCCAGAGCAAACCTCCACCTCTCTAGACTTTCTTCCACCTGCTCCCTGCTCTCACTACAGATCACAATGTCATCCGCAAACATCATAGTCCATGGAGATTCCTGTCTGACCTCATCTGTCAGCCTGTCCATCACCACCGCAAACAAGAAGGGGCTCAGAGCCGATCCTTGGTGCAGTCCCACCTTCACCGTGAACCCCTCTGTCACACCTACCACACACCTTACCATTGTCCTGCTGCTCTCATACATATCCTGCACCACTCTAACATACTTCTCTGCCACTCCAGACCTCCTCATACAATACCACAGCTCCTCTCTTGGCACCCTGTCATACGCTTTCTCTAAATCTACAAAGACATAATGCAGCTCTTTCTGACCCTCTCTGTACTTCTCCATCAACATTCTCAAAGCAAATATTGCATCTGTAGTGCTCTTTCTTGGCATGAAACCATACTGCTGCTCACAAATGCTCACTTCTCCCCTTAGCCTTGCTTCCACTACTCTTTCCCACAACTTCATTGTATGGCTCATCAGCTTAATACCTCTGTAGTTTCCACAACTCTGCACATCTCCCTTGTTCTTAAAAATCGGCACCAAAACACTTCTCCTCCATTCCTCAGGCATCCTCTCACTCTCTAAGACCTCGTTGAACAACCTAGTTAAAAACTCTACTGCCATCTCTCCTAGACACTTCCATACCTCCACTAGTATGTCATCAGGACCAACCGCCTTTCCTCTGTTCATGCTCTTCAAAGCTCTCCTAACTTCACCCTTGCTAATCCTTTCTACTTCCTGCTCAACAATATTTGCCTCTACTACTCTTCTCTCTCTGTCATTTTCCTCATTCATCAGTTCCTCAAAGTACTCCTTCCATCTTTCCCTCACCTTCCTGTCACCTGTCAACACATTTCAATCTCTATCTTTAATCACTCTAACCTGCTGCACATCCTTACCATCTCTAACCCTCTGCCTCGCCAACTGATGCAAATCCCTCTCACCTTCCTTACTATCTAACCTTGCATACATGTCCTCATAAGCTTTCTGTTTGGCCTTTGCCACCTCTATCTTAACCTCATGCTGCATCTCCCTATATTCCTGTCTACTTTCCTCTGTCCTCTCACTGTCCCACTTCTTCCTAGCTAACCTCTTCTTCTGGATACTCTCCTGAACTTCCTCATTCCACCACCAAGTCTCCTTGTCTTCTTTCCTCCTTCCAGATGACACACCTAGCACCTTCCTACCTGTCTCCCTGATCACTTTGGCTGTAGTAGTCCAGTCATCTGGAAGCACCTCCTGACCACCTAAAGCCTGTCTCAACTCCTCCCTGAAAACTGCACAGCACTCTTCCTTTTCCAACTTCCACCACTTTGTCTTCTGCTCTGCCTTTGCTCTCTTCATCTTCCTCACCACCAGGGTCATCTTACACACCACCATCCTATGCTGTCTAGCTACACTCTCTCCTACCACTACTTTGCAATCACTAATCTCCATCAGATTACAGTGTCTACATAAGATATAGTCCACCTGTGTGCTCCTGCCACCACTCTTATATGTCACCCTGTGTTCCTGCCTCTTCTGAAAGTACGTGTTCACCACAGCCATCTCCATGCTTTTAGCAAAGTCTACCAACCTCTGTCCTTCTGGGTTCCTTACCTGAAGACCAAACCTGCCCATCACTTCCTCATCCCCACTATTCCCTTCACCAACATGTCCATTAAAGTCTGCCCCTATCACCACTCTCTCACCTCTGGGAACACTCTGCATCACTTCCTCAAGCTCGCTCCAGAATCTGTCTTTCTCCTCTTGCTCACAACTTACTTGTGGAGCGTAAGCACTAACAACATTCAACATCACACCTTCAATTTCCAGCTTCAGACTCATCAACCTATCTGACACTCTCTTTACCTCCAGAACATTCTTCATAAACTTCTCCTTCAGGATCACTCCTACTCCATTTCTCTTCCTGTCCAACCCATGATAAAACAGTTTAAACCCTGCTCCAATGCTTCTAGCCTTGCTCCCTTTCCACCTGGTCTCCTGGACACACAGAATGTCGACTTTCCTCCTCTGCATCATATCTACCAGCTCTCTGCCTTTACCTGTCATTGTACCAACATTCAAAGTCCCTACTTTCAGTCCTAAACTCCTGCCTTTCCTCTTCTCTCTCTGCCTACGGACACGCCTTCCTCCTCTAACACACCTTCCTCCTCTCCTTCTTCGACCAACAGTAGCCCAATTTCCACCAGTGCCCTGTAGGTCAACGGCACCGTTGTTAACCCGGGTCCCGACCGATCCGGTATGGAAGTCATGTTAGTGATTCGCATATTGAATTTGGCAAAAGTTTTACATCGGATGCCCTTCCTGACACAACCCTCTCTATTTATCCGGGCTTGGGACCGGCACAAAAAGTACACTGACTTGTGACCTCCTGTGGCTAGATTGACCTCCTGTGGCTAGATTGTAGCAGATTGTGGCTAGATTTGTGCTAGATTGTAGCACAAATAAAGAGACCCAGCTCTTACATCTTGCTGGTGTCTGTTTTTTCTACTTATTTTCTACATTTGCTTTATCTACTTTTGTGTTTAATTCATACAAGACTGGCACAACACATTTGTCTGATCACCATAGAGAAAAAAAAAACTGTTTTGTCTATAACTGTGGTTCTATAAAGTGGCCAAGTCAGGATGTGAAGTATTTGCAGTAAATACAGCTATTATACTGCCATCTTTCCATGGAACCTTCTCGTTACGTTCACCGTCTAACTAAATACGGTCATAGGACTCTAAGGAGAGCTCCTGAAATATGAATTTCAGCTAAGGAATTCACCTAGAAAGTGACTCAGATTGTTTTCTGGGCTTCTTGCTATGTAATCAGTTATCGCTCAACATGAGCAGGTGACTCCACAGATTGGACGCAGATTTGACCCAGTGTCAGCATTGGCATTGCCATGCTATTCAGTAAACGCTGCATCTGTAAAATGGTCCGTGCCAAAGCAGTGAGCAAATAGCTTGGAGCCTGTCTTCAGCTTCCAGGCATTTCAGACACTGGCTGCATGAGCATGACTCTTGCAGCACTGATTAGTAAAACCACTCTGTGCTTCATTAAAAACACTGTGAAGGGAAAACCAAATCTAGCTCTAGATCTTGGTGTTAGGAGAAATCCACCTTAGACTAAACTGAGAACAGAACTGAGATCTGTCATGGGAGAACCATTTAACCATACTAGTGGTACCATACCTAGCCACATGCTGGCTAGTGGGTCAGATAACAGAAGATATGGTATACTATGAGCAGATAATGCTAAGCGGAACATCAAACAAAACTCAACTCCAGCCCAAGTGTTGCATGTGCAGCAATGTGCAGCATGGGAAATCCACTCAATCGCACTAGCAGATGGAGGGGAATTTGGAATACTCTGGGTAAATAATGCAGAGGGAAAACCTGACCCAGCAGCAGGGAGAATGAGGTTTGAATGGAGAGAAAACAGAGTCCAGCCCTGGTTTTGTGAGCTAGCATAATCCAGAAGGCTCTGTAGTGATGACACATGGCATGGTGAGGGAGGTCCATTCACCCATGCCAGCAGCATGTATACTCACAACCCCACTGCGTGGCGCGTTAAATGAGAATCGACTGCTGCTACAGAGCAACAACACTGACCAGTTTAAATATGCTTACTAGCAAACAGTGTGGTGAGTTATAACTAATAAACCTGGTGATGCCAACAACCTGAAGCTGGCAGGTGGCATAGTTCTGTACTGTTTCTTTAGAAAAGCTATTCTTTCCTTAATGTGAAGACTAAAGCACTCACTGTGGCAGAAGACATGAAATGACACAATCACCAGCGTTGGAGGAAGGACAACCTGTCGCTTTTGACAATAGTAACAAATAAAATTGAATTGAATTGAACTGAATATGTTTTTTGGTTTTGTTTTTTGCCTCTAAAGACTGTTTACTTAGCAGACGATTTTTAAATGTACATAAATATTATAGAATAATTCTACTCTTGCTTTTCTGTTTTCATGATTCAGGATGTTTACAGGAAAAAAAGACAAAAGGTTGTTAGTTCAAAACCAGGGACAGAAGGAAACCTGCGAGTGAGCACTGAAACAACTGAATGCTCGACATTCAACGTTCTCATGCGTGTCCTGTCTTCACTTACACTGTCTCTAGTCTACTTTTTTGTTACCTGCTCACTGAGCATAACTGGACAAGGTGCTATTTGTGTGTAATTATGTAAGTTCTGCTTCACAGGAAACCAGTCATGTGGATGCTGTTTGTTTTGCCTTGTTATTGTGTCATGTCCTCTGAAGTGTGAACACATTCTGATACGTTATCAACTTTAACGTTTACCACTTTAAATAAAAGCAAAGGTGGTCGAGTGAAACTCAAAACTCTCTGATAGACACACACATACAGACACAGATGGCAGAGAACAGTCTCTTTGTGATAGCTTGGCAAGGAGCCACATCCTCACACACACCTATGCTCCACATAAAGAGATGTGTGAGACATAATATCAGATTTGATCATAACCAACAAATGAAACACAACCGAGACTGAGTAGACACCTAGATACACAAATACACATCCACTACACATTGGCTGTACTGCTGTACTATGGCACGCACACCAACCCATTGCAGGGCACAATCACACACACACACACACACACACACACACACACACACACACACACACACACACACACACATACACTTTGGGATATACACAGGAAAGTGATGCACATGCACCCGGCCATCCACATGATGTAAAAGAAAACATCATAGCCAGCATTAACTTTTTCAGAAATTTGTGCTACAGTGGCTCTTCTGTGGGACTGTGTCACCAATTCACTGGTTGTCCTTCCTTGGACCATGTTTGGTAGATACTATCCTCTGCATACCGGGAACACCCCACAAGACCTGCCATTTTGGAGATGCTCTGGCCCAGTCATCTAGCCATCACAATTTGGCCCTTGTCTAAGTCGCTCAGATCCTTACACTTGCCCATTGATAGTTTACTGACCACAAAATCAAGGTCCTGCCATGGCCATCCCAGTCCCCTGACTTGAAACCCACAGAAAACCTGTGGGTTGAACTGAAGAGGAGAGTCCACCAGCATGGATCTCGAAATTTGAAGGATCTTGAGAGATTCTGTATGGAGGAATGGTCTCAGATGCCTTGCCATGTATTCTCCAACCTCATCAGGCATTACAGGAGAAGCACAAAGTATTGACTAAAAGGGTGCCAGTAATTGTTGCACACCTATATTTAACAAATAACAAATGATATCCATGAGATCAGATTATTTTTGTGTTGTTGTTTTTTTTAACAAAACATCAAAAGGTTAAACAATAAAGACCATTTTTCACAGCCTTCTTTGCTCATATTTACCAAGGGTGCCATTATTAGTGGAGGGCACTGTATATATTTTTGTCATTCTTATGTAAAAGTTAGGTTATTGTTACTAAACATAGAATGACCTCGGGGTGGGTGGGACATTTGAAAGGCATTTGGCTGTGTAAACTACAGTATGAATAAAGGCTGGTATAAAGATCAACCTATTAAATCAATACATTTGAGTTGCTTTTATATAATCAGTATGTTGATGTATTTCAGTGAAGAAGGAAATAAGTCTTAAATGCAGTTGTAGCAGTGGAGGAAAGATGGAGTCATGGAGAATGAGCAGGTAGCAAGTGATTGTCACAGCAATGTTCTCTCTGTACATTTTGGGGGGTAATACGAATTGCTTGGTTTGCTTGGTTGAGATATATGCAAAAGAAGAACGCATTTCTTTTCAGGAAAAATTAGTTCATCAGGTGAAGTGTTTTGGTTTTCCAAATACACATACAGTATATAAACATTTACATTTACATTTATTGCATTTGACACCTTAATCCAGAGAGAATCCTTAGAGAAGTGCTTTTAAGTCTCTATCAATAAATACATCCTGATACTGGTTCACTAGGTCACGGACTAAGAATACCATTAGTCTAAAACCTCTGTTGGGGAGGTAATATATTGATAAAAGCACACACACAAACACACACATTTTTTTTTAATTAAAGTGTTAATTTAAGTACTTCAGGAAGAGGTAGGTCTTTAGACGTTGTTTGAAGACCGCCAGTGACTCTGTTTGGACATCGAGGGGAAGTTCCTTCCACCACCTAGGTGCCAGATCAGAGAAGAGTATTGATGCATGTCTTCCTTGTACCCTGAGAGATGGTGGGACCAGTCAAACAGTGCTAGAGGTTTGGAGGGAGTGTGGTGCAGTGTGGGGTGTAATAAATGCTTTAAGGTTGGTGGGTGCTGGTCTGTTTTTGGCTTTGTAGGCAAGCATCAGTGTTTTATTCTGATGTGGGTAGCCACAGGAAGCCAGTGGAGGGAGTGTAGCAATGGGGTGGTGTGGGAGAACTTGGGAAGGTTGAAAACAAGTCATAAAGCTGCATTCTGGATCAGCTGCAGAAGGTGAGTTTGTTTGTTTGCTTGCTTGAATAGATATTCAAGATAAAATAGATATTAATAATATTCCAGTGCCATTTGGGTGTGAAAGATACCCAGATACATAGACAGATACATAGAGACACAGTTAAAGACACAAAGAGCACTTAACCAAGGTGTGGACCCTCCCCCAACACACACACACACACACACACACACACACACACACACACACACACACACACACACACACACACAAGTCTGAGCGATTAAATGCATTTGGCATAAGTGACATTAATGAGCTAAATGTGTTTGTTCTTGAGCAGAAGGGCAGACAGATGACAAGAAAGGCAGCAGAGCATGAATAATGACTTTGCTGAACAAAATCATTATATCATAACTGATTTTACTGTGTGTGTGTGTGTGTGTGTGTGTGTGTGTGTGTGTGTGTGTGTGTGTGTGTGTGTGTGTGTGTGTGTGTGTGTGTGTGTGCGCCTGCTCGCATGTGTTCGTGTGCTGATATGCTGATATGAAATTTTCATACCCATATGGCACTGGAATATCGTAATATGTTGCCAATCTATTCTTTAATAAATAAGTAATAAATAATTGCATAATATGTATGTATATGTTCCACCACACTAATCTTGGATCCCACACGATTTTGGAAACATTCCTTTGAGATTCTGGTCCATGTTGACATGATTGCGTCACATAATTGCTGCAGATTTTCAGCTGCACATCCCTACTGTGAAACCACATCCCAAATGTGCTCTATTGGAGTCAGATCTGCCCTGCGATGGATTGGGTGTCCCCTGCCTCGTGTCCTGAGTCCCCTGGGATAGGCTCCAGGCTCCCAGTGACCCAGTGTAGGATAGATAGATCTGTTGATTGCGGAGGCCGCTGAAGTACACTGAACACATTGTCATGTTAATGGAACCAGTTTGAGACCACTTTTGCTTTGTGACATGGTTCATTATGATAGTGGAATTAACTATTAGTAGATGGGTAAATTGAAGGGATGCACGTGGTCAGCAACAACACTCAGATCGGCTGTGGCATCGGTATTACAGAGCAAAATGTGTGCCAAGAAAACATTCCCAACACCATTACACCACCACCACCTTGAACAGTTACACAAGGCAGGTTGGGTCCATGGATTCATGCTATTCTGACCCAACCATCTGCATGTCACAACTGAAATCAAGATACATCAGACCGATCTTTCCAAACGTCAATTGTAGTTTCTATGAGCCAGTACCCATTGTACCCTCAGCTTTCTGTTCTTGGCTGACAGGCGTGAAACCCGATGTGGTCTTCTGCTCTTGAAGCCCATCCACCTCAATGTGTTTTGTGTTCTGAGATGCTTTTCTGCTCACCACAGTTGTAAAGAGTGGTTAATTGAGTTAACGTAGCTTTCCTGTCAGCTTGAACCAGTCTGGCCATTCTCCTCTGACCTCTCTCATAAACAAGGCATTAATGAACTGCTGCTTCCTGTTTATATACCATTCTGTATAAACCCTAGTGACTGTTGTGTGTGAAAATTACATCAGCATGATCAGCATGCCACAGTCAAAATCACTGAGATCACATTTTTCCCCATTGTGATGTTTGATGTGAACATTAACTGATTCTCTTGATCTGTATCTGCATGATTTTATGCATTGCGCTGCAGCAGGTAGATATATCAGAATATTTCTGTATAGATTTAGAGTGATCCTTGCCTCTCTTAAGATAAATGGGTCCAATCCCCAACCCCCCCCCCCCTTTTTTTTCACACGTAGTGAATATTTTTCATTGTCACAGATCGTACTAAATCCCAGTTATTGCATGATACTTGGTGTATACTTGTATCCATGTTGTCTAGTGTAAGGTCTTAGACCCAACAGTTGTCAGTTACTTTTCAGATCTTTTAACTTGAGTTAGCCTTGCTTGGGGCGCAGCCTCAGACCTGCCAGAACAAACAAACGCATAAACACTATCATATCATGCCTGCAGCGCTTGTGTATAAATGCTTAATTTTCATACACTATTCTTTATTTCACACACATGTGATGCCTCTGGATATTTTTCACATCTGATAAACTTCATTTCTGAACTCCTATACTGGCTAGAGGGGATCTCCTTAGTGTGTACATCTCCAGCTCCACTTTAATTCAAAGGGACTTTGAATTAAATCCTGCTATAGAGCTGTCAAAGGGGTCAACAGTGATACAAGTGCTGTAAGGGTAAGGGTCCACCAAATGATCAGAAACAAGCATGAAATAATAGTTGTGTAATAGAGAAGGCTCCAATTAATGCTGCATTCACTTATGCTCAGAAGTTGAAAAAGTGTTGTGTCATTCATTCATTTTCAGTAAATGCTTTATCCCGGAGCCTACTGCGGGAACACTGGGCGTGAGGTGGGAATACACCCTGGATGGGACACCATTCTATCACAGGGCACCATGCACACACACCTCCATGCATTCTTTCACACCTAGGGGCAAGTTAAAATAGCGGATCCTGGACGAAACCCATACAGACATTGGGAGAATATGCAAGACTCAGTAACCTGAGCTCAGGATCAAACCAGGAACCCTCGAGCTGTGAGGCTGTAACACTTTGCACTGCGCTACAAGCCTACAAACAATACAAACAAAACAAAAACAAAAAGTGTGTTAAAAGGATGTACGGTATGAGTGTGTTTTCTTGAGTGGAAGCACTGAAATGCATTTAAATTGGAGCTCGGGAGTACCGAGTATGAAATGTTTGACTACTGAGTACATGTTAACAGCATGAACATCAGGGTTTGAATAAAAGCTAGTTTTCGTAGTTTTAGTTTTAGTGTAACAAGCAGTAACAAACCATCAGTAAAGTAAAAAAAAACAAAAAACAACAACAACAACAACATTAATAACAATATTGGAATAATAATCATCTCATAATGTGAAAGACAGCTCAGTGACACACACACACACACACACACACACACACACACACACACACACACACACACACACACACACACACACACACACACAATCCAAGGGGGTTTCTGAGACAATGTTCTTGAATGTTTAGCTGGTTTTTCAGAGTTGTGAATAATTCTGCAAAGGAAATGAAGCTCCACCAGCGAGAAGAGTGTACTTTCCATACTGTGCTACTAATATATCCATACAGAATATCTTATTTTATAGATAATACATTTGCATTGCCAGCGTCATGATAGGAAGTGACACATTTGCACAGCTCGTCTGCTTTGCCTTACTTGTTCATCTGCAGAGTCAGCACTCACTGACACTGAGTATTAGATGAGCTTCTTATCAGAACCGCAGTGTTTACCATTGAAAGGATTTAATTTCTTTATAAATGACTAAAAAGAGGAATGCACTGCATCTTTATCAGTGGTTAACCAAATAAGGGATAGAATGTCTTGGATCCCAGCTTTAACTGTTTTTTTTTTAATAATATCTTTCTAAGAACCCACTATCCTAAGCTGAGGACCCTTTTTCCAAATTATTTCATGCTTAAAGATTATTTTCAGAGTATACAATGTGCTAGAAAAGCAAACAGTAAAGCGAAAACAAAATTGTTTCCCAGAAAATCAGATCAATGCACCTCCAGGCCATCAGAGGTCACCTCCACGTGAGTTCTAGCCACTTTTCGTCTCCAAATACAAACATGTGCAGCTCCTTTAGTTGGTTTATTCAGCATTCATACTTACACTGCACAGTGTTGCCTGTTTATCTGTAAATCCAAGCCTTGTTACTATCTTGACATTTTGACCTGTTGTTGTAATTATTTTTGTGTATGGGCTTTTGCCTGTGTTATGATGTTAGCCTGGATTGTGATATGGATTTTGTTTGCATTGTGTTTTTGGTAAATCTCTGCACATGGACAGCATTCTGTTATATCTGACATATTTTGGCTGCCAGGTGTGTATAACTTTTATGAAATGACTGGTGTATGAAAATATGGTCTCACACTTGCCAATTCATAACAGTTGCATGGCTGGGTGGGGTTATTATTTGTATCTTATGGCTTAATTAATACTTACATTCAAATAAATTCAGTCACATCACCTTCACTTATTCAAATCCATACAGTTTATTTTTCCTCAAAACAGGGTTTATTGATTATAGCATGATCCTTTCTCCTCGTCTGAAAACAGAATTCATTTTCTTGCATTAAAAAAATGGGTTCTATTCTCGTTGTCCTTGTGGTATCTTGGTATCTAATTTTCTTTTCTGCTTTCTTGGGTATACAAAATCTGCCCAGTGGAAAAGCCAAGACACTGAAGGAGAAAGGACAACATGAGAAAGATAGTCAGCAGGTACACTTTGACCTGTGAAAACATTTGTCTTATGAGGCAATAAAAAACATTGGGCAGGACTGTCATCTCTGTGATTGGCAAAAACATCAAGTAGTGGTCATGCTGACCTTTTACATTGCTGTGTCTTAAAACAAATTAGCTAGCTAGCCAACACCTGACACAACTAACATACTGTTGATGCACGCAATTTGATGGTATCTCAAGATAGTTAGTCTACGTATTTTGGCATCTCTGTGTTCAATAATAAAAACTCAGGCTGTACATTTTGTACAACTCTTACTATTTGGCCAGACAAGCTATATGATTTGTTGATGTTTTCCAGAGATGTAAGTAATAAAAAGTGATACTCAGATCTACAAAAAGGTCAGTTAATCAACAGTAAATATTTTTTACTACAGTTGCAGACACCATAATGGAAATGTACTCAGCAGGTTGCTTATAAATCCAGAATTCTGCATACATTTAAATTTCAGTTAATTCATTATGTTTTAACATTTCTGTCGTTAGTCATCCATCCACTCAGGGTTTTTGTGGTAAAATTCTGCTGTTTTTCTCTCAGACTGTTAAGATTTTCTTGTTAGCAGTGTTTGCACCTCTACTGCTATAACGAGTCGGCTTAATGTATTTGGTGTGCAAGCTGACGCATAAACTTTTCTTGTCTCATGCAGAGAAAATTACCGATCTACACATCTCGCAAAAAAATCTGTCAGTCACTTGCATTATGCAATGCAGCGATTCTGCAATTTCCCCTAAAGCTGTGAGGTACAGCCACTCCAGTGAGGACTGGAAGTGAACGCTCTCAGCCTGCATAAGCAAATTGCCCATAAATTATACTGGACTGAGAGAGGGAGGGAAAAGGGGTGGGTAGCTTTGGTCAGTCTGCCGGCATTCATATATAGCACAGAAGCCTCCCTCCTCACACACTTCACCCCCGCTCTGAGGTCATTCTTATTAACTCAAATGGCAGATTATTACCAGAAAACAAACTCTTCCCAGGTTGAAAAGCATCAGAAAATGATATCCTCTTGGACCTCAGCTTTGTCAGATCCAGCACCATTATTATCCATGCTCACACAAAGTGCAGACATCCATTTCAGAGACCTTGATATGCAATAACCTTATTCTACTCTAAGGATACTGGCATCTGCCAAATGCTGTAAATATAAATTATATACGGCTCACACCAAAGCCACGCTGCAAAAAATGACCTTACCAAGTATATCTTGGATGTGTTACCAAAATATCTTGAATATAGCCAAATCAGTTTAGTATTTCCTGTTATAAGTTTACAAGACATCAGATATAAAATCATTATATAATATATTATCTCCTGACCTTTATTTCTAGAAAGAAGCAAAGTTATCTGCCAATAGAGTAAGAAATTTGTAAAGCTTGAAATGTGTAAATATGTCTAGAAATATTATTAACAATCTTATATTTGGTTTATTGTAATCTTATAATACAAAATACTAAATAAATGTGACATTATTCAAGGTATATTCACTTGCTAATATGTTTTTTTGTTTGTTTGTTTGTTTTTGCAGCACACCATACTGCTGCTTCCCCTCCACTCTGTAAAATGAGCAGTTGTCTATGGATGTACGGTGAACATATTCCCAGATCGTATAGATTGCATGAAAATGCTGAAGCTTGCAGCATTTACCTGCAATAAAGCCCTGTTTATTTATAAAGCCCTGTGTACATATCCATGGAAAAGTTTTTCTTTCAGTATTGCTTTAAAATGCTTTAAAATGTATGCAAGTCCCTGTCATTTAATGTGTGCATGTGTTGTCCAGGGTAACTGCAAAAAAAAAAAAAAAAAAAAAATTATTTGTTAGGTTATTCTATCTGGCCAATTATTTCTGCAAAATTTGTTTCTACAGTTACTTGCTAGATTAGATTTGATGTGATTTCAATTATTTAAAAGGACTTTATCCTATCCTTAATCCTATCCTATCCTGTATTAGACTCAGTTTAGGGGTGGAGAAATCACTAGCCTGGATTTTACTTTTTATTCATAGTTGCCTAGACATGTTAATACCACAGCTTATAATCAAAAATATTGGCTAATGATATTTGGTACACAGATTCAACATGATTATAAAGTAGAAATTTCTCTTAGTCTGTATTAATGTGCTTAACTCACTGGCCATACCTTATTACCTTACATTAGCCACCAAGACCTAAATGAATTGCCTAGTCATTTAGGTTAATGGGCAACCAAAATGTGGGACTGAGCTAGGACAATGGAGCTTCCACTTGCCTGGTGAGCTAGCTAGTGGATTTATGATTTGCTTACCCCTGCAATCAAAACAACATAGTGAATTTAAAAGAATCTATGATGCCTTTCATTCATGGTTTGAAGTTTTGTATCTATATAGTACCGTTTTTTGTGTCTATATTATACATACAGTATATATTTTTTAGTGGTTTTCACTTTGATGATATTTCTGGTTTACACATTTCCATCTTTCTCATATTTTGGCTTAGTGGTAAGCACGTTTGCCTCGCACCTCAGGGGTTGGGAGTTCGAATCCTGCCTCTGCCCTGTGTGTGCAGTGTCTGTATGTTCCCCCGCCTCGTGCTCTGAGTTCCCTAGTTGCTTTAGGCTCCCTGCGACCCTGTGTAGGATAAGTGGTATGGAAAATGGATGGATGGATAAAGAGAGTGTGGGGGAAAAGAGATGGATGGTGGAGGGAAAGAAAGAGAATTTATAAGAGGGGGGAGGGGGGGTTTATAAGCGAGAAAACAGGTGAGAGAATGGTCCCACTAATATTTGGTCAATGGTGATTATCCTTTTCTTTTGGAGTAGAGGGGAACTATGAGATGCATATCCAAAGATGGCTCACAGTGAATAACTGAAACCTACAAGGAACTACCAAATGACCTATATGGTCATTATGGACCTATAAAGTAAGTGCACATTATACAGTGACCAGTGATTGTATCTATCTGCCCAAGGCACAAATTGAGTGCATGAAGGTCAAGACTCTTCAAAGGGCAATACGGCACAAGGGACTCCCCATTAGAAACAAAAAAAATGGCTTGGGGATAATAATGACAAAAATGAATCTGTTTGCACAGCCAGCGTGAGCATGAGCTTGCTTACATTTTTTTTTTTTTTTGCTGAATGCATTGAAGATTTTAAATATTATTTTTCCTTAATTAATATCCAATAATATTTGCCTGTAGGATTTCACGCTCCAGTTACGTTAAGCAGTGCACTAATATTTAATCTGCCAGCTCTTACAGTAGTCAGACGTAGTAATATGTTATTGTTTCTATAATAGCAAATTGCCCATGGACGCTTCACATAAACTGATGAAACACTGTGTGTATTTGTCGATATGGTGATGTTTTCTGTGAGGAGGAATTTATTTAGCGTTTGGAAGGAGTCTCCAGTGTTAGTGCTTTGTAACCTGTCTAAGGTAAAGTTGTAAGTTTTCTGACACATGGAAAACTTTCTCAGTAACATGACAGCCTGCGGGTTTTTGTGTTATTAACTTCAAGAGGTTAAAAAAAAAGCAAATTGAAGTGAATAAAACATTCTATTGTCCGTATGCTGTTTATAGTTGTGTCATACTTTTAGGCAAATTGCTGTAGTACAGGAGGAATAAAGCAAAAAGTTAATAATCAGCAACGCTACCATTATTTTCCTAAAAGAGCACACGTTTTATGTCACGTTTTATTCCTCACTAATAACCTATTCTTATAAATAGTGATCTGGCGAAAGAGGCCCGTTGTAAAATAAATGTGAGACCTCAGTGGCCTGTCCTTGCCTTTTATTCTTCTTGACATACACACTGCCTTTATATACACACTCTAAGAAGAAGAAGAAAAGACTCTCAAGGGTTATTCAGGGGTTCTTTACATATTAAAGGCTTGTTATTCTTTGGACTTTGAAAGGTTCCTTATACTGTATACTGTGTTTAAATATATAAATATATATGCATTTGTTGTTTGTTTGTTTGCCATTAAAGCAGACAGAAGCTGAAAGACAGACAGCGAGAAGGAGAAATGGAGGGAAAGACAGAATGCAGCAGAGAGATAAAGGGTGAAAGGGAGAGGAGAGAGATGGATAAGGTGAGGAGGAGGAAGAGAAACGGGGAATGAGGACTGAGAGAGGGAGAGAGAGAAAACAGAGAAAGAGGGAGGGACACACACACACACGCACACACATACACACACGCCTGCACACACACGCACGCACGCACGCACGCCTGCACACACACACACACACGTACGCGCGCTCTCTCACACACACACACACACACACACACAGAGAGAGAGAGAGAGAGAGAGAGGCGCGCGCGCACACTCAACTAAGCAGAAAGCACCGGCTCGCGACAGCGTTTTGGTTTCTGCCTCCGCTACAGAATCCGGATGTTTTTAAACTCCGTTTTTTTACGATTTTAATGTCTTAGTTTCCGATTTAAGACGTCACAACATTGGACGGATTTTAAGCGCGGTGACGCTCGCGGACTGAAACAACATCATCACCATCTTCATCATCATCATCATCTCTTTTGCGCGTGTGGATTAAAGCGGTTGCTTCCTCTCGGTGAGCGCGTGCCACTTTTTCTACCGCCTCGCATGCTGATAATTTGTTGCTGTCTAAAGAGTAGTACAGCTAAAATAACTGATTAATGAAACACGTGCATTGGTCAATCGGTGGTCTTTTGGATTTACAGTAAAGTAGTTTTTTTTTTTTTTTTTTTTTCCTAATTATTATATATTTTTAATTGCTGTTTAGAGAATACAAGATACAAGTTGCCCTGTATTGCATTTCATTTCTACAGCAGTACTTTAAAGATGTGGTATATCTCAAGATATTTCCCTGCTCCCAATTATACTAGGAAATGATGATGCAGATTATTGGATTTATAACAGTGCATTTATGGAGCCATTCATTATTATTATGGCTTAGCAGACAGAGGGTGGCAGTGGTTGTGATGTAGAGCATGTGGGATTAGATGGGATGAGGTGGGATGGGATGAGATGGGATGAGATGCCTTACGCATGGCGCGTTACCTTATTCTTAAAATGGATAAGAAGAACAGAGACAATGTGGGTTCCCATAAATATAAGAACCAATAGCACAGTTTTGGTGACTCCGCCGCGATGCCATACCTGATTCAGGTAACCGGTGTCATGGAGTGATCGGATGAATCAAGTGTGAGCAAAAAAAAATCATCAAATTGTGTCACACATCTGCCATAAAGCTACTCGAAGGGGAAATCAGTGTCATTTCACTGTGCTCTGTTGTACTTCTCCACCCTTTTTCTTTCCTTCTGTATTCATATGCTAGCAACGTTAAGAAACTTCTTAGGGTTGAGTTCAATTCATACTGATAGTGACCATTTTTTTCATCTTCAACACAACACCAATATCAGAGCTCCAATACCACACCAGTGCTGACGTTTAAATTGTTATTGTGGGGATACTGTTAGTGTCACTGCATTTTGATCACTAATAAACCACTTCCACACTAGCAACATGAAAATGTCCGATATTAAAGCCCCAGGGAATCTAAACGTTGCAGTTGTGGGCTATATTATATACAGTATGTTGTATGAAGTCTGAATGATTGATTACTTTCCAATTTACCTAGAATTTCTCCCATTTATATGTCAAAATAAATACAATATATTATAAATATATAATATAAATATACGTGTATGTGCAGGGAACTAATCTTGGAATAAGCTTCACCTTCACCAATAACAAGGCTTGTGTCACCAGTTATAAGTTTATTAAAATAATGCTTACGATCATAGCCTAAGCGACCTAGAAGGTGAAAGCTAAGTTGGTAAGTGCAAGTGTAGCCTAGTGTGAAATCCATGAATTCTGCTGGCATTTGAACTTGATGTTCACTTTTCTATTATATTTTTTTTAAAGGATATTTAATATAATTTGGTATCATATAAACATTTTAAATATTTTTTTTTTTAAATATCCAACCCTCTGTACTGAATTAGTGAGTAAGGGATGGTAAGGGATGAAAAAAACAAAAAAAACAAGACCATAGTGAGTCATTACTACAGCTTCTGTCCTTGTTACTTTTCTAGCTTTACACCACTTTTCTTCATTCTTGCCAATAAGAAAAAAAGATGTGAAGATCAGGAATAAGGAACGAGCTAACCCTCAGGAAATTCCTCTACTCACAGCAACAACCTAAACATTCCAGTGAGAGCAGCACTAGTTTGCTCTCAAGCTGAGGAACTCATTTATTTATGAAAACATTATGCTAATAAAACGACTGCTTTGCCTATAAAACAATGCATAATGTTCCTAAGGCGATATTATGTAATTTTCTTGCTCAAATTGAGACGGAATAAACTGCACACAAATTTGCTCTTTAAGCTTCTACTTCAGAACTGGGATAGAAAATATAACCGTGATCTTATCTTTAATGTGTCTAGTGATGGGTTTTTCACTAGATCTATTTCTCTGTCCTCTACCAAGCCCTGTTTTCCTCTGATTTAACAAATGTGTTGTTCACAGCATGTAAGAAACAAGTCATAGACTTGCAGCTACATGGAGCTGAGGCTGAAGAATTGCAGTTCAGTTCAAATACGGTTTATCACTCTGACACATGTAGGGTGCAAAAGGCCCTTTTATAGAGATGACTACCCTACTGGTACATGATTATAAGTGGCTTGCTTTAGATGTATAAAACTGAAAACCATATGACTAAAGTTCTGTTGAATGAAAACTACTGAAGTTCAGTTCAGGTTTATTTTATTTGTGTGCCATTTAGACATAAATGAATCATAAATGTAGTCACTAACCAGCACTGGGGACACTTTTTTGACATATGATTTTGACATATTTTACATAAACTAAACTTTTGCACATATATATATATATATTATAGAATATCTCAAGGCTAAAGGTGATCCAGATGCATTTTAAAAAGATGAGTTTAGCCGTGTTCATGGTATGAGTTCCTCAGGGGTGAGGTCTGTAATAAAATGTCTCCTCCATGATAAAACTCTCACATTCAGCCGTCTATAAATTAACCTGGAACGAGCTAGGTTTCTTTTCCTATGAGCATTGTTTGATGTTTGCATTACACAAGGCAGTATGATCACATTACTATCGAATGAATTTACTTACATAAAAATACAATCATTATATTGAGCAAATGTGATTATAACATGAGGCTTTATTCTGGTTGCAGCTGTTATTATAAAGGCCAATTTAATTAGCTTGTTGTATTGCACTCGTTGATTAACTTTCTGTTCTCTTCTAATGGGCCCAGCGTGGACGCAACATGGGTGATGTAAACCATAGCAACTAAATATTAAAATCTTCTAAAATATCCACCATTCCATGGTCGTGGGACAGTTTTCAAAAGCTGGTGTAGGGTTAATCAGCATGAGATATGCTTGATACAGACTAATGCTGCAGAAACTCTTTCAATGAAAATTGCACTGGATCATGAAAGGTTTTTTTTCCCCCTCAAAACAAAGTTACACCAGTGTCGCAAAAAAAATAAGGCTTTGCAAAAAACTGGATCTTTATGCCTAATGAGCAAACCAGAGGCAATAGTGGCAAGGAAAATCTTCTAATGAAGAAGAAATCTTCACTGCAAAAAATGCAAGTGAAAATGTCTTGAATATAGTCAGATGTATCTAGTATTTCTTAAAATATAAAGAAAATATACGATTGTTAAAACTATTTCTAAACATTTCTACTAATTGTAAGCTTGAAATAGTCTTGTATTGCAGATCAGTTTGCTAATTGTAAGCAAAGAGAATATCTAGAATAAAAAAAGTAAAGCTTGAAATAGGTAGAAACCTCTAGAAATAAGTTTTATAATCATGTATTTGGTTTATTGTAATCTTATAATATGAAATACAAGATAAATTTGCCTATATTCAAGATATTTTCACTTGCCAAGATGTCATTTTGTTGCAGTGTCAAAAGAATATATATTTTTTAAATTATATTTGGTTTATTGTAATCTTATAATTGAAAATACTAGATATATTTTAATATATTCAAGGTACTTCCACTTGCTAAGATGTCTTTTTTTCCAGTGTATAATAGAAAATATTTTAAATGAGAACAGTAAATTTAGGCTACTCTGACTGAGTGAATGTTCCTAGAGGTGGGGAGGTGGGGGGACTCTCTTCTTGTAATTTGTATGTTGATGAACACAAGGGTTACTGAGTTAGAGGTCTTCCTGTGGAGAATATTCAACCTTGAGGTCAGAATTTTGTGATAATTACAACACAACGGAAAACAAGCATGAAAGCAGCTCAGGATAGTTCAGTAATCATGGCATATGCAATGCCTTTCAGTTTGTGGTATTTTCTGCACCAAATACTGTATGTTCAGAACCCAGATTGGATACTGCCCATAGAGTAGCCAATACACTTACTGGCATGTTTTTGGAAGGTGGAAAGGAACCAGAAAACCATTAGGAAACCCACAGACACAGCAAGAACATGTGAAACTTGACACAGACAGTAACCCAAGCTCAAGATCGAAACCAGGACCCTGGACCTGTGAGGCATGGAATCTTGTTATTGGTTGTTAGGTAACTAGCTAACTTTCACCTACCCCGCACCACTCAGTGTCCACATGCCTGCAGCATTACCTTAACATCCAACGTGAATATCCAAGCAAATACAGTCTGAACAAACAGTTCATATTTGGATGCTTTGCAAGGTGAACACTAAAGATTAAAAAAATACTGTACGTCAGATGTACTTGAGCCTAAGAGAGAGAGAGAGAGAGTCAGTGAGTGAGATACAAGCCGAGTCAGGTGCTTTGCATCTGCAAAACACATCGGAGTAGTGAATTAAGGACATTAGGGACTGATACAGAGCAAACTGTTTTACTGTAATTCATTTCGATGGTGGTTCATCAACCTGACACATATAGGGCATAGTAGAGGATAGAGACTGTGCTTTAGCATGTTGATGCTGTTTGTGAGATCATTTGGGTTGTTGTCCTGGAAAATACTCATATCTTACTGATTCCAAGACAACTGCTTTATCTGAAAATTAACATCACATTGTAACACTTGTAGCAGTCAGTATGATTTCTGGCATGAAAGAGTCTTCAGGACAGAAATGTTCTGGTTTCTCAGAAACCTGACAAGCTACAATTTTTTTTTAATAACTTCAAGGGGGGAAAAAAGGTGTCTGTTGATGTCCATTATTATCCATTGATGTTATTCAGGAAACTACTATGAATGATTCAGTAATTAAAATGAAACTAATAGGAAAGATTACTTTGATTCTGAGGGAGTTACTTGAGTGAGGAAATCAAGTCATGACCCGAGAGTCAGTGATCTAATGTCCTGTGATCACATGGCAAACCATCAAAACATTAAACAGTCACAATCCTACATTTATAATTATATGCCTTACTGGGAGGTATAATATACAATAATGGTCCATTTATACACATTAAGGTAAGTGTTACAACTAAAAGCAGATGTCATTTGTATTATGGAACAATCAGGTTGTAAGCACAGAGTAAAACACTTTGCCGAATTAGTTTTGTATTTATATGCTCTGACTGAGTTTAAGGAAATTGATGGAAATTCAATCAACATCGCAGCCATGCGACCTGTGTAGTCACTGATAATCTGCTTTCAAAGTACACTTTTGTGCAGAATCTAGGCAGCATGGTAGAGATTTAATTAATAAAATCACATTGCAATTACATTTAGGTTCATTCTGGCTGCAGTAAAAGGCCCTCTTTGGTTCCTAGCTCGGATGAAACATAGCTACTCCTCCCGGCAACAGACATTTTCAGGGGAGAAGATAGTTCACTATATGCAAAATGAATGGGACAGTGTGTAACATTTAACACGTTTTGCACTAAGTCTGGTTCTTCATTTAAAAAAGACCCAATTACCATTTTGGTAAAGTTATACATTATGTAGTACATCAACTTACATCATATTCTTACATTAAATGCTGTGTCTGTATGTGGTCTGCCAGTGGTTTGCCTGTGATTCTTCACCGTGAAATAACTCTCTGGAATAAGTTATTATAAGTTAATAAAGCTATGCTACACCTGTGCTGTACCATACTGTCTCAGACTCGCTGACATTACAAAGTTAAATGTCACGTACCACATCGAGACAGAGGTAATACCACAGGTGCTGGATGGTTTAAAAATAAAAAATTTTTTAAAAAAGGTTATATTAGAGAAGTAAGCACAAACACATGAAATGCTAAAAGGTTCACACTTTCCTCCTTATTCCAAATGTAGTCAATCAAAAAAAATTAATAACTCTTTGGTGTTGAAAGTTGAGTTAGCTTAGAAGTTTAGCGTTGTTCAAACTGCACTCTTAAATCATCATACAGTATACTCACCTCAGATGTTTTTGTTGAGTTTAACAAAAACAGAGTTTAACATCTGAAAAATATCTTAAACAGAACTGCTTGTCATTTTTGAAACAATGACAAAATTATCTTTTGTTAAAAACAGATAAGCGTACGTAGCAGAGGTAAAACATTAGTGGCAGCCATTTTGAAGCCGGAATCGCTTTTTTTTATTCCAGCACACAGTTTGGTGTCACTGCACCAGACTCAGGTAACAGATGTGTTAGAAGTGATTTGGATGATAATGTAGTTTCTATTAGATTTGTATATTTAATGTTTTGGGATTTCATTCTGCTATCTTATGTTTGTGTGTGAATGTATAAATGGTGTTAGTGAGATAAATGAGGTCTTTTGAGGCCAGTTGGACACCTTGGATTGGCCAATCGACTACATTTAGGGTAAGGGGGGACATTTTCTATATTTTATTTTCTGCCAAACTGTTGCTTTCAACTGCATTAGGAAGATTAAACACCCAAGACATTTGGCATATTTCTGAAATCAATCCATCTTAGTGTAGTCACAAATTTCTCCCTAACCTTCCACACACAGTGTAGCCCTAAGCAGCCATTGCCTTTAATGGGCTCCCTGAGAGCACTTCCTCTCTCTAACCCCCGTACATACATACACACACACACACACACACACACACACACACACACACACACACACACACACACACACACACACACACTGGTTATCGACCCTGTGCAGATATAGAGGCTGCCAGACAGGATATTACGTTCAGACCACTCGCTCTAATCAGGGTCATATGGGGGGACATATTGAATGTGTTTAATTACTTTGTGTGTGTAAAAAATGTAGACAAGTCCCAACACACATACACCAGGTCTGTCAGGGTATAATCAGCTTTTGAATGCTATTTTAATTTTCATATATACAATATAAGAATATATACAATATTCAAGCTAAGCAGTAACTTTTGGCTAAATGAGCATTGTGTTGGTCAGTATAGGAAAAGTGCACCAAATAAATGTGTTTCTAAATTTCTGAGTAAATATATTAAAAAAGAAAGGATCCTAAAAGTGATATTGCATGCAAATAAGTAACAGTTTCCAACAGGCACTGAAACTGGATTCCGTTTTTTTGTAGCTGAATCTCAAATGGGCTCTATTTAGGTTCTACAACCTACAACCTTATGTTATACTGTATGTAATGAATAGAAAGCCATTGTATGTATATACAATCCAACTATGTATAGGTGGGGTTAAATGAAAATCTTGCACAGAGCTGAATTGAAGATCCTGGAATGGCATGATTTCGCTTATGATAAAAGTTATGATCTTGCCACTGTGATTTTCACAACACCTTCATCTTTTATGGTTTATGAGATATGAAAGCATAATGAAGCTAAAATTCAAATGCTGTCTGTGGCACCTCAGTGGTTAAGAAGTTGGGCTACTGATCAGAAGGTCATGAGTTCAAATCCCAGCACAGCCAAGCTGCCACTGTTGGGCACTTGAGCAAGGCCCTTAACCCTCAACTGCTCCCTGGGCGCCGCAGCAAAAATGGCTGCCCACTGCTCCGGGTGTGTTCACAGTTTTGTAGTGTGTGTGTTCACTACTCACAACTCCTAATGTGTGTGCACTAACTTGGATGGGTTAAATGCAGAGGACAAATTCCAAGTATGGGTTACCATACATTGGCCTTCACATGTCACTTTCACATTACAGCCTCATGAATAGTCAAATGCATTTAAATACTAAACATTTTAAGTAATTAGAATTGTATGCATACAGTACACTCCAGAGCTACTCCAAAATGACTGCAAGAGAATGAACATTAAAGTCAAAAACATGATAGGCAGAACTGTCACTCAGACTGAAAAGAACTTGTTTAGTATTGACTTCTTTAGTCATTTTTAACACAACAATTTGCTAATATGACAAACTCTCTCTCTCTCGCTCTCTCTCTCTCTCTCTTTCACACACACACACACACACACACACACACAATCTTTGTATGGCTATATTAATTTCACCATACATCATTCAGTTTTGTTCTCCGCTTTCCATCTCTCACTCTTTTCCCCTTCACTATCTCTGACATCTGCTTAAAATAGTGTCTAGAGCAGAAAAGCATGGCTGGAATAATGGCTTTCATTCCATTCAATAGCATATTGGCATGTTTAATCGATGCCTGGGATAATGAACACCACTACAGTTATGCTGAAGGAATGACACACTCACAGTTTGGGTTGGTTATATTAAGGAGCTATAAACTTTTTGTGTAATGAAACGTATTGGGGTTATTCCTCAGAAGATAGATCTCCACAGAAAAGCAATATGATGGGAAAATTTTGGTTAGGCATGTCCCTATAATCTGTTATACAATATTCTTTGATACACTGATATTATGCACAGTGTATATTGAGTTGGCAGTCTGTAATGTGTAACATTCTAGTAACTAATGAATGGGTCATTCACTTTATTCAAGATGCATGATAATGTGACTGAACAACTAAAAATACTATCACTAACCCATGGAATGAGGCTGCCAAGGTATGCAGGTAGGTAGGTTTAGGCAGCTTTGATGTACAATCTCATTCTATAGGAATTACCGTTAATGCTACGTCAAATGTGCTGTCAAAAAGTCATCACAGGAATTTAAAGGGTTTAAAGACCTCAAAGGCTAACCCCTTTCTGGAGCTTATAGTAAGTACTTAATGTCAAATTGATCAATGTTTTCAGGACAGTGGTGGCTCAGCAGTTAAGATCCTGGGCCACTAATTGGAAGGTTGAAAGGTCAAATCCCAGCATCTCCAAGTTGCCATTGCTGGGGTCCTCAACCCTGAACTGCTCAGCTGGCTTTGGATAAAAATGGCTGCCAAATACATTATTGTAAATTTAATGTTGATAATAAGAGAATCAAAACTTAATGCATCACATGGTGACAGCATAAAACTGCTTTAAAGAACTTTGAGGTTGAAACAAACAAAGCTGTATTTAGGATAGAAAAGGCTACACCTTTTTCCTCGGGACTGACAGACGCAGAGGCCACACCTCCTTCATTAAACCTATCTGCTCCAGGGGTGTTGTATTATGGCTGACCCTGCACTCTGACCCCAGCTTCCTAACAAGCTGAGATATGTGAAAAAAGAATTTCACTGTGCTGTAATGCATATGTGACAAATAAAGTCTTCTTCTTCTTCCTCCTTCATTTGGACTTCAGGCACAGAGGCCACACCTCCTTCAGAGAGACTGACATGCACTGAGGCCGCACCTTATTTATTTGGTACTTACAGACACAGAGGCCATGCCTTTTTCACTGGGACTGACATACACAGAGGCCACTCCTCATTCATTATGACTGATAGACACAGAAGAAATGCCTTTTTCATTGGGACTGCAACACCTCCTTCTCTGCTACTATCCTCATAGTTCCAGTGCAGAACTAAAGACACTGAAGACAGGCATGTCTCAGCTAATTTGACTACATTTGGGATATTGGGATCTTATTTCAGGTCTGTGTCAGTGTATACTGTAGGAATGACCAAGTCCAATTTCTTTTAAGAAGCTACTCAGTAAAACTGATTCTTATTTAAACTGCAACGAGGAGGCTGTAAGAACTGCTAGCATTGTTTCTCTCACAGTAACTTATCAGGCCATAAAGAGCAATAAACATTAATTTAGCGTGATATCACAGACTGTCTCTTGTGTGGTTTACAACCCATAATCAGCAGCCTGTCTTGTTTTTTTTTTGTTTTTTTTTTTCTTCCTTGGGCTGCTCTGAGAAAGAGCATTTACTGAGCATGTACCAATAATATATCACAACAACCACCTTAAACTGTATCACAGCTTATGGCCTTATGGCAGGGGTCATCATTTGACAAATGTCAGATGTAATTACCAAATTTTCTCCAGAGCAAACACTGCTTGGGCTACCCTCAACAATGTCACCTCCACACACACACACATACACAAACGTCTCCAGAGCAAGAGAGTATTGCCTATGTAGATACACATTTCAGGAGCTCATGATGTTAGGACAGTATTCAATACTTGGCCCTTTTTTTAACTTGGAAAAAATAGATACAGCAGGCCATCAATTGATCATCCTGAGTTTATTACAATAACAGTGTATGTACAGAATTTCTACCTGAACAATACATAATACATTACATTACATAATACACAGTTGTAAAATTTACATACGTGACAGACTGTGATTTTCATAACACTCTCATCTAGTATCAATTTCTCCAAGGGATGCTGCCTTTGTATGCGTCCAAAACAAAGGAGAGGGATGTTTCTGCAGACCAGAGCTATCCATGGATAGTCAGAGCTCCTGCAGGTGGGTGTGGCTACTGCTGCAAGTGGGACGTTTCTTGTTCAACCTGGTGTGTTTCTCCTACTTGTATTAAAAAATCTCACTTGCTGGCGTCCTACAGCTGAAAATTCAAGCTCCTTCCACTCGCTTTATGTAAATATACATGTTTAAAGTCAATCCAGTGTGATGTCACTGCTAAAGATGGCTGGACTTCCTCTGTCAACCAATCAGTGTGTGAATCAAGATGTCCTTGAGTTTGATGAATTGTCCAAATTGTGAAAAATGACTGAGAGGTAGGACGCATGTGCAGGCTCGCCCTTGATCATACAGACTAGACTTGGCCCAGGAAATTATATATATATATATATATATATATATATATATATATATATATATATATATATATATATATATATATATATATATATTACACTGATAAAGCAGGTCAGGCCACAGGAGAATAAATAAGAAACTCAGATAGCAAGAGAAACGGACTATGGAGTTCATGGTGCCTGATTTTCTGTGGCATTTAGGGAGCAATGTTGGGGTGGCTGAGGTCCAAGGGAATTTTTATTCTTCCTATTATTTTCCTTCCATAATAATTCAACTTTATCGTAAAGAGCTGCGTAAATGTTTAGTTGCCACATACGCAGCTTTTTGAAGCAGAAACATCAATGATTTGAAGTACAGTCATCGTCATCTTGAAGAACATTTCCATCTCTTAATAATTATTTCAGTTATTTAAAGCTGGAGTTCACTTCTTATACACCAGTATATTATTTGGATTTTCCACATTAAAAGGTCCGGTATTCATGATCTCTATATTACAGTATATGATCTAGGCTACACGGTTTTGCTGTCAGTGTGCAGGACAACATAATTTTACACACACGGCATATGAATAATGACTAGTGAAGTGACTAGTCATGCCATTCGGCTCAGGTAATTAGTCTGCACCGTGCGGTCTAGTGCTTCATACAGGTAATTGTTCTGTGCTGCGTGCTTGTGCTGGGTAGCGGAGTGGTTGTCATGCTTTTGGGATGTCCCTTTTCCCATAGGTCATGTCCAAATGCAGATCCAAATTTTGTGAAAAAGAGCAAGGCATCTTCACTGCACTCCTTCACAAGTGGGTGTTTTGTTTAAGGGGAGATTGATAAAATTACATGAAACATACTGCACAGTTAAGATCATGTAGTTCTTTACACTGAACAGTATTTTTTATTTACAAAGCGGAGGAGCAAAACCATGTTTGCTCCTCCTCTAAGAAAAGTGAGGGTGTGGGTGCTCCACTTGCTCCAGTGCTCAAGCTTTTAAGATGGAGTGTTGTCCTGAGGAACCTTCAGTTCTGCTTTATGTCTAGACAGTACATAGAATACATTGTCAATAATGAAGTGCGTACTTGCATTAAAGAAACTGTTGCTTTCACAAATAGGTAATAACAAAATGCAGTTGCAAGTAAGGAATAACACATGACAGACAGTGCAGTCATACAAAAATAATCCATGCCAGGGTGGTATGATACGGCACAATGCAAAGTGGAGTGATGTTACATTATTTTTGTATACACTCACGGTCTATTATTCCACTCATACCACAGCCATTTTCCAATGATTACAACATTTAATTTATTAATGAATGACACGCCACACATTATAATGGTTTATATTTAGATGTAATGTTGTGGAGCATCAGCAAAACAAGTTAGTTCCTGTTATCACTTACATTATAGCTATATCTGTAAGTGCATTTACGACATTTGGTAGAGTAAATGTATCCATAAGTGTCTATAGCTATATCTTAAGCATTACACATAAATGCCCCTTAACAAAAACTTTCATGACATTATCTAGTTTTAATGTCATCATGTGGCACAAATAGTCATCGATTTCATGATGAAACCACAGAAAATATGTAACTAAGCAAATATATTACATGTGAAACTGCAAAATTAGGGAAGAATCGTAATTGTAGTAAATTGGATGTTACATGAAATGAGGCTATGTATATGAAATATTATAAAATTGTGTTAAAATGAAAAAAATGCATATATATATATATATATATATATATATATATATATATATATATATATATATATATATATATATATATATATATATATATATATATATATATATATATATATATGTGTGTGTGTGTGTATGTATATATATATATATATATATATATATATATATATATATATATATATATATATATATATATATATATATATCAATTTATACAAGACTCAAAAATGCACATCATATCCTTTTTAAAGATTGTTGTTTTTTTTTTTTATTACCATTTTGAAAGTGTTATTTGTCATTCACCCACATACACGAGTGTGGACAGAGCTTAACTGTGTGGTACATAATATAATTGATCAAAAGCAATGCCAGATTGATCAAATCGGTTCAGAGACTGTATAGCTTGTGGAAGGAAACCGTGTTGAGTAGCTGAGATGCTACGAGAGTTGGCATGATGACTGGAGTCATTAATAATTCTGGGTTCTTCAGTCAAGCAGTATGTATTGAAAATGTCCTGGCTAGAGAGATGTTTGCTGCCAGTAATGATCTGGGCAATCGGCACTACTCTCTAGAGGCTTTCTGGTCACAAGCAGCACTAGATATGTTGTTGCTGAAAATTCTTTGTAGTTGTGCATGTGTCGAAGTTGTTGAGGACACAGATTTCCCATCAGATGGCAGAGAAAGTAATTGATGAGCTATTTTGATTATTGTGTAGGTGTTGAGGGACCAGTTCATCTTGTTGTTAAATAATCTGCCGAATCTCCACTGATGTTGAAGGGGTGTGGCATAACATTTGCTTTCATGAGGCGATAATGCTCTGTACATTTAGCTTTTTTCCTCTCCAAGTGAATTCACAAAGTTTCAAAAGGCAAAATGGTGTCAAAATTGTAACAATTCACAGGATTCTGTTATGTAAGCCGGTGCAGGCAGGCAGAGTCAGGATGCATGCGCTGGGGAGACGTCAGATAATGCAGAAGAGTTTATTAACAAAAAGAGCAGTAATCCAAAAAACAGGTAGTAATCCACAAAACAGGAAAAAACACTCGAAACAAGGAAGTGGTCTGGGAACCACAAACACGGAGCTACGGACATCTAAATTAGAACTACAGAATCAAGAGCTACGGAAATCGGAACTAGAAACATTTCTACACTTCAAAGTAACACTCAGCTAAACTAAACTACAAACTAATACTCCGCGTCGAAGTGGAAGCAAACAGGGCTTTTTAAACACACAGAAATCATACATGAAATCAAAGACACCTGGAAATGATAATCACATTACATGGAGAACCAATACGAAATAAGGAGGCGGGGACAGAGACATGACGCAACACAATAACAAAAGCACACATGGCCAAGGTAAACAAAACGAGAGTCCTTCTGAATGGAGCTGGAATGCGGAAGTAGGCTACTCCATTCTCTGCGAGAGAGGGAACCTAACAGAGCCCCCCCCTTAAGGCGCGGCTCCCGAAGCGCCACAAGTTCTATCCATTTTGGTGGACCTGGGCCCCTGGGCAGGATCCTAACCTCTGCCCTCCAGGACCTGAGGCTGGTGATGTCCAGTGTCCCGAAACCAGAGCAGAGCGTGTTGGGTTTTCCTTTCCACCTTGGTCGAGAACCTGGACGAGAACCTGGAGTGATGCTTGACCTGGTGCTTGACTTGGTGCTAGGCTTGGAGCTTGCCTTGAAGCTTGACTTGGTGCTTCGCTTGAAGCTTGGCCTGGAACCAGGACTGGACTCAGCTTTGGCAACTGGATCGGAGTCAGCTTTAGCACCTGGATCAGAGACAGCTTTGGCACCTGGATCGGAGTCAGCTTTGGCACCTGGATCAGAGACAGCTTTGGCACCTGGATCAGAGACAGACTTGGAAACAGACTTCGAGGCAGACTTGGAAACAGACTTCGAGATAGACTTGGAGACTGGACAGAGAATTAGGTTAGACCCAGAACCATAAACAGAATCAAAAACTTGGTTGAAAACAGAGCTGGAAACTAAATTAGAGACAGGGCTGGAGACAGGGATGGAAACAGATCTGGAAATTAAATTGGAGACAGGGCTGGAGACAGATTCTGAAACTGGACTGGAAGCTGAGCTAGGAAGGTAACTAGAGACAGAGGAGGAGACAAAGTAGTGTGCTGGGTTGGAAACGGAGCTGGGAATGGAGCTGGAAATGGAGCTGGGAATTAAATCAGCAACCGAACTGAGAATTAATTCAGCAACCGAACTGAGAATGAGAGCAAAAACAGAACTAGAAATTAAATCAACAGAGCTAGCAACTAAATCAGGAACAGGGTTGGAAACAGGACTGGAAACTGGACTAGGAACAGGGTCGGAACCTGGACTTGGATTTGGACATGGACTAGGACTTGGAAAGGAGGTCATCCCGTGGACCTCAGACATGGACTGGGCTTGAGAAGAGGTCACCCCATGGGCCTCTGACATGAGCAGGATAGGAGTGGAGGTTTCTTCTTGAACCTCTGGCAGGAACATGGCTTGGGCGGAGGTCTCCTCGTGTACCTCTGGTATAAGCAGGACAGGAGAGGAGGTTTCTTCTTGAACCTCTGGCAGGAACAGGACTGGAGTGGAGCACCCCTCTTGGGTCTCCGACAGGAACGGGACAGGAACTGAGCACCCCACTTGGGTCTCTGACAGGAACGGAGCACCCCTCTTGAGTCTCCAACAGGAACTGGAAAGGAGCAGAGGTCTCCTCGTGAACCTCCAAGAGCAGCTCCGCTGGGAAAACCTCCTGCTGGGTTTCCGGCTGAAGCTCGAGGCTGGAGGTCGCCACATTAACCTCCAGGGGCAGATCCGCTGTGGAGACCTCCTGCTGGGCCTCCGGCAGGAGCTTGGGGCTGGAGGTCGCCATGTTAACCTCCAGGGGCAGCTCCGCTGAGGAGACCTCCTGCTGGGCCTCTGGCTAGAGCTCGGGGCTGAAGGTCGCCACGTTAACCTCCAGGGGCAGCTCCGCTGAGGAGACCTCCTGCTGGGCCTCCGGCTGGAGCTCGGGGCTAGAGGTCGCCATGTTAACCTCGAGGGGTAGCTCTGCTGTGGAGACCTCCTGCTGGGCCTCCGGCTGGAGCTCGGGGGTAGCCCGCCTGTGGAGCCGTTTGTGCACCCGCCAGCTGCCCTTAAAACAGGATTGTGAGCAGAAGTAGCTGCTCTTTCCTCCCTGTTTCCTGCAGGTGGGGCACTGGAGAGTGGCTGCGTTGGTGCATCCCTCAGTGGCGCACTCCTGGGTCAGGTGTTGAGAGGTGCAGGCTGCCCTGTTAGCCCGCTCCCTCTCATAGTGCTCGAGGAAAGACTGGTCCTGGTCCCCGGGCAGGCGCACCGAGTTTAGTAGGGTATTGAGGTTGAACTCAGATTCTGGGCTCCCATAACCCTGCATCAGGAGCTCCACGAACCCTGGAACTGTTGTCAGTTCGGTGGATCCGCTGGCGAAGTGGGTATCCGCCCACCAGCGGGCTGAGCCGACCAAACAGGAAAGGAGGAACCGTGCCCATAGTTCCTCACTGGGTTTTGGACCCTCCAACCAACAAAAAATCCCTGTGCTTGTAAAAAAAAATACATTGGGTGCCACGAGACGCCGTCGTAGGCGGTAGGAGGCGGAACGCAGGCCCGAAAAGAAATAGAGTCCAAGTGGGGAACAGAAGGTGGGGCACGGTTATCCCGGAGTTTCCCCGCTGCATCCATATTTTGGGCGGAGTATTTTGTTATGTAAGCTGGTGCAGGCAGGCAGAATCAGGATGCATGCGCTGGGGAGACGTCAGATAATGCAGAAGAGTTTATTAACAAAAAGAGCAGTAATCCAAAAAACAGGTAGTAATCCACAAAACAGGAAAAAACACTCAAAACGAGGAAGTGGTCTGGGAACCATGAACACGGAGCTACGGACATCTAAATTAGAACTACGGAATCAAGAGCTACGGAAATCGGAATTAGCGCTACGGAACTAGAAACATTTCTACACTTCAAAGTAACACTCAGCTAAACTAAACTACAAACTAATACTCAGAAATCATACACGAAATCAAAGACACCTGGAAATGATAATCACATTACATGGAGAACCAATGCGAAATAAGAAGGCGGGGACAGAGACATGACACAACACAATAACGAAAGCGCACATGGCCGAGGTAAACAAAACGAGAGTCCTTCTGAATGGAGCTGGAATGCGCTCCATGGAATGCGGAAGTAGGCTACTCCGTTCGCCGCGAGAGAGGGAACCTTACAGATTCATTTCCAAGGTTAAGGTTAGGATTAGGAGTGGAGTTTGCATCCATGCCTTTACTTATGACTTTATTCGTATGAAATTAAAAGAAATCTATCCACAACAAAAATCAAGCCAAACGTTCACAAAGACTTTAGGCATAGTATCAAGTTTCTGGTCTCACCTCTGTAGCTATAAAACAGAGGTCGGGAACCTTTTCAGCTGGCAGAGCCATAAAAGCCATAAAATGTCAGAGAAAAGTTAACATTTTTTGACGTTTTTATATGTCTTCTTCTTCTTATAGTTATTATCTGTACTATTATTGTACAATCATTAAAAAGTGTTAATGTAATAAAGGGGATTTCACATTTCGCGTGTTCTTGACCTAACAGCCTGCACTTCACCTAAGCTTAACCCTTAATTTAACCAACTATGATGGCGTCATCAAATGGTAAATCAATACAGATGATACGTAAGTGTCAATAAGATGCAGTACGTAAGTGAGAGTAAGTTGAACACTACTTACCATTAATGCGAGTTCCAAATATGCAAATTTGTCTGTCTGTTCGGACTGGAAAGAACTATACTTGTCGGGTTTTTTTTTTCTTTTAGCCATTTCACCTTTGTTAAAAAACTGAAAACAGACTGGCTATGTAGTTTTAAACCGATTTATGAACTAGACTGGGAAATTAACGCTCCGCTCCACATTGTCCAATGAAATTTGAGCTTGTTGTACCAAATCACGATTGGTTGGTGTATACATGACAAACGGGCGTCGATTATGAATGATGTAATATTTTAAAATATGTAATATGTAGAGTTTTAATTAAATTGTCACATTAGCTTTTCGTGTTTTTATTTCTTTTTTTTCCCGCTGTTGAGCCATAGGCAATCACTGAAAGAGCCATATAGGTTCCCGACCCCTGCTATAGAAGAATGTTGCTTGCAAAGCTGATAAAGGACTTTTTATTCAAATTGTCCTTCAACCTGAAACTTTGTGTTAATTCCTTCATCTTCAGTAACTGCTTTATCATCAGTTTATACTGCACTTTTAGCACCCTTACTCTTATTACCGAAGTGCACTACAGTTACTCTCTGGACTGTTGTCTCTGTCTCTCTCTTTCTCTTTCTTTCGTGTACATAGAAGTTACATGGAGGACATTTTGGACACAAGTCCTTTGAAGCAACGCTTCTGAAAGCTGGAGCACTGTCAAAAACCTGTGTGTTTTTACCATCAGTTTTCTCCCTGTGTGACTCTCATCTTTACAGCAGGCTTGGATTACAATAAATAACTACAATAAAATGTCAGATGGTCCTTATAATAACAGACCCTCAGGAGTACGACTACTGTCTGACACTCTCATATTAAATATACAATATGGCAGAATGATGACATTGGGTGAAATCTCATACTGAATACTACTATTGTATAGTGTAGAGAGCTCATGAAACATTACTAATGTTTCTATAAACACAAGAGTTTTATTTCTAAATCACTAGAGATTCTATAACAATGCAGTTGTACCATTTATCTGAAAATTCTGAAAATGTTCTTCTCAGTGGTGATCAGTATAAACTGTCCCGATGGAAGTAAAGCACCAAATGATCGAGGATTCTCCTAATGACAAATGAGGCAGTGGAAAATTAATTATAATTTGTTAATCCTATGCCAGGTCATTTTTGCCCCATTACTGCCCCATATGTTAAAATTACTGTTTCATGTTAAAATTAAGTAGTTTATTATTCATATCAATTACTGCTACATTGTTAAAAATTGGTTACTATCCCAGGTTGTTGTGCCAAGCTAAAATGAATTGTCTTCAGAAAAATTCTAATGAGTTACTTTCCATGGTTAAAATGAATTTCTTTTGGTGCTTAAAATGAACAGCCTGCCCAGTTTAAGTTAAATTACTTTTACTTGCTTTTTTTAATTGCAGGATAAATTATTTTTATAATTCAAGAATACATATTTAAACCTGATTGTAAAACACTGAGATTTTGAACTCAAAATTTTCTAAATGTGATATACTGTATGGATGATGATGATGATGATGATGATGTCAGTTGTTGTTGTTATTGTCTTGTTAAGTTAAAACATCAGGTTTTAAATTGTTTCTTTTGAATGGTAGTTGTTTAGTGTAGTCAGAACTGACACTGACCTAATTAATACTTAATAATACTTAATTAATAATGGTGGAGTCTTTCTAGAAATAATATTTTGAAAAAAAATATTAAATAAAACTTGTTGGTGATAGTACTTGTACATTCCTCAGATCATACTCAGTTGATTGTACTTTTCAGTGCTTCATTTGAGGTAAATACACAGACCCACTGTTTTTCGGATTGTAAAACTATGGACATTCGGTGACATTTTTTTAAAATATGAACTTATTTTCCTGATCAGTGAAGCAGAGAGCTTTGTGGGAATGTTTCTTCACTATGCCTACAGGGAAATTAGCTTTTTATTCATCCCCAGCCAAAACAGAACATGGGGAAATATTTTGGGCCAGTGCATACAGGGAAATCAGCATGTTCAAATACCAGCAATGTTATCACTTTTCACTGCAGACCTGCTCGGGTCAGTATGACCCATTTTACATTTTTAGTAAAAGTGGAACAATATTTGGTTGGGGGGGGTAGGGTTCCTCACATGTCCTGGAAAATCTAGGAAATTTATAGCTAGAGGCAACGATGACGTGACAGTTTATAATGCAAATATAATGCAAAGATCTTTATTGGTGCACAAGTCCAAGGATTTGTGTAAAACATCTGGATCAGCAGTGGTTTTAAATAAACTGTACTTATTTTTAATGGGCTTATGTTTTCATTGTACTGGTTCATATTTATAGACAGTGATGTACTATTAACTTCGGCACTGCTTTTCTGTCACATTCTTCCTCTGAATATTTTTGCAAATTGTGTTCACTACATGTAATGCACTACAGAGGGTGTACAAGCCAATTATGTTATACCCTAGGACCTTGATAAGACCCGAGTGAACTAGCAGCTTAGCCGGACTATTTCCAATTAGAGTTTGTTGTGGTTGCATTTAGTTTTTTTTTACCGCTTAATACGCTTGCTTTTAACGTTATTATTTAGTCGTCTTACATAATATTTTATGACATATTATCGGTACCCAATGGGCTGGCCTTGGTATAGCACATGAAATGAAAGTCTAATTGTTTTTATAATAAAAAAATTTCAATCAATATAATGTAATAATCTCCCACTGAATGTTTGTATCCACTTTTAATACATGATGGTTTGAATGGGTCACTGGTGAAGCATGCCCAAGAGTTAGGACTAGGAACAAGGGAGTTTGTGTCTTTTTGCTTGTTTGTTTGTGTGTGTGTGTGTGTGTGTGTGTGTGTGTGTGTGTGTGTGTGTGTGTGTGTGTGTGTGTGGCATAGCATCATTTGCTATGACAGCTGTAACTGAATATTTGTTGGGTGGAGGAACATTCTCAGTACAGCAGTGACACTAGTAATAGGTGTTGTACTGAAATATGAATTTTGAGGGATTTGAACTCATTTAAACACAACCATTATTATGAACCTAAGCAGGCAATTGTCCACATGTATACAGATATATTTGAAAACAGTAAATAATATCCATCTGTTATCAAAACCATCTTTGTCCACAAAATGCAAAAAATAATTTGAAACTGCTCACACGAATAGGCCAGCCCATTAACCACTAATAATATGTCATAAACTGTTTTGTCAAAGGCCTAAATAATAATGTTAAAAGCATGTGTGTTGAGTGGAAAAGAAAATGAAAAGCAGAAATGTACTCTACAGCCAAAACAATCTCTAATTGGAAATTGTCCGGTCAGCTTCTAGTTCTCTCGGGTCTTTTTGAAAATCTCCTTTCACAATAAGCTTTCTACCTCCAGACTCCAGAGCAGTACAATGCGTATCATATTCTGGCCTTTCCGCAAAGTGGATTAATAACAAAACAAAGTGAAAATGATGAAATGTTATCAAATAAGAAATTATAGACCACAAATTGTAACAACCATGCACACTGCAACTGGCATGTGCAAATTGATGCTGTGACATCACTGTTCTCAAAAACATACATTTTTTCCCAGCCACAAGAAAACAGTGAAAATTTATCCACCGTTTTAAGATTTTATTTATTTAATTTTTTTGAAAGCTGCATTTTCAGTGACCCAGAATGGTGTTTTTATATGGATGGAAGGCCAAAATACAGGGGGGGGAATCTTTGCAAAAATGTGGATGGGGTCTAAGTAATCCTGTATAGTGCATTATTGCTAGTGTGTCATCCATGTGTGATCAAATCTTTGACCTTAATAATATTAAAAATAATTATAATAATAGCAAACAATATTATTATTATTATCATTATTATTATTATCATCATCATCATCATCAACAACAACAACAACAACGACAATAATAATAATAACAATACACAATGTGGTAGAGGCTTGTTTGAGTTTGTGTGTCTGCTTTAATCAGTCAGTCGGAGATTGTGGGCCAAAAAGGTCTGGTGGATTTGAAGCCTACTCAAGTAATACTGAAAACCTAGGGGCAATTTAAAGTAGCCAATCCACCTGGTGGACTGCGGAGTCCACCGCATGGTTTAGGATGTGAGAGGAAACTGGGAGAACCCAGAGTAAACCCATGTCAACAGGAAGAACATGCAGAACTCCACACAAACAGTTATCCAGGATCGAACCAGGGACCCTGGAGCTGTGAGGAGCTTACACCACCTTGCCATTTTGTCTTATGTCTCAGGAAAACAATTTCATTATGTGGGAAAAATATTAGACTTCCAGCATGAAATAGTGGCATCCCATTCCCTTTATCTTTTATTTCCACACTTACCTGCCATCAGGAGGCTCCCCAAACTTGGAAGCAAGTTTCGGTGCTCAGTTTACTCTTAATATTCTTTATACACTGCCTGACCCAAAAAAAGGTCGCTGTTTGGATTTAAATAAGCGAATACTTAAGAGCCTAGGATTGGATCATTATTGCAGTGATTAATATGTTTCAGCTGGCAACAATTCTTTTAAGCCTAACTGATGCAGCGCGTAGCTTCTCATTTCTTAAACAACCATGTTGGAATACGTATCCCGTATCATGGAAAAGATGTTACTGTGTTTCAGGAGGGGCAAATTATTGGCCTGCATCAAGCAAAGTAATCAACTAAGGAGATCGCTGAAATTGGAATTGGGTTAAGAACTGTCCAACGCATTATTGAAAACCTGGAAGGATAATGGTGAACTGTCAACTTTGAGGGAGAAATGCGGCCGGAAAAAAATCTTGAATGGTCATGATTGGAGATCTTCAAAACGCTTAGTGAAGTCACATTGTAAACAATCAGCATTAGAACTCACGGCTATGTTTAATAGTGAATATAAGAGCATTTCCACATGCACAGTGTGATGGGAACTTACAGGATTGGGACTAAACAGCTGTGTGGCCACAAGAAAGCCACTTGTTAGTGAGGCAAATCGGAAAAAAACAACTTCAATTTGCTAGGAAGCATAAAGACTGGACTGTGTAATAATGGAAAAAGGTCATATAGTCTGAGGAGTCCAGATTTACCCTATTCTGAAGCGATGGGTAAGAAGGGAAGCACATGAAGCGATGCACCTGTCATGCATATTCCCTACTGTACAAGCCTCTGGAGGAAGTGTTATGATCTGGGGTTGCTTCAGTTGGTCAGGTCGAGGCTCAGCAACATTATGCGGCAATAAAATGAAGTCAGCTGAGTACCTGAATGTACTGAATGACCAGGTTATCCCATCAATGGATTTTTTCCTTCCCTGATGGCACAAGTATATTCGAGGGTGACAATGCCAATATTCATTTGGCTCAAATTGTGAAAGAGTGGTTCAGAGAGCACGAGGTATCATTTTCACGGATGAATTGGCCACCACAGAGTCCTGACCTTAACCCCATTGACAGAAATAAATGTTGTGACGTTGCATAAGGTTGTCAATACAATGCCACAATGAATGCACGCTGTAATCAAAGCTAAAGGCGGTGCAATTAAATATTAGGTTGTCCGACTTTTGGCCAGGCAGTGTATATACGTAGCTCAACTTTAAGAGGAACATCTGACAGACAGAAAGTCTTAAGAAATGGTTCAGTGAGACAGAACATTTGTAATTAGTGGAGGGCTAATCTGTGCAATCTGTCCACATGCTAAACATTTATCTTAGGTCCTGCTTCTAAATCAAACAGCCAAATGTCTCCTGCAAACATCCTGTCTCTTAAACAGTTGAGACATTTTGGTTTAGCACATTTTGGTTTAGTATCGTGTCCCTTTACACCAGATGGACGGCTGGGGTGAGTCTGGTTCCAAACAGCTGCAGGAGGAGAAACGCTGACAGATAAACAGATGGCTGTAGCACATTGGCGTTCCTGCAGACGGACACGGCTGTTAAACACGTCCTCGCAGCTGGGACAGCGGAATGCACGGACACGGCCCGAAAGCTAGCCCGTCATTTCTCATTTGTGTTGCAGTTGAGCCACTGCATAATAATAAGAGTATATTTTCTTTATATAGAACATTTTTTAACTACACTCTTCACGTTTTAGAGCTTTTTACATGGAACTCTCTCTGGTGGGAAATCACCAAGGATCTCTCACCCCTCAAGGATTCTGGATTTAACATGGGTTGTTGTTTTTTAGTGAAAAGTGAAGGCTTACAAAGTTTATGTAGCACAAATACAAGAAATGTACAGCACCCTATTTTTCTAAGTACAAACACAGATTATTATTTTATTTATTTTTTTATTTTATGACGTCTACATTATCAAGTCAGTACAAAAACATTTTAGATTCCCAAACATTAGTTTTCTAGCACAAAATTAAATGTTACAGAAAAATGTTTGTATGTCATTAAAGAAAGCAACATATTACGTAAGAGACACTTTTCAGACAAAAAACACAATGAAGGCTGCTGGGTTTTGCTGCAAAAATAAGAAGTGAGTGCGAAAGTCAAAGTCTCCAGAAGAACTTAGATTAGATTAGATTAGATTAGATTCAACTTTATTGTCATTACACATGTATAAATACAAGGTAACGAAATGCAGGTTCTGTGGCTGGTTCTGCAAGATGCTCAATAAAACTTACCAGCTCATTTCCTTATAAAACTGTACAAATTGTACCGGAGACTACTATTTTTATTTTTATTTTTGTTTTTATTTTTGTTTTTATTTTCATTTTTATTTTTATTTTTGTCACACCAAATATTGACTTTGTTTCATTTACTGCTGTTTACTGTGTTTTTTAAAATGTAGAAACATTTAATTTTTGAAGTCATCTTTGCTCTACATCAGTTCTTTGAATGTGCCTAAGTCTTTTGCACAGTACTGTAGATGAAAAAAATCACACTAGGTGCCATCTGGTGCTGTGTCTCAAATGCTGGAATTCACGTCCAGTTCATTCTTACAGGACTTTCAGCCATTTAAACAAATGTTCTAGACTTCATATAATATACAGATGCTCTATAATGTAAAAATGTGACTCTACATAAACCACAACATAAAGCAACATACAACTAAAAGCCACAGCAATCATAAACAGATAAGACCGGTAGACATGTTTTTAAGGATATCACCGCTTCACAATGTCACACTTTACGTCATTATCCAGTCATTAGAATGTTACATTTGTAGACTAATTTTCGCTCAAAGTCATTTCTCAGTTTTAATGTGGACATGCTCATTGGGAAAACACCAAGACTATGCCATTAAAAGACTTCAATTTACAACAATCAAGAAGTCTCCAATCCTTTTGCGTGTTTCCTAAGATGGATGACGCTGTAGTAAGAACACTAATGAACTCTAACTTAGTACTTTAATTCTCAATCTTTTTCTATGGTGTGTTATTGTGATAAAGGCACTACCACTGTACTAAAGGTTGCTTGTATATCATCAATGTTTGATAGAAACTTTGCTCTAAGTGCTCTTTTACTGTTTTCATTGGTTTTACATTGGGGACATTTTTTTAAATCTAATTTTTGTTTAGTAATAGACCATGTTTACAGGTGCATCTCAATAAATTAGAATGTCGTGGAAAAGTTCATGTATTTCAGTAATTCAACTCAAATTGTGAAACTCGTGTATTAAATAATTTCAGTGCACACAGACTGAAGTAGTTTAAGTCTTTGGTTCTTTTAATTGTGATGATTTTGGCTCACATTTAACAAAAACCCACCAATTCACTATCTCAACAAATTAGAATATGGTGACATGCCAATCAGCTAATCACCTCAAAACACCTGCAAAGGTTTCCTGAGCCTTCAAAATGGTCTCTCAGTTTGTTTCACTAGGCTACACAATCATGGGGAAGACTGCTGATCTGACAGTTGTCCAGAAGACAATCATTGACACCCTTCACAAGGAGGGTAAGCCACAAACATTCATTGCCAAAGAAGCTGGCTGTTCACTGAGTGCTGTATCCAAGCATGTTAACAGAAAGTTGAGTGGAAGGAAAAAGTGTGGAAGAAAAAGATGCACAACCAACCGAGAGAACCACAGCCTTATGAGGATTGTCAAGCAAAATCAATTCAAGAATTTGAGTGAACTTCACAAGGAATGGACTGAGGGTGGGGTCAAGGCATCAAGAGCCACCACACACAGACGTGTCAAGGAATTTGGCTACAGTTGTCGTATTCCTCTTGTTAAGCCACTCCTGAACCACAGAGGCGTCTTACCTGGGCTAAGGAGAAGAAGAACTGGACTGTTGCCCAGTGGTCCAAAGTCCTCTTTTCAGATGAGAGCAAGTTTTGTATTTCATTTGGAAACCAAGGTCCTAGAGTCTGGAGGAAGGGTGGAGAAGCTCATAGCCCAAGTTTCTTGAAGTCCAGTGTTAACTTTCCACAGTCTGTGATGATTTGGGGTGCAATGTCATCTGCTGGTGTTGGTCCATTGTGTTTTTTGAAAACCAAAGTCACTGCACCTGTTTACCAAGAAATTTTGGAGCACTTCATGCTTCCTTCTGCTGAGCAGCTTTTTGAAGATGCTGATTTCATTTTCCAGCAGGATTTGGCACCTGCCCACACTGCCAAAAGCACCAAAAGTTGGTGTGCTTGACTGGCCAGCAAACTCACCACACCTGAACCCCATAGAGAATCTATGGGGTATTGTCAAGAGGAAAATGAGAAACAAGAGACCAAAAAATGCAGATGGGCTGAAGGCCACTGTCAAAGAAACCTGGGCTTCCATACCCAGCAGTGCCACAAACTGATCACCTCCATGCCACGCCGAATTGAGGCAGTAATCAAAGCAAAAGGAGCCCCTACCAAGTATTGAGTACATGTACAGTAAATGAACATACTTTCCAGGAGGCCGACGTGGTTATGGACGGAATAACTCACTTTTATTACTTGTAAATAGCCAAGAGGAGCGTTAAAAAATGAAGAACAAAGAAGTGTGTCGATGGGACAAACAATGGTGATGAGTGACTGGTCGTTGGGGATAATGGTTTGCACATTTCTCAACCACAAGTACGCGTTAGACATCTTTAGGCAGCCTGTTTTTTTCCACCACATTTATTAAACCGACTCCTCATTTACCCAACACGATTTTTGCAGCAAGATAGCCAGTGCAAGATAATAAAGAAATCAACACATCACATATGTCAAGGATTTGTAGAGGCAGCGGATGAAAGTTCAGATTTTATTGTATAAAGTGCAAACCAAACAATCAAAACGGTGAAAATAAGAAACATAAACGTAAACAGTGGACATTAGGCAAAAACAGGCAGACTATGAACAAGGCTGTGGCACATGCAATGGCACATACACACAACAACGACAAAAGCATGACAAAAGCTATGTTTCCATCCAAGTTGCGAATTTAACTTAAATATTGGAATATTGCATAAATCATTTGTGAATAAAACACCGTTTCCATCCCGTGTGTTCAAGAGAACAAAATTGTCACTTCCAGGGAAACTGGCGCAAAGTATCAATACAAATGGAACTTGTTGCAATAGGGGAAGCCACTGTGGCTCTTTTTTCAAATATAATAAATGACTTGCGCTTTAGAGCGCGCAGATGAAACGCTATCACAAACCTCATGTTATGCTGGGATCGGAGGCGGATGCCTGATATTTGGGAATGGAATCGTGACTTCAGGTTCAGGCATTTCATAATGACAAAAATAACATTTGAGATGCTGTGCAATGAGATTGGTCCGCTGGTTAGTCCAGTTATGTGACCCAAAACGCCCCAGTTCCCACAGAAAACCGCACTGCCATTGCACTGTATGAGTTGGCCACATGTGCTGAATATCCAGTCACAACAGCCAATTATCACATGACTTGTTTGAAGCGCATTAAGGAATTTATTCGGTAAATGTGTTTCCATCAGTTTATGTGCATGTCTCCTTATTGAATAAAACAATTATCCACCTCAGTTGAGTGCATTTTTTTTTATTTGCATTTTGGGGATTTTATTCGTATCCCAAAATTTGCATAAAAATACATGGGTGGAAACACGGCTAATGAAACACACAGAAACCAGAAGCTAAATACGGTTGCTTATTAGGGGTAACACAGAACAGGTGCGAGTGCTCAGTAAAACATGGTCATGTGATGTGCCGGGGCTGACGGGTGATATAGTTCAGTGCCCCTTTGGCAGTATCATGACAACACTGATTTGGGGAAATATATTTACAGTTTTTAGAGGTATTGAAGTATGTTATAGGCAGAAAAACAATTTCGGCCAAAACCTAATTTAAATTTTTTTGCTGTTGACCAGAATTCTGCCACAGTGACTGTTTTCACAGACCACAACACAGTTATTTGAATACTTAGAAACATTTATTTTTGAAGGCATTTTTGCTTTACAGAATGTCTTTAGATGTGCCAAACACTTTTGTCTAGTACTGTATATGCACACATACAAATAACAGACTTCCATCCTCCTCCTTATTCAGCACCAGTAACCTTCTGCTATGTGTGATCTGCAGACAGACACTATTGGCGAGCGCAATTACAGGAACGTCTGGGTCTTTGATTCAGCTTGAGCAATTGTCAGTGAGTGTGTTGGAGCCGAGAAGAGTCCAGGATGGTGCAGATTATAGCATTATATTCATATTCTGCTGCATTATTAAAAGGTCAGGGCTTTCTTTTCACTCAGCTTGTCTTCGTGTGTCTTCCTTTCTGCTGCACCTCCAAAAGGTCGTGTTGCTTTAATAATCAGCTGTTTTGTTATTAATCCAGAAACAGTGTGTGTGTGTGTGTGTCTGCATGCAGGAGACAAAGTCTTCCCCTCTTCCCCTTAGTGTGAGTCAGCCTTTGCAGTGTGCTGTCTTTTTTTGCGGCTTGTTGAACACGCTGCTCCGGCGGTTCTAATCAGCCCATGTTTCATCGGCTCGCTTCGGCGGCAGAAAATGATTCCTATAAATACACAGGAAACATATTAACAACCGTTGTCAGGGTTGTAATGGTTTCAATTAGTCAGTTCCTGGCGTAATGTGCATAATTCATGACATATCCATGCGACCATTTTTAATTTGCGGCTCTGCCTGTGGCGTCCGCAACTCTGCGGCAGTTCCAATGTGCCAGTCTGTGATTAATGTCACAATGATCTGCCTGGTAAAACTAAAATATCTCAAATGTTTCAAAACCCCTCACTCATTTTAGTGCATCACTTAGGCATGTGCTAAAATAAAATTACAAGGGTGGACAAATCATAAATTCATTATGTAGCCCACCGGGTGTCTCAGTGCACTCGCACAATCCATGCACAATGTTTTGGTTGCATTGAAACTAATTTTAGATAAATGATGATATGCATAAATGCATGTTTGTGCTTTTTACTTCCTGTACTAACAAAAACTTGTTATCCTGTACCCAGATAGCCTCAACACCATCAGAATGAATGGCTTCTCATTACCTTCACAAACTTGGGTGCTGGTTTTAGTCTGTTTATGATATTTTGCCTCACTTTAGCTAGCTTCCTATCTGCGTAACACCAGATGTTCTATTGCTAGAGCAGTAACATTAACATTAGCTCTACTAAATATGATGGCTAGTTTCTCTGATTTGGTAAACTATAATACTGCATAATTAAAACTAGCAATGTATAGAAAAAGAAAAGAAAGAAAGATGTCATGTTTGTGTGACGTGGTCAAGCTTCTGATTGGATTTGAATACATTTAAGGGCTGTAACTCCACATATTTGTCCTGATATCAGAACATAACCGACTCATAACTGACTCTTTATCCTTGACATAACTTATAATTGATTATTGGGATAGTCATATTATTAGTGGAATGTTCATACTTAGAAAATTGCACTATAAATGGTCTCTCCATATTCATAATTAACATATGCAGGTACTTACAGTGTCTATAGAAAATCATCATACCCTGCCAAAATTCTTACCTTCTGTCACATTACACCCTGGAAATTAAAATAAATTAAGTCTAACTTTTGCCAGCTGTATTTACACATTATAACCCTCGACATATAAGTGGAAATAACATTTTTAAAAATTCTGAACAATTATTAAAATTTAATTAGTGAAATACCTGGTTTGGATAAGTGCTCAACCCCTTAGAGTAACCATTATAAACTTGCTCAGGTACAACCAGTCACTTCCCAGATCACACACCATGCTAATTGCCCCCTACCTGACATCAACTGCAGTGGTTTTGATTACTTCATAAAAAAACCGGCTGTTCCATGATGATTACATTACTAGTAGTGCATGGCAATACAAAGAATACACCTTGATTGGAAAGGTGCTTTCAAAAGGGCGCTGGGACAAAGTTGTGGAAAGGCACAAGTTAGGAGAAGGATACAAAAAGGTTTCAGAGGCTTTAACTATCCCTCTGAGTACCGTTCAGAGCATTATTAAGAAGTGGAAAGTGTATGGCACCACCAACACCTTGCCTAAATTGGGTCGTCCCTCCAAACTGGATGACTGAGCCAGGAGGATATTGATCAGGGAAGCTACCAAGAGGCCAATGGCAACTTTGAAGGACTTATGGCAGAGATTGGTCGGTCTGTGCATGTGACAACAATCTCACAAGCTTTACACAAAGCTGGCCTGTAAGAGAGAAGCAAGAAAGAAGCCTCTTCTGAAAAAGCTTTGCAAAAAAAAACTTGGAAGATTCTAATGCCATGTGGCAAAAGGTTTCATGGTCAGATGAGACCAAGATTGAACTTTTTGGACTGAACTGCAAGCGTTATGTTTGGCAAAAACCAAACACAGCACACCACCCAAAACACATCATACCTACTGTGAAGCATGGTGGTGGCAACATTATGTTGTGGGGGTGTTTCTCTTCAGCGGGGACTGGGCAATTGGTCAGGATTGAAGGGAAAATGGATGCTGAAGATTGGCAGGTGGTTCTTCTTCCAGCACGACATCGACCCTAAACACACCACCAAAAAAGCTATGCAGTGGCTTAAGGATAGGAAGGTGAATGTCCTTGAGTTGCTAAGTCAGAGCCCTGGCCTAAATCCAACTGAAAATCGGTGGATGGACTTGAAGACAGCAGTCAATCGCCACTCACCACGAAATGTGACTGAACTCGAACAATTCTGCAAGGAAGAATGGGCAAACGTCCCCACTCTAGGTGCGCAAAGCTAAGAGAGACTTATCCAAACAGACTGATGGCTGTAATTAAAGCAAAAGGTGGCTTTACGAAGCATTAAATCATGGGACTGATCACTTTTCCAACTCTGTTATTCTTTTAAAAAAAAAATTTCATGTTTCCGAACTGTTGAAAGCTGGAACAAAAAAAATATTTTTAATGGGTTTTGATTTCAGGCTGTAAGACAAAAAAGTGAATATTTCAAAGGGGTATGATGATTTTCTATAGGCACTGTAAGTTGATTCAGCCCATTCAGATTATGTTATTGTTAAATTGATGTGCTGATCTGTAAGAAAAACCTGTCCGTAAGTATGTAGTACATTTTATTATGTAGACTTTACAGAGATGACATGTTTAACACTTTCTCACCGTACACTAGTGTTGAATGGAAATCGACTTATCGGACATTTTCAATCAGTATAAACAAATGAATTATTTTATCGCTGCAAGTCTGTTATAAGATTAGTCAGGACACTTTTGGGTTTCTGTGTGTAGAGTATCGTGACTCTGTGTTTGGCTGCTGGTGAGCAGGATGATGGGAAACGGGAGGGGAGTGAGCCCCTTGATGGGCAAACAATTCACACCGCGCCACAATAACACTGGTACAGAGCCAAAACCGGCAGCTCTACTAAAGCTTTTTTTTTTTTTTTTAATAGTAAAACACAGTATACAACTGCCACAATACAATTATAACATTTAAACCTAGTAGGCTCAGTTTAAAAAATAATAAAAGTAATACTTGTGAAAAACTGCAAATTCTTAAAGCTATTAAAGCCATTAACCACTACTGTGAAGTATGACATCACAAATAAATGCAGTGTGAACACATGCACCCCAGAACAGAGAGAAATGCTTTTTTTGGCCTCTGGTCAAAAGAGTTAATGAATGAATCACTAATTAATTTAATTGTTTAATATTGCCTTCAATTGACATTACATAGCCCAAAACCTGAATTTCAGTGTGAACTAATGTGGTTAGAAGAAAGTTTCAGACAGTGGCTCTGGACTTATTACTGCTCCTCACGTGAGCAAATATCACACAAGGAAAAAACAACTAAAATTCAAGAACAGATTTGCACATAACTGAGACACATATCTGTTCTCTGAATACAGTACTTAATAACTAACATCTGATGTTGACAGTATTCTATGTGTTTTGTACCTACTGCTTTTTTTTTTTAAGTAAGAATTCACAGTTTTTTACAGTACTGAAAAAGAATGGAAATGTGTTTGAAAAATAGAATTGTATCAGTTTTTCATTTGTGAACACACCTGAGGCTCGTAGTCATGCCTCTCCTACTGGTAATTACTCGGCTCAGGTGCATTGCGCGCTAGAATGAAAATGGTCCCTAAGGATGTGAGAACCATTTAGTAAAGGAAAAGTCTTTTTCACAAGCCTATAAGGAACAGTTTAAGAACCCAGATTTAAGGATGTTTCCCTCAGGCACGCTCATGAATTCTAAGTCTGAGCAGTGATTAGTACACAGAACACATTCACTAGATGCGGATCAGTACCAAGAAAAGTCAGAGGGTGCGGATTTCCAAGCAGATGGGAATTTGCAGCACACTTGGATCAAGGGATCACAGGGACATGTCTGAAATCTAAGATGTTCTTCACCCTTCGGTTTCAGCTGTGATCTTCTATAAAAGCCCTTAGGGAAGAAAAAGAATCTGGGAGGGGCAGTGTTTTTACATTCAAGAATGGCTGTGAGATGTGGGTTGTGTGTGTTCGTGTGTGTGTGTGTGTCTGTGTGTGTGTGTGTTTGTGTGGCCATCAGTCCCAATAAAGAAAGCATGACTTCTGTACCTGTCAGTCCCAGTGAAAGAGGCGTGGCTTCACTGTATGTCAGTTTTAGTGAAGGAGGCATGGTCTCAGTGTGTCAGTTTTAGTGAAGGAGGTGTGGCCTCACTGTGTCAGTTTTAGTGAAGGAGGTGTGGTCTCACTCTATGTCAGTTTTAGTGAAGAAGGCGTGGCCTCACTGTGTGTCACTTTCAGTGAAGGAAGCGTGGCCTCAGTGCGTGTCAATTTTAGTGAAGGAGGCGTGGCCTCAGTGTGTGTCAGTTTTAGTGGAGGAGGCGTGGCCTCAGTGTGTGTCAGTTTTAGTGAAGGAGGTGTGTCCTCTGTGCAGCTACGTCTTAACGGAGTAGGCATGTGCTCTGTCCCCCTCAATCCCCATGACCTCTGCCTTTCAATCTCAGTGCAGGAGGTGCTTCCCACTGTCCCAATCAGTCTTAGTGAAGGTGGCATGGCCTCTCTGCCTGTCAGTCCCAGTGAAGGAAGTGTGGCCTCCACAATGCTAACACTTTTTTTTTAACTGAACCAATTGCATAATATTATCTTTCATGGAAACAACTCTAAATCATATTTAAATGTCTGCTTTGAATGTGTCTTTCATACAAGGTAGATGGTGGATGATCACGTACTATGAGATGCGCTGCATGATCTCAGGAGGAACGATCTCTAGTGTAGATGTGTAAATGGGTGTTAGGAAAGAGAGACAGAGATGGTGTGTGTGCCTGAGTACAATTTTTTAGCTTTTCGCCCAATTGCTCAAACCCTATGCAGCGTCATCCATGTGTGTTTGAACTGAGAGATTTATGATGCGAAGGTAACAAAATATATATATTTTGCACGCTAGACTGTGTATGTGGGAAGCAGGATGAGAGTTGGATGGAATTAGGCTACAGTAATAATGAAACTGCAGCTGCATGTTAATAGTGGAGATCGATTTTGAGGAGATGCCCAGACACAGCATGGAGTGTGTAATGTAGAATTTTCATCTCTCTCTCTCTCTCTCTCTCTCTCTCTCTCTCTCTCTCTCTCTCTCTCTCTCTCGCTCTCTTTCAGAGAACTTTTACATTCAAAAGGCATCATAAAGTTATAGCAATTCATCATGTAAGGTAACTGCCAGCATTTATTAGCATAGCTATCAACATTTCTAAAACATTTATTCATTTGCCAGATTTTTTTTTAACACTTTTTAACATTTTTTTTTCAGTGACTTACGAATATAGCATTATATATAAATATATATTATCCAAGCAGTGGGCTAAAATGGCAATTCAGCCAGAAATAAAATGTGTACAACGTTTCACTTACAAATGTAATCAATGTTCAGTGTCTAAAGTTTGCTATTTTAAAGTCTTTCTAATATACTGTAGCTTACTTAGAAATACAAGTATTTCTGAATCATCACACACTTGCCTTAAATCACTCCAAGTTGTTCTGTGTATCAAACCAAAGTGCTTGCATGATTTCTGACAGAGTATAACATACTGCTAGCAATAAAAATGGACAAAATAACATCACAGAGCAGAAAACAGTTGTAGCAGCCATTTTGAAGCTACAGTAAAATCTATAATTTGGTGTCACTCTACACAACCCTCAGACTCGGGTAGGAAGTTTGAAGGTGAAATTGAATTGATTTGATGGATGATAATATAGATCTAATTTGATTTGAAATGGTATAACTGAGCCAAACATTATCTTCTGAAGTGAGTGTGTGATGATTTAGACGCACACAATGTTGAACTATGACGCTATGCTTCAATTACTTGATAGCTTTTAGTTTATATTCATATTACGAGCTTCTTTGCACAGTTTTTTTATTTTTTATTTTTGGCTTTGTTTTTTTGCTGACTCAGATCAGATATGTCTGTGTTGTGGTTTACAACTGTAGGTGACCCATATCTGTGAGAATATACCTGAGAAAACATCTACACGCCACATGTGCACATGAAGATTGATTTTGCATTATTCACATGTGTTACTAACTACAACAACAACAACAGTCCATCATAACAACAGCAAGAAAAGAATGCACTAGTAGCTCAAGCCTGCTTCACAGTTTGCTCTGGATGCCAGCAAACCACTCGTCAGCTGTACATGATCAGGTCGAGAAAGTGAAAAATAGGCCAGATGGCTAGCTTTTGCTGTTTTTGCAGCTATTGCTGGCACTGCTGTGCAGAGTGATGTGTGGGTATGGGAAAGGAGCCAGCAATGATGGGAGCCCTGTGTGTAGGGATTCGCCAAATATTTCTACGGGAGAGTATTTCTTTGGCATAGCAGCCACGTTCATGTATTTGCCCATGCTTTGCCGTTACTTTGGCAATTGTTTCAAACACTACTCAGTTTCAGTAGCAATCGCTTCATTTCCCTAAGTATCTAGTAAATCACCAATTTCCCCATTCTTGCATTGAATGTAGTCACTGTTGTGTACCATTATAGCTGCAGACACTGTACGATGACAATGACCGTGATATGCACCTGCATGTTGTAGCATGTAAAATCATGCAGATGCATTATTCAGTTCTTCAGTGAATCTTGTATTATGAGCAGCAGTTCTGCGGATGGAAACCCCTTGTTGATGAGAGAGGTCAGAAGAGAATGACAGGACTGTTTTGAGCTGACAGGAAGGCTACAGTAACTCAATTAACTACTCTTTCCCACTATGGTGAGCTGAAAAGCATCTCCAAACGCACAACACATCAAATCTTGAGGTGGATGGGCTACAACAGCAGAAGACTACATCGGGTTCCACTCCTGTCAGTGAAAAACAGGAATTTGAGATTACAGTGGGCACAGGCTGATGTCTATCAGACCTGTCATCTGGTCTGATGAAACTTGATTTCTGCTGCAGATGGTTGGGTCAGAATTTTGCATCAGCAGCATGAATCCATGGACGCAGCCCGCCTAGTGTGAGCAGGTCAGGCTGGTGGAGGTAGTGTACTGGTGTGGGCAATGTTTTTTGCCACACTTTGGGCTCCTTAATACCAATCGAGCATCGTTTGAATGCCAAGGCCTATTTGAGTATTGATGCTGACCACATGCAACCCTTTATGGCCACAATTTACCCATGTGCTAATGGCTACTTCCAGCACCATGTCACAAAGCACAAGTCATCCCAAACTGGTTCCATGAACATGTTCAGTGTACTTCACTGGCCTCAGCAGTCACCAGATCTGAATCCAATAGCAATTATGTGATGCAATCATGTCAACATGGACCAGAATCACAAAGGAATGTTTCCAACACCTTGCAGAATCCATGCCATAGAGAATGTTTCTAATAAAATGTGTAGGTGTTGGCTATATTAGCCTCATAACTATTGTGCAAAACTAAAGAAACAAACTTTACAAAAAACTGACTATATTTTGTGATATTGTGTTATTTGTGAATGTTGTATATAGTTCATGTTTAGACAAACAATCTTCCTCAAAGGCCCTACAGCGACTGGCTGGTACTCACAACCCATAGCCACTAAGCTACACCATAGCAGGTGTTGCTGCTTGCTGAAAGACTGGTGGCTGGTGGGAGCTTTCTTGTGGTGATAGATCACTGTTCATAGGAGAAGCAATTGGAAAGTTGCTCCCTTTCCATTAAAGTACAACTGTACAACACAATAACAAAATAACCAGACAAACCTGTGTGACTGTAATAAAGGTAACAGATTTGGGGAGCTCTGCCGTTCACTACAAGAATTCGTGAAAATTCTCTCAGTGTTCAGTTTCATCAAACATTAGCAAGTAAATGGGATGTGATGATAAACCGAGAATATAATGGTATGCTAAATATGCTGTGCTCTAATTTCTCTCATTTCAGTTGCACTCATTCGCAATCAGGTTCTCTCTCTCTCTCTCTTTCTCTTCTCTCCCTCTCTCTGTCTTTGTGCAGTGCTTGCAGAATGATGAGAGAATATACTGGTAATTAAAAGCTCCAGATTGAAGACTATATGTTGTAATTGCTGTAGAAATGCAACAATGTCTTTCAGTCCACCTCCTCTCCCATTGTCCAGGAAAAGACATCACTGGAGCAGGGGTTTAGCAGGATTCTGCAGCAGGAGGGTGGTGTATGGGGCTGAGCTGAAAAGCAGCCGAGCTTCTGCTGTGTTTAAAAGCTTGAAATAATTAAACGCTCACATGCAAGTTAGCACGGGGTTGGCTGTGTTCTTGAGGAGCGTGCAGCTGAAATTACTGCAGTCAGATTATTTACAGAAGTCACGTAATTTCAAAAAATGAATTAAACATGACCAGCTGTCTGTGGTGCAGTGGCTAGCGTTACAGTTCTGAGGTCCCTGGTTCAATACCAGTGGGTTTTAAATGAGATAAACACTTAATGACTGTATCCTGTGCTTGCAGTTTTGATTTAGTTTGTTAATATTTTTACATACAAATACAAAATATGAACACATTTTTGGAATACCAACATGGCTAACTAACTAACTGTCTCTATCTATCTGTTATTAATGAAACTTAAACTTAGGTAACTGATAGCTACATGTTGCCTAGATGGCCTCTGTCTGAGCAGTAGTTCATGTTATATGAATGGATTGTTATCTTATCATGATTAATATCTTAAGGTTGATTAACACCATGATACCATGAAAATACCCCTAGGTGTAGGCAATATATTTTTAGGATTTAATGCATAAGATTTGGTCAATGATATTGTAAGGAAAAGATGATGAGTACGTCAGAGATCACAGCGAAGAATAGCTTTATTGCAGCATAGCAATGACAAAGTACATGAAGCACTTCGGGTTGATCGGAGTCAAAGGGAACCTCGAACAATATCAGCTCAGACATTTTATACTGTTTTTCAAACCAGTTTTTCCCGCCTGTAACGAAAATGAAGTCTCACTCTAAATGTAAATTAAGGATGAAAATTGAAGTGATCATTTTCCGTTCTCACATGATTGATGTCGTTACAGGTGTGACCACCCAAACGGTTGGGTGATACGTTTGTCTAGACAAATGTCTTTCTGAATGATAATTACGATCATGTACACCTATGTACAGGGGTGGTTCTTGATGTCCCACTGCCGCTCCCATGCTAAGTTGATTGAATGTCACTTCAGGTGGTATTATCCACATTTTGCTGAAACCAAGATTAATTGTCCATATGATAATGAAGCCTTTTTGGGGGATGAGCTTGTTCTAACACCTACCTTGGAGTGGAAACTGCTTAGAGGCAGTCTGTAATTTCTTACAGTATGTTAGTTGGAAAATTGGGTAGATGTCTGATTGCCAGCACCTAATATTTACATTTCACTGCAGTCACTAATTGTTCTTTTTAAGTATAAAATACCTTTTTTAAATGGTTCAAAATAATCTTTTAACAAAAATTATAGCATGGAAACTTAAAATCATGTAGGCTACTTATAGTTACTTAATATATACATATACATGGTACATAGGTGACCCCCAACCAACCCAACACCATCCACATCTCATCTCAATACATATACAGTAGGTGTCTAATGCTATAAATGAATAAATAAAGATTACATATTCTTCTAAATATATATATATATATATATATATATATATATATATATATATATATATATATATATATATATATATATATATTGCACCAATGTTTAAAGAGATCCGTTTCACTACTTTGGCATTCATTTGGCAGCCTTTTGCCCCAAAGACATTTATTATATATCATTGCACATCCATCCAAAGTACCATCTGCTGGCATGTTTTCTTGCCAGTAGAATGCAGTACAGTCAGTTACGTATTGCAGTATTACACAACATAGAAAGAAGTTGATCTTCTTTAAGTAAAAAAGACTCATTTCTGTGCTTTCAAGCACTCGGTTAGTAAATATAACATGCAAATGTTCATACCAACTGTCAGGTTATTATGAATGTGTTACCAATGTATATGAATAAATAAACATGCTGCTGCAGAACGACTATAGGCTGAAATATAGCCATACACTACTTTCATTATAAGAATACACTGAATATAGCATGTTGTGTTTTATAGTGTGTAGTTAGAAATCACGCAGGTGAAGGCACATCCTTGTGAATTTTTTCTGTCCAGATGCTTGATAACATGTTTTATTCATACATCTCTAAACTGCATTTGAAATGTAAAGTACTTTGGTGTCTATAGTCCATAGCAGGGGCAGGCTTACAGTGTATAAAAGAGATCAAAATTGGTGGATTGGTGAAATGTCCCCGCCAGATGGTGCTTCATCCGTTGCCTTTTTGACTTTAATCTTCTTGGCTGAAACTGCCACAAATCATAAAATAAATACAACAAACGCTGTTTTATGCTTAGGCAGAAGTGCTTCAGAGTAGCTCTTTGAACTTCTGAAAGCCCAGAACTCTGCAGGGTGTCCATGGGTCCTTACAAAGACGTCATCTGTCCAGAAATTATCCAAGTTAAAAGCTTTAATAAGTATTAAACTTTCTTGAACTTGAATTTACATGGTCTTATATTTCACGATACAATTTTTAATACATTCTTAATCTGATATCGTTTGATATTTTTAAAACCATGACATTTTACACACACACACACACACACACACACACACACACACACACACTGCAAAATACACGGTCAATAGCATTAAGCAGGGGGTGTGTATGTGTCAAACTGAGAGGTGAAGCTGTAAAAATAAAATAAAAAATGATTTTCCTTACATATGAGTTATTTTGAAGAGTTGTTTTATATGATATATCATTGAAGTTTCATTTAAAGCATTTAAAAGCATACACAGTATTCATTTTAACCTACCTTAAGAACACACTGTCCTTGTTTTTTAGAGCAGCTGGAGGTTTTTAGCGATTTGTAGACTGTCCATCACACAGTAGCAGGGACATAAACAGGAAGTAATGACAGGTGGAAGCACATATTTTGGAGTTATCTGTTCAAAGCGAGACACTTAAACAGAGACGAGGATGTCACAGAAGTGTTCATCTTGGCACAGCGGCAGAACTAAAGCTTCCTCAGAACCTGAGTTGTGTATGTGTTTAAAAGAGTAAGAGAGTGCCTATGTGTCTGTAACTGTTTCTTTTGCAGCTTGTAAAGATCCTTCTTCTATATTTAAAATGTAGTCTATTGTATTTTTAAAATGTAGAAGAAAAAAAAAACATAGGGATTGAGTATGAATGTTAAAATGATGCAAATGATAAACACACATGCTTCAATGGAAGGGATAAGGCTGAAGGAAAATCTGACCTTTTATACAGAGATAACATGGTCAGTATAACCAGTTTGCTTAAATTTAAATAGTGACAAAGAATTAGTGCAGAATCTTGAATATTATATATTCAATATATCGGACGTTTCGTTTATTTGTTGTACATTTTTCAAAATTCTAAAACGTTCTGTTTATTTCCAGTTTTAAATGTAATACAAAATCCCCGTTTTTCAATGTTTAGTTTTAAATTGTCCTCAGTGAACAGGAAGAGGAACAGAGTACCAATACATCTGAAGTTTATAGAAGGGATTTAATTATTTATAATCGCACTATCCAGTGTCACCCAGATGAGGATGGGTTTCCTTTTGAGTCTGGTTCCTCTCCAGGTTTCTTCCTCTTGTCGTCTCAGGGAGTTTTTCCTTGCCACCGTCGCCTCTGGCTTGTTCATTGGGGATAAATTCATACATTTAAAATCTACATCCTGAATTTATATAAGTGCTATACAAATAAACCTGAATAGAATTGAACTGAAGTTGATTTACAAGGCAGTAGCACTCCTATTTTGCTGTATGAAAATGCAGTTTAACTATTAGCATCACTGATTGCAGTGAAATACTTTGCTAAATGCCCATACAAAGCAATCTTGGTGTATGTGTATGCAGAACAATTAGTCTCACAGTGTAGAATTATGAATTATTCCATATGGAAACCAGATGATAATTGAAAACCAGTTGACCACAAAGGCAAGGCAAGCATTAATTTAGTGGAAATACAAGTGTGTGTGTGTGTGTGTGTGTGTGCGTGTGCGTGTGCATGGTTTATGGAGTATTGTTGCTCTATTTACAACTTCAATTAAGCGGCTGCTTGGAAACTCCCTTCATCTTCCACCCTCCACTTGCTTTAAGACCTCTGACACTCCTCAGAGGCGCCTCATTATTTGTGATTGTGTGTGTGTGTGGGTGTGTGTGTGTGTGTGTGTGTGTGTGTGTGTGTGAACTCAGTTTGTGGTAGTTTTACTTTCCCAACCCCCTTATTAGGACAGAGAAGATTATGATTGAATTTGTGGCAACCAATTAAATAGGGATCAGGCTGGATCTGGGATGCCTTGATTATTTGTTTGTTGTTAAAATTAAGCTAGAGTGTGAAAACTAGCCACATTGTTAGCTACAATAGTTCTCAAAAATATTAAGCAATATTCTACATGACTCACTTTTTGTACAATAATAAAATAACATTTAACAGATTCAGGAAAATGTAACATAGCCAGCTAAAATGTAGCCAGCTAGTTGGTGCACAATTCCATCTGCTAGCTACACTTTTATTACTTCTATCACATTATGTTAACACACTACAGAACACAGGTCTTTGTTATCTGATTATATTTCATACAACATCATGCCACAAAGTGTTTTATTCCTCTTATTCAGCTTATTCCTCTTACACAACAGGATTTACCCAGTGATTACATTTTTAAATGACACGTCATACTTTTTATAGTTCATAGTTACCTGCAATGTTGTGGAATGTCCTTTATTTCCTGTTATCATTTATATTATAGTACATTTGCCTCACACCTCCGGGGTTGGGGATTCGAATCCCGTCTCCACTCTGTGTGCAGAGTTTGCATGTTCTCCCTGTGCTTCGGGGGTTTCCTCCAGGTACTCCGGTTTCCTCCCAAGTCCAAAGACATGCGCTGTAGGCTGATTGGCATTTCCAAATTGTCTGTAGTGTGAACAGGTCTGCGATTGTGCCCTGTGATGGATTGTCACTCTGTACAGGGTGTCCCCCTGCTTTGTGCTCCAGGCTCCCTGTGACCCTGTGTAGGATAAGCGGTATGGAACATGGATGGATTTGCGTTACAGAAGTTGTAAACAGTTGTTCCTTCACCAGCCTCTCTTTTTTTTTTTACATCTTTCTTAAAGTTACTAAGACAAAAAAAAATGCAGCTTGTTGTGTTACTGAAAAGGCTTTTTCAGGTAATCTGGAAAATAACAGCTTTAGTTCTGACTGTGCTGACACTGGAGACTTCCTTAACCATATTAATGATTATAGACATTTTTAATTGGTTTATATGGAGCGTCTGTGATACAAGTTTCTGTATAAGTTGTTACTATAGAAACGATATTGTATTAGAACGAGGGCCTTAATATTAACCTGTGATTTGCCTTGCAGCCGGAGCTCCATCCAGAGCTGCTTTTATTGGTAATCAAAACCTTCTGTCCAATCAGATTCGAGAATTAAAAAATGCTGTGGTATAAGAAAACATATAAACACTTAACATCAACGTTTATAAATTGAACTTTTTAAATAACTTTTTAAATAACTATTGTATCCAGTGATGAGGCTAGTTTTTGAACTCTGGAGTAATTATAAAAATAAAGACCATTGTCTCATTTCCATTTAAGTGATTTTTTTCACATAACTAATAAAAAGTCCTATTAGGATTGGATTAATTTATTGGGGGACGTCTGTAATAAATTTTTTTAACATGTCACCTATAAACAGCTATAAAAATCCGGACAGCTATAAAAATTTCACAGGAGGAAGTTTCTATTCACAGATATTAAGATATTTGCATCATTAGATATTTAAGGAAGTGGCAGTGGTAGAACCTTTATAATAATAATAAAATATAATAAATGTATAATACTTATAAATCTTATAGAAAATTAAAGTTGATGATATGGTGCACATGTGGATACCTGTAGCTGTGCCATTATAACGGCTCCTTTAATCAGCTTGCAGGATCTCGCGTTTCTTAATGATTTTATATTTTTATTTTATATTCTCCTCCTGAAAATGCTTTCCCAGGTAGCATGTGTCAGGGTTTTACCACTCAGACCAAGTATATGCTTGAGTGCCTCTTCTAAAGCATCCCTTTTTTTGTTTTTGTGATTCAGGAAGTGTTTAATATCTGGGGAGGGTCACTGATATGCACGCTACAAGACTAGCAGCAGTCAAGCATCTTTTTTCCACATAAAACAATATAAAAAACAAAAAGCAAAATAACAGACATGTGTATCCGGATGCAGCTAAAATGCACCAATCTGCTGAGTTTGGTGAAAAACAATAGGTAATTCGGCTTGAATGTTCAACAGAAATAAAATCACAGGACAGCACCTTTAAAATAGGAAATTACCCCAGGACCCCATGTGAATTTATCCCATCCAGATAGTTCTATAATCCTGTTTTCCCTGGATGAACTCCAACAAGCATTATCATAACATAACCATGGAGATAAAAGGCATCATGGGCAGAAAAATGCTATATGGAGAAATGCATTAAAATATATAGCGGAGGCTGAAATTATTGAACCCATTCAGCTTTGGCCCATGAGGAATGATTTTTAAATACAGTAAAATACTCTGCCCAATTTCCCCTTACAAGTCCATTTATTATATAACATATCTTTTGAATAGTGACACAAGCTGCTCAGAAATGTTCAGTCATGATTAGGAGTGATTTATGAAGTCCTGATGAAGACTTAAGGCTTAAATCAAGCGTTACTGCTCAAATAAATCATGTAAACTTGAAAAAGACCTCATGTTGTTTTGATGCATTCCTGTGCTTGTGAGAAAATTTTTTACATGTTCAGTGATATGTGTGTATGGGGAGCCACTGTTGGGCACTAATGCAAGATAAGTGTAGTGTGTAGATTAAGTGTTCTGTAAAATATCAGTAGAGTTCTTTAAGAAGCAAGAAGCAGTTAGGAGCAAATCAGAGGCTCTAAGTTGTTTGAATTGCATTTTAAAGCCGGCCCCTGAATTCTTGAAAAAGCAACTTTAGACAAATAACTTGGCCATTTTACAAGCATTTGACCAAATTAAAGTAACTCTTTGTGCACTTTGTGTAGAGGCTTGATAAAACTGTATAGAGGCACGAATCCTCATTCTTTGTTAAGAACCAAAATAAAAAAAGACTCAAAAACTCACTTTAAATCCAAACGCTGAATACATTCAGACGAATCAAAGTGATGAAAGAACATGCATGCCAACTGTCAGGGTTTATCAGTGACCTTGGATTGATGTACAGTATAGCAGCGATTGGCTCTAGCCTTGACAGTGACGGAGACGTTGACAGCTTGTTTTGTGTGCCACTGGCGTAGAAGTGTGAACGGAAACGAACAGGCTAATTCACGACTGACGCTTTTGGTAATTATCAAAAACAAAAGCAGCACGGCAGCGTAGGCGGCTGGCGAAACGAGAATCACTGAAAGCGTCATTTAGACTGAGACGGCATTAAACTCAGCTGCTGTTTACGCCACACTCACACTGACGGTCCGCTATGTGATTTAAGACCCTTGTGCTATATTTGTGTCTGTGTGTGTGTATAAGGGCCCTTGAAATGTAACGTCAAGGTTACAGGTTCAGGAACACTTCAGACATTTTGTAAAGAGGATTTATGTGCATTTCATAAATTCAATGTGGTTTTTAGCAGCACAGGGTAATGTCCCGTTGATATGCTAATGATATATGCTCTTTATTGATTTTAAGCATTTTTCACAATCCCAGACCTGAAAGCCCAAAGAGGATTAGTGCGTAATCACGACTTGTGGAGGATGGGGGCATGTAAAACCACAGTATGTTTTCAATACAGTCATTTAGCAAGTCATTTATCTAAGGTAGAAACTAGGTTTTACAGTAACCAGCTGGCAGAAGGAAAAAAATCATCTGTTTTAGTTAAGATGTAGACACTAGAAAAGGTTACATGCAGGAAAATAGAAAAGTAGAGAAAAAAATGTAGAAAGGTTTACTTTATTTTGTCCTATTCTAGGGAAAAAGTTACGTACAGAAATTAATAATAAGTTATTGTTTTGGGTTTTTTTTTCATTCAGCCAAATCAAAAATCTTTTAGGTGGCATCTCTAATGCATATAGTTAACTATATACTTGTCTAATATTAGCTAAGTCAGACATATTTTAATTTACATGAATAACCTCAAAACACTCTCCATTTACCTTAACAGAAAGCGAGGCTACATCTTATTAATGTGAGATGGGGGAAAGCAGCGGGACTTCCATGGGTATCTGTTAATATCGGAGAGTCCAAAACACCTGCGCAGCTGTCATTCATTCCAGTCTAAAATGTTGACTGGCTCATCTGCTTTTATTATTGAAGGTAAAAAGATGATCCTTTTTGCATATTTTTGAATGATGACTCCAATACTTGGTTAAACTACTTAAATGCACCATCAGTGATGGCTGGTCACAATATTGAATGGGCGAGTTAAAAAAATTCAACTAACTATAAGCACTGTAACTCACTTTTAATACTTTGAATCCATTATGGTTCATTGGTCAATCTTTGTTTAGCCTGTTTACTCCTAGTTTATCCGAAGGCATTTTGAAAAATCAAAGATGGAGAAAGTAATCCACCGCGTTCATGTTTATTACACCTGCTACTGTAGTTCCTATGGAATTAAATTTGTGCTAAAAGTATTGAACGTAACTTTTCTAGAAATGAACAAAAATATACAATGAGAGAAGAAGAACACTCTGAAACTGAAAACAGTGAACTCACTGGCAAAAATGTAACATGGTCTTCAAATAAACAGCACTCTTTGTTTGGATTGTCAGCTCAAGTGTCCAGCTGAGGAGGAGGATGACGATGATGACGCCAAAAACTCTCTGTGCCACTCCTGAGAGCTCATCTCGGAAAAAATAGTCGTATGAGACTACCCAAACCTCAAATATTAATTACGAACTAATATGCTGATTAAGTAAATAAGTAATTTCCACTGCAAAGTACAAACACTATAATTATACAGAGAACCGCATGCAGAACACTCTCCAAAATTCACCCCACTGAAGTCCCTACTTCCTGTTCAGGGAGCTGTCGATCCAAAGCTCACTAGCCAGTGAGAGTAAATCATTGTTAATATATGCCAGAATGGTGAATATAAACTTGCGGAGCGTAAAACGAAAACTTTGAAAGTGTAAACGAAAACTCTGGCATCACATTCATAAACCATGATTAGTGAAAAGTAAGCTTAGAAAACTGTTAACAAGGAATGTTGTTTATTTGAAGACCTTGTTCAATTTTTGCCACTGGGGTCACTGTTTTCAGTTTCAGATTGTCTTTATTCTTTCTTATTGTATATTTTCGTTCTTTCTTGAAAAGTTACGTTCAATACTTTTGACACAAATTTAATTCTATAAGTTCACAGGCCAGCGAAGAAGGTTTCATTAAATCAGCCGCAGTGGACACAAAATCTCGGGGCTTTTCACCAAGTGTACACACCTGATACGAGTGTCACTACATGAATCTACAGTCTGGGCTAGAACGAAATCAACCCCAGCTTTTACTTTATACCATTTTCTGTATGTTTACATAAGATTGTTGGTAGTGCTATTGTTCTTTATTCCCCAGAAGTAAATATAAATAATCCACTTTTAGCCACTTTTTAACAGCATATAAGATGACATGGGTACTAAAATTTAAGCCTCATTTTTATGTATTTTTCTTCTTGAAAGAAAGCGAGGGCTTAGCCCTGAACATCATAACCAATATCCTCTATACTGTGGCTATTCAATGTTGTTAAAAGGTGGATCACGTTATATGTATTTACAGTTTAAATGTCTCCCCCTGTAATATAATCAAACAAGATAAGTAGCCAATTCCTACTAAAGTTTACCTAAATTACAATATCATTACGTTAAATTCTCGCCAGCTCTGAGGCAAAACCCTTTCACTAACCTCAGTCTTATACTAAGCACACCAAACAACCCTTACACTCACACACCCACGCTGCAATAGAATATCAAGCAGAACTTGGATGTCTGACATGAGGGAGCTCGACAGGAGATGGTTAATTGACAGCTTGAATGTGTGCATGAGGTTTGGCTTCGCTTGTCTGTCTGTCTTACATTTACTACACACATACTGCAGTGCAACAGAACAGAAAGACAAATAACCTAAAGAGCATGACATTCTGTTGCATTATTCTTACTGGCTTCGTAACAGCGAACCTCAAGCAACTCCCAATCATCCATACGTTT